>CM076569.1:736568304-736752108 GCA_034641835.2 Pinus albicaulis
AAAGAACCTTACTAAGAATCCTAGGTTTCAAACCAAGCATACCTTCAAATCCAAAAGGTCTCAACAAACTCGTAAAAACTTTCTTTTCAAATTTTTTAGGTATCATCAATTACAAACAGAGCTTACAGCAGCTCCAGAAAAATATTTACATGCATCAGATATTCAGAGACCAACCTTTTACAATGTCCTCCTCAATGAGATTTTATAAGAAAATGAGGAGGTGGAAGAGTTTCTAGGTTTTAAGTATTATTAATTACATAGTAAATGCAATCCTCAGCCTTGAAAACCATGCAAGGCGTAAGGCAGGGATGCATTCGACCTATAACTCTATTCAATAACTCTATTTATACTTTTAAGGCTTAATGGATGAGAAGATTGACTTCAGGGCACTTTCTTATCTTTATAATAACTCTGCTGACAATTTGTAATAAGTTCTTTGGTCGAATTAATCGTTCGTTAGTATGATTCTTTCATCGTAAAAGATCACTTTAGCTATGCATATCAAGTAGCCCTAACATCAAGTATGGCTGCAAAATATCTTTAAGTTTGCTGCATAAAATTAGATCTAAGCATAAAAGACATTAAGTAGATAAAATGTAAAATGGCTCCATGCATCCAATGAACAAGACAAGAACAATGTATAAAAAGAATCTTATATTATATTAAAGAATGGGGCACTTGAGAGGAAAACAAGAAAGGTGTTTTCCAGTTCTCCTCAGTGGGATGGGTTCTTGGAAGTCCTCATTGTTTCAGATCTAAAATTCCTCTCTTTGGTTAATGTGGAAAACCCTAACAAACATGGAACTCAATGGGAGTTCAAAATGCAAACAAATGAAATTGGTGACCAAGAGTAGATCTAGTGTGATCTAATGCAATGGAGGTGGTTAATGAATGGGGAAAACCCTCCTATTTATAACAAAATATTGGGGTGTTCTAGAACTCGGTGCATGAATAAAATATTATTAATCAAATTCTAGAATCACCCTTTAGGAATATTTTATTATATTTGTTGGAGGGAAAAGGGCTTTTGACTTGGGTCAATTACTTTATTTATAAATAACAAATAAATAAATGATTTTATTTATTATTTTAAGGGAGATGAGGGGAATATAATTAAATAAATAATGGTTTATTTAATTATTTATATGTGATTTAGTCAAATTTAACTAAGAATATTATTTAAATAATGATTTAAATAACTTATTCTTAGGAAATAATTAAATAAATAATGATTTATTTAATTTATTACCTTGTTTTGGGTTAAATATGACCAAGAAATGTAAACAAATGTGGTGAAAGCGATTTTACTTGGGGTAAAATTAGTCTTACATGGTGTACTTGGGTTCATCTAACGATAATGGGTTAGATGACCAAAAAATGGTGTAACAGATTGCCCCCCAACGTACGAGTGTTAGGAGCAAATCGTATGACCGAAGTACGTTGTAAGAACTTAAGCATTAGACAGTAAGATAGAAATGAAAGAGAGGAATGTAAGGTAATCTAAAGTGGTGGAGGACTAGACCCAGAGGAGACGAGACTTACAGGTGCAACAAGTCTCAAGTGTATGATGTGGTACCAATGTGAAAGGCGGCGGGGAAGGCATACCTATGCCCGCCGAGACAATAGTACAAAGGATAAGGCGCTCGGAAAACCACGGAACACAATAGTAAAGCCAGTGCTAACCTAAACATGAGCCAAAAAACAAGAAGGATGAATCCCACATACATGCTATGCCTGGAATAATCGTCAGGACTTATACAATAGTTTTGTAGTACATGAGATATAAATACACCCAAATGCCCCCTACACACGGGGAAGGGCTCGCGAAATCGGACCGACACGTGCAAATCGAAGAGGTGCTGCAAGCGATTGAGGCTGATATCATCAAAGGAGAGGAGCTGCATCAAGGGATGGAATGAAGAAGTCATTCAGGTATGTGGGGGGCTACCTGCAGGGCCACCCCCTCATGAGGGCTGAGACATCTCACACACACCCGGGTATCACCAATAGCTGCTGCTGCATCAATGAACCATCAAGTATGTAGATCGCGATCGGGTTGAAAAGAGCTCGAACCAAGGTACACTGCCCCCTAGACCTGACGTCTGAAGTAAATGGGTTGATGTCGACAGAAGTAGGTTCGACATAGGTGAGGTAGTAAGGGAATCTCAATTAAGGCACGAGAGAAAATAGTGGAGCGACGCACAGACGTAACTAAGGATGATGATGAAATGAGGGATGGTGCCAATGGGGACCATAAAAATCATGAGTACAAACTAGTAACTCATGATGGAAATTATCACGAACGGAGATGAGTGTGTGGGCAAAGTGGTGCCCCCCACTGAACTGTGGTGTAAGTGAGAAAATCCGATCTTAAGGGGATGTGAGGGAAGACTTCGTGGATAGCGGGTGTCCTGGTGAAGTAGCGAAATGTGAAAACAAATATATGCGGGCTATCTACAAGAAAATAAAACGTGCATTTCGAGTGGGAAATGCTAGGGGTAATATTTCTTGAGATAGAGTGTGTTTCGAGGATTAGGAAGGGGGTGGCCTTCAAAGTCCTCTAAAAGATAGGCCCCCTTCCCAAGGTCTTTACTGATAATGTAAGGACCGAGCCATAGTGAGTCGAACTTCCCATGACCAAGGGTATCATGGGCTTGGTCATAGACTAGAACAAGGTCACCTTCGTGAAATTGGCGAGGGTGTAATTTTCTGTCATACTGAGCTTTGGTGCACTTTTTGGCCACTTCAAGAGTTTGCAATGCAACATGAAGGTCTTCAGAGGCACGCTCGAGCAGGATAATTTATTGTTCTAGAGGTTAGGTATCAGGGAGGAGTTCGACGGCCAGGTGAAGGGAAGGGATTTCACACTCGATTGGTAGGACTGCCTCCTCACCGAAGACAAGGTGGAAAGGACTGAAACCAGTGGCAGTTTTAACCGAAGTTCGATAAGCCCAAAAGGCAGGGAAGAGCATAAGGTGCCAATTGTTTTTGTGCTTATTCATCGTTCTTTGAAGCATGGTCTTAAGAATTTTGTTGACCGCTTCAACTTGGCCATTACCTTGGGGGTAATAGGAAGATGAATATTGGTGCTCAAAACCCAAGAGTGAGGATAGCTCATGCCAGATCTCATCTTCCAAATGTCGGCCATGGTCAGAGACTAACTATTTTGGAACTCCGAATCGAGTGATGACATGGTTAAAGAACAAGAGGGCTGCGGTGGCTGTCGTATTGTTGAATGTCGGCATGGCTTCAACCCATTTGGTGAAATAGTCAATTGCCACGATGATGTATTTGTGGTTACCGGCGGAGGGAGGTCGACATTCCATAAAGTCGATGGCCCATTTGCAAAAAGGGCCAGCTGTGATGACAGGATGGAGGGGAGCGGGAGGAGCTCGCGCCTTGGGGGAGAAATGTTGGAAATTGGAACAGTGTTTGACTGCTTCAATGCAATCACTGAAGAGAGAAGGCCAAAAATACCCAACGCGCATGATTTTTTGGGCGGTGGCAAGGCCGGAAAGGTGGCCCCCACAATCACTGCTATGGCAGGCGTTGCAGACTTGTTCAGCTTCAGCATGTGTGAGGCAACGACGAAGGACAGTATCTACTCCACGACGATAAAGGTCGTCGCCGATTAGAAGGTAGCAAGAGGCTTGGTGTCGGATGCGTCGTCGGGAAGCGCAATCAAGATGAAGGGCGAACTTTTGGGTTCGCAGGTAATTAAGGATATCACCGTACCAAGGATCATCAGTGATGATGGAAAATAAATGTTCATCGGGAAGAGCATCATTAATAGGAGTGTCTTGCGTCCCGGTAGGAAAATCGGAAATGAGTTCAGTGAGGGCTAAAAATTTATTACTTTTTTGGGTGACAAATTCAAGGTCAAATTCTTGGAGAATAACAACCCAACGAGCGTACTTCCCACTGAGGATGCGTCGAATCAACAGGAAAGCCTTGGGGTTGGAATCAGTCACAACCTTGGTGGAACGCAGGAGGATATAATGATGCAGTTTTTGGACCGAGAACACAACAGCTAGTGCTAACTTTTCTTCATGTGAGTAGGACACAGGTGGGCCAGCAAGGTTTTTACTGAAATAATAGATCACATGCTCGAGGCCGTTATCATCTTCTTGAATAAGGACACCAGCAACCGAATGGGTGGAAGCGGAGATGTAAAGGAAGAAATCTCGATCAAATTCAGGATGACGGATCAAGGGGGCAGAGGTGAGAGCATGTTTGAGGGAATCAAAAGATTGTTGAGCATAGGTATCCCAGACAAAAGAAGTGTGGGAGTGAAGAAGTCGAAGGAAACCATGCGCGGTGGTCGCATAGTCTGGAATGAATCGGCGAAGAAAATTAGCTTTGCCTTGGAGGCCTTGGAGTTGTCATAAGGTTAGAGGGATAGGAAGTTCAAGAATGGCTTGAACTTTCAAAGGGTCAAGATTTATCCCGTCTTTAGATACGATGAAGCCGAGGAGACGACCGGCGGGAACACAGAAGACACATTTCAAATGGTTAAGACGGATGTTATACTTGCGACAGCGGAGGAAAATGGTACGCAGATCATGGAGGTGTTGTGCCTGATGTTTAGAACACGCAGTAAGGTCGTCTAAATAGGCGAGGATAATATGAGCTAAGTCATGGAAACAATAAGACATGGATCGTTGAAAAGTGGCACCAGCGTTTTTAAGACCAAATGGCATGACTCGGTATGCAAAAGTGCCCCACGGACTAATGAACGCGGTTTTAAGTTGATCAGCACGATGGATAACGATTTGGTTGTATCCTGAGAAGCCATCCATAAAGGATAAGACCTCGTGCCCCACACACTCATCAATGATTTGGTCAATAAATGGTGTGGGGAAGTTGTCTTTGGGACAAGCTTTGTTCAGATCGTGAAAGTCAGTGCAAACACGAATGGTGCCTTGTTTTTTGAGAACAAGAACTGGGTTGGACACCCAAGTGATGTATTCAATGGGGTAAATAAAACCAGCCTGCCGGAGCTTATCGATTTCAGCTTTGATGGCTTCACGTCTAGATGGATGAATGGGTCTTAACTTTTGACGGACCGGAATGGCGTCAGGCCATGTGTCGATGTGGTGTTCGACAATGGCCGGATCGAGTCCTGGCATTTCTGAGTAGGACCAGGTGAAAACATCACGGAATTCTTTTAAGAGTTTGGTGTAGGCTTCAATTTCTTCCGAAGTGTAGTGGGCGCCCATGGTGATGTGTTCTTCGATACCTGGTTTGACAGAAATGTCTATTTTGATGGTAGGGGAGATGTTAGCCATATTGCCTTCTTCGAAAGCATCAGGGGCAGGGATGGGGTTTTTGAACCAATCAACTTTATTGGGAATGAAGTCTTTGGATTTGAGAGCATATTGGTCATGTGATTGATGTGGTAGGAAGTATGCACGATGGTGCATATCGTCCCATGGAAAGTCAGGTTCGGTCATGGCATCCATGCTGTCTTCATCGGACTGGAAGAGGGGAATAGTGGAGGACATAGTATGAACCGAAGAGGTAGAAATATGAGATATCTGATGTTGAGGGGAAAGGCTTATGTTTGTGTCGATATGAGAAGTGACAGCGGGGTCAATAGATGAGTGGGTAGGCAAAACAGCGGGGGGCGGGGCTAAGGGGTTGGATGCCGGGGAACGCGGTGATGAGGCAAGGTAGGAAATAGTGGCGAAAGGTTCGGTCATGTCAGTGGACACGTGGTCGGGGGTTAAAAAAGGAGGACGGGCAAGCGCGACTTCGAATTGGCGGTAAGCGGCCAAAGAAGCACGATACTCATCAAGATGGGGGCAAAGGTGGGTATAATGCCCATGGAAGTCGCATAAAGAACAAGGGTGGTTGGTGCGCAAGTTTTTAAGTTTGGGAAGGGAACCAGGGAGGGTGACCTGGACCTTGGGAATATCAAATTCTGGAAACGTTTCATTGACCACGGTTTTGAGGTGTGGTAATTCAGGACAGGTATGGGTGGCGTGGCCGACAACGTCGCACAAGGCGCACTGGATGGGATGTTTTGGAAGGTGAGGAGGGGTGGAAGTTTTCAACGCTACCGTGTCCTTCGGTGCCCCCCTGTGAGATTTGCTATTGTGACCGGACATGGTTGTAATAGGAGGAGGTGCTGGGTGAGGAGATTGAGGTGGTGGAGCAGTGGAAGAGGTCATGGGTATTGGTTGAACCGGAGTCAAAGCAAGATACGGCTTGGGTTGACCAGGCAGGGTAGGGGCAGGGGGGCTTAGATACTAGATGGGTATACCCAAGGTCAAGTTGGGTAGGGAGAGGGTAGCCAAGATAGGGACGGAAGAAGCTCCAGGAGGGGGAGTGAGGAAAGGAATCTGACCAGCAGGAAAATGGCCAGGAGGGATGCGGCCGAGGGGATTGAAATCGGGCGGAATTGATCCAGTAGGGAGGGGAGATTCTGAAGGAAAAATACTGGCTAGCAGGGGCGAAGGGCTAGGAGACGGAGTAGTTGGGGAAAGTTGAGGTTACTGACTAGCCAAAGTGGGTCGTGTAAGGTCAGCCCAAGATGATTGCATCATGCAAACGCTTGCCAGGCTAGGGTCAGAGAGGGTAGGTGGGTCAAGAAAGGTGTCGAGCAAGGAGGAGTCTTTAAAGAGGCCGGGAGAGACACTGGGCCAAGACGTAGTGGCAGTGGAAATACAGGGCTCAGGGGAAATCTGAGATTGATACGATAACTGGTCGATGGTGACGATTTTTCCATTATGTGGGAAGAACATCTTGCGGTAAACTGCGGATGGGATGACAGACATGGCATAGGTGTAACTACGCCCCAAGAGGATGTTGTAGTCGAGAGGGGCGTTGATCGCTTCAATGTCGACACACACAGTCTTGCCTGCAAGAGTAATAGGACAGCGATGGAAGAGGCCGACGGGCTAGGAAGCATGGCCATCCCACACACGAATGATGATTGTGGAAGGGGCCAACGCAGGAGATCTGAGTTGTTGCCAAACCGAAGCGGACATGAAACAGGTATATGCCCCCTCATCAATAACGCATCGAGTAATAGTGGCATTTTGGATTTGGACCGAGATTTGGAAAGCAACAGACGCAGGAAGAGGGGGATGGTCAAGTTGACGGGGATCGAAAACAATTAACTGGTCATCGGTAGGGTCGACAACATCCAGGGAAATCTGATCAGAGACAGCATTTCAACGTAATGGGCCCTTAGGAATTTGGGTATGAATCTTGGCGTTGGGTGGAGGAATTGGCAAGGGACCATTGGGTGTCGATAGAGGCTTAGTAGGGCCTGAGGATGGGAACTCGGGGGTAGAAGGAACGGGAGACCGAGTTTGAAGGGAAGGATTGGCGGTGAGAGATTGGTCTGAGGCCATCATGAGGATCTGGTAATCAGAGGAACCAGAAGGAGAATGTTGAGTGGGTTCCGGGCCATGAGGTGACTGGGTGGCCACGAGTCTTTGTTGAGGGAAAGGATCGGGAAACATAGCGGGTTGAGACGTAGCCGTATGGGAAGGGATAGAAGGAGAAGAGTGTTGTCCCTACACAGTGGCCTGAGATTCCCACATGTGCCGTATTTGTGGTAACGGGGGACAATCGTGAGTGTAATGACCGTAAACACTACAACATGAACATGGCTTATTGCTGCGAAGTGGCCTGTCTTGCTTGGGCTGAGAGCTCTGAGGCTGGTTAGCAGTGTTAGAATCAAGACGGGAAGGATTGGGTCGATGATTACCGGAAGCGGAGGGAGTGCCTTTCCTCTTTCGTTGCAAAGTAAGAGGAGGAGTTGCACCTGGCTGCACAAATACGTGCCCTGGAGGGGGAAGTAAGTGCGGCTGTGGGGGTGGAGGAGGCAAGGGAGCGAGAGGTCCAAATGCTGGAGGAGCTGGGACACCAGGCTACGGATAAGGGTAAGGGTGAGAATGGGAAACATTGAGGTAAGTAGGAAAGTGGGTAAAAGGGGGAGGCATGCCAAATCCTGGATACATGTTACCGGGGGGGCAAAAGGGGCTGGAGGTGCTGGCCCCGTCGGGAGGAAAACCATAGGGCGTAAGAGGTTGAGCAGAGGTATGAGACATGGCTCCAATGATACCGTCGATAGAGTGAGAGGTCTCGGAGGTGTTAGTGCCCCCAGGCTTGGGGAGATCAGGAAGGACAGTATAAACATAACCAGAATGGGCATAGATAAGGTCATATTTTGAGGCGATTTGAAGGGTGGCTTCTTTGGTTTGGGGGAAATGGGAGGCGACATCTTTGCCAATGGGAGGTAAGAGAGAGCAAAGGAACCAATCCATGTAAACTCGATCTTCAAAGGGGGGAGCACGGCATAAGCTTCGTCGTCTTCGCCACTCCTGGACATGAGCGGAGAGACGTGTTGAAGAGGATTGCTGAAAGGAGGTCAATATTTCAGTGCCAGTGTCGTATCAGAGAGGGAGCTGGAAATAAGACAAAAAGGCTTGGGAAATGGTTGCAAAAGTGGTATGGGAAGAGGTGGCTTGATCAACATACCATTTGGATGCTTCGCCGGTAAGGGTGCATTGGAATAAACGAAGACGAATGGAGTCATCGGTGATAGAATTAGAGGAGCACCACATGTGGAATGATCGGATATGATTGGAGCGATCTTCACTAGCAAGGCCTTCGAACTTGGGAATGTCGGAGGGGAGCTTGGTTGGCATAGTAGACCATCTAACATCGTGGCAGATAGGATCATTGATAAGCTGATTAAATTCGGGGATACTGAGGCCGTCCATATATGGAAGTAATGGGGCAATTGAGGTAGGTCTTGTAGTGGTTCCACTGGAAGTGGACCCAGTAGTAGAACTGGGGTTAGGGCTAGGTCCAGAACTAGACATGGTGGAGGTAAAGGGGGGAGAACCAGAAGGACGAGGAGAACCCAAACAATTAGAGGAAGAGTCAGAGTGCGGATGCGGGGGAGGACTTACTCGATGACGACGGGAAGGAGGAAGTCGACCAACCGGAAACTGAGGGTGAAGGCCAAGAAGTCGCCGAGCGAAACGCCTTGGAGGCGCAATGATGATGGGAAGAAGAAAGACCGACAAGGGCAGCAAGGTGCAAAAGCAAGATGCGACAAGGGCAAGGAGGTGCAGTGTCGATTAATTTTAGAGTCTTTGCTAGGCGGTGTTAACCAGGCTCGTCTTCACTTAGGGTCAGTGTGTGGCGTGCATTAATTTTAATTGATTAAACCCAGATGTTTTGAGAGAAAAAGAAAAAGTGTGTTGCGTAATGGAAAATAAATCTGCAGTAAATAAGACTGAAAGAACAGGAAATTAGCAACTAAAAAGGCAGCAATCGAACCCAAGAAGGTGGGTCTCTCAAAACTAGTCTAGAAGGGGCAAAGCACGCTAACAAGAGACTAATAGATCTAAGGTCCGGAGGGACTGGGATCTAATGGAGAAATCTGCTGGAAAGTGGTGCAGAAAGCAGCAAAGAGGCAGGGGCAAGGTTGCTGCTAGAAAATAGGAGATCAGCTAAAAAGAGGGGGTCAAAGGGGTGACCCTAAAGATGAACCCAGACAAAGCGAAAGGCAGTGTATAGAAAGGGAAGAAAAGCTGACATGTGAGGATCTGAACAGGAGGTATCAGATCTGAAATAAGGCTGAAACTTCTGGAAAGTCAGACGCCTGAAAACAGCAACAAACTCTCCCACAAAAAGTGGAGGGAACTGAAGCCCTAAAGGGCAAGAGTCCCACTTAGGTGAGTGAAATAGATCAGCAACAGATCTGAACAGGTGGAGACAGAGGTTGGAAAACCCTGACAAAAGCTTCAGTGAAACCCAGAAAAAGTGCTGGCAGATTGCAGAAAAAATTGCAGGTCGCAGGTTTGGGCCTGTTTTCAGCCCAGGTCGCAGATTTAGAGCAGAAAAGTGCGACCTCAAGGCCAAGTCGCACTTTTTGGGCCGATAAGTGCGACCTGCAGATCCGGGTCTGGCAGCGGCAGATTTCAGAAAATTTTGTCGTCTCAGCAACAACTGATGTCGGTCACCTGCGCAAAAAGGCCAGAAACACACGGAAGTTAGAATTTTGAATGTTTGAGGGTTTTGGAGAGGAAAACTAGCATAGAAATGGAAAAAATAGGAAAAATAAAAAATGGAAGAGAAACCCGAGGGTCTGAAACAGCTGGATATGCAGGAAGATAGAAAACGACAGTGGTCGCAAAAGAAAACCCGTGTGGAGTCGCCAATTGTTAGTATGATTCTTTCGTCGTAAAAGATCACTTTAGCTATGCATATCAAGTAGCCCTAACATCAAGTATGGCTGCAAAATATCTTTAAGTTTGCTGCATAAAATTAGATCTAAGCATAAAAGACATTAAGCAGATAAAATGTAAAATGGCTCTATGCATCCAATGAACAAGACAAGAACAATGTATAAAAAGAATCTTATATTATATTAAAGAATGGGGCACCTGAGAGGAAAACAAGAAAGGTGTTTTCCAGTTCTCCTCAGTGGGATGGGTTCCTGGAAGTCCTCAGTGTTTCAGATCTAAAATTCCTCTCTTTGTTTAATGTGGAAAACCCTAACAAACATGGAACTCAATGGGAGTTCAAAATGCAAACAAATGAAATTGGTGACCAAGAGTAGATCTAGTGTGATCTAATGCAATGGAGGTGACTAATGAACGGGGAAAACCCTCCTATTTATAACAAAATATTGGGGTGTTCTAGAACTCGGTGCATGAATAAAATATTATTAATCAAATTCTAGAATCACCCTTTAGGAATATTTTATTATATTTGTTAGAGGGAAAAGGGCTTTTGACTTGGGTCAATTCCTTTATTTATAAATAAAAAATAAATAAATGATTTATTTATTATTTTAAGGGAGATAAGGGGAATATAATTAAATAAATAATGGTTTATTTAATTATTTATATGTGATTTAGTCAAATTTAACTAAGAATATTATTTAAATAATGATTTAAATAACTTATTCTTAGGAAATAATTAAATAAATAATGCTTTATTTAATTGATTACCTTGTTTTGGGTTAAATATGACCAAAAAATGTAAACAAATGTGGTGAAAGCAATTTTACTTGGGGTAAAATTGGTCTTACATGGTGTACATGGGTTCATCTAACGAAAATGGGTTAGATGACCAAAAAATGGTGTAACATGTTCGATCTTTAGACAAATATCTTTGAAAATAGGCAATAACTATGCCTTCTTTGATTGATTTGAGGCTACAGGTGGCTTTTGGTAGCTGGAGAGGATTTAATTAGCCTCTGAGGTGGTAGTGGAGGCTTCTCGTACTGATAGATTTGCTTTTTTTATTCTAAAACACCTTTAATCTGTCTTTTCTCTATGTTTTAGGCCTAATTAGGCTTAATTTTTGTCTTCAGGTCTTCATACTGTATTTAACTGTGTGGATTAGGCCTTTGATAGTCAAATTTATGCCTTAATCCCTCAAAACTTTGTTAAAAACCTTTCATTCTTCATTTTTTCTTTGATCCCATACTTGGACACTGATACTCTTTGTCTGATTAAGGTTTACTGTGTTTTTGTTGCTTTTTGCAGGTGCACAGAAGGATTTATAATGTTATCAGTGCTCATGAGGCACGGATAAATCATGATGTGGACCCTGCAGAATGATCTTCTTCATGAATAGTGGCCTGAGGGATCGTCATCCCCGGCCCTTGATTTTATTTAAAAAACTGTGGAAAAGCTTTAAAACCTTCAAAAACAAACAAAATTAAGAAAACCTGGTGAAAATAGGTCAGAGGTTGTTTTGTAGGCGAGGTTTAATCATGGCCGTCGATCCATATCAATCAACGATTGAGATTGCTCGATAGGTTTGACGGGGAGGCGGTTGAATGAGTGAAGGTCAGATTAAGTTTGGGCCGTTCATCTAGATTGATCAACGACTAGGATTAATTGGGGAGTTTATAATGCGGAGGGAAAAATTTATAGTGGAAAGGAGGAAAATGTAAGAAAAAGGGAAAAAATCTTTGGCGGAAGCGAAAATGGGGCTAAAACAAAGTTCAGACGCAGAATGAATAAGAGCTGTGGATCTAGAATGATCAACGGTTGGGATTTCTTAAACGGAGTGCTTGGGAGCAAAGGGGAAAGGGTGAATGACTTGGTGGTGAAGTGCAGCGAGAGCTGTCGGATTAAAATAATGGACGACCAAGATTAGAAGGAGGAAAATCAATGCATTGGGGAATGGTGGTATGGCGGAAAAATGGAATGGTTTTCGCGCAACATTGGGGTGGTTTCAAAATTTCTCCAAAAAAACGCGATATGCTTTGCCGCTTGACACCTATCCTTTTAATACCGCCCATATTGCGTAATTTTTTGGCATTAACGCTCAGGCACAAAATTACACGATATGGAGTTTCAACCGTCAGATGAAAGGAGGAGAGATCTGACGGTGGGAATGAGAGCACGATGGGGTAAGATGCGCTGGAAAAAAAGGTGGGTAGGGTCAATGGCAGTTTAGATATTGACCGTTGGATCTCGGGAATGGACGGTCGAGATCTGTTGACGGGGGAAACTGCGCATGGAGGAGTTAGTGGAGTCTAGGTGTTAGATCATGAGTGGACATGATTTTTACAAGGCGAGGGGTAGGTCCCAAAGGAGTTGGACCTATCAGGCTGCATCTCGACCGTTAGATCTTAGGAATGAACGACCCAGATTTAATGATGGAGCGCTGAAAGGAATATGAGGCAGGGGATCGGGCGGAGATTGGGCGCAATGAGGACCGTTGATCTGCAAAGATCAACGGTGGATTTTCACCGAGAAGTTAAACTGTCACGCTTATGAAATAAAAAAGGGAAGTCAGGTTAAGATCCTGGCCGTTAGATATTTGGGATGGACGGTCCAGATTTGATCGCAGGATTGCATCGGCGGAGGACAAAGGGAACGGATAAAAGGAGTTGCGATTGCCGATTTGCGATGGAGCGAGGGCCATCGATCTTAAAGCTAGATCGAAGGTGGAGGTTTAATCATAAAGGAAAAAGGTGGAATGGCGGGTTTGGAGTATGGAGCGATATGGACCGTTGGATCTGGGTGCAGTAGATTAGATCAACGTCGGAGAAACGATCACGGGATCGCATCGGAGAAAAGAAAATAACCATAAAAAAGGGTGAAATGAATATTTGCGATGCGATTAAAACTTCTGATGCGATAAGTGCTTAGAGCCTGGTCTCGGTGTTGGTTTTATGCAGAAAAGAGGCTGGGACTAAGGCCAAAAGGGGCTTAAGGCCTTATAGAAAAATGAAGGTTTTTAGGCCAAAATGAGTGTTTTTTAGAGGTCTTTGAGGGTTCTGATAAGGTTAAAAAAGGAGTTTTAAACCTTATCAAAGGGAATTTATGAAGGGAATGAAGGGAAATGAGGGAAATGGAAGAATTTTATGAAGAAAAAGGGGATGAAAATGGGGTTATTTATGAGTGAAGGAAGGGTAAAAATGATGAAAAATGGGGTTTTTTAGCAGTCTTCTTTAGGAAAATAACATATTTTTCAGGATTTATGAAGGAAATAGCAATGAAGATTAAATCGAAGGATAAAGATCATCATAAGACTTTAAGAACCAACAATTAGGTCATGAATTGTTTCTTACAGGCTTCAAAAAAATTTTAGCCACCATTTGATATGAAAATTTTTATAGGTGGCTAACAAGGTCCTGACCCAGGTTCAGAGGTTAAGGCTTGCCAAAAAACCCCGATACTACTGGCCCTTTCAGTAGTGACCTGCTTGCGCAGGTCAAAGTCTCACCCAAAGCAGTACGGGAGGGTGCTGGAACTAGGTTTCCACACCTTGAGAGAGAGAAAGTAACTCAAGCAGGTATGCGTTCCCAGCCTATCGAGTTCATATTTAACATATCTATTTGCAGGTTATACAACAGAGCTACTATCAGGCACAAATCTAGTAATTATCTTCGCATCTACGTACGTAATACCAATCTATCAACATAACAAACTATAATCGTAGAAATTAATAGATCATAGATTCATATAACAGAAACATAGATACTTTTGCAACTATCAAATAGATACTTTCGCAATTTAATCGTTCACATCAATCATAACAAAACAGATAACATTAGATGTCCAATAGTACTTCACATATATTAATACCAAAATCCTCTTACAATACCAAAATACCGCTTGCGCACACCACAAGTAGGGTCCGCACACAGTAGGACTGAGGATCTCCACGCACACAGCCAACAAGAGTCCTTACCCAAACAACCCGACTACAGATCTAACAATACACGCTTCACATCTATCTCTATTCTTTCCTTACTTAAGACTAAAAAAGGTTCATCTATTTATATTGATTTAGCCTACGCATCCAATGGTCCACAAACCGTGGTTTGCGGACTCTTGGTCTACCCTTTACCAGTTACAATGCATTAGGGGCTTTGACCCACCCCAAAACCCCTGTGTTAGACTAAATATTGCAAAAAATATACAAAAATGGACAAAATTCGCAGCTTTAGGAGACCCTGTTCCAACAGTCCCCCAACAAAATCTTGTGACTCGTTCTGAGTCACTGTGATGGTGGGGTTTCCACCTACGCCTGCAACAATCTAATCACCTTAGCCAATGGGGGAAGCATGCCTTCACTCTGAGCAACAACATTTTGCGCAATGTCGACCAACTTCTGTGAAATCGGGCCTTCTGTCGCGATGGTGACACTCTCCAGAGTCTGGTTTAGCTACTTAACAAAAATATCAACATCCTGCGAAATCTTGAGGGCGTCAGTAGCCCAAGGCTTCAGGCAGTCACCAAGGACCTTCTTCTTATGTTGGAGCTCATCAGTATCAGCTTGGAGGAAGTGACTAGTTCGCAGCCACGTCAAACGCTAAGCAGGAACCAAAGTGGGCAGGGTGGCCTCTAAATTCTCTAATTCTTTTTCCTTCTGTCGCAGGTCCTGGTTAATTTCATGTAGGATCGGGTCATGCTGGACCTTGGTCCATAGCTGCATGGATGTTTCCAGTAATTGGGCACCCTGTGCGATCTGCCCTGTGATGACATTTGTAGCCGCGGTGACCAGTGCAGTTCGTTGGGCCCATACCTCCGAGGTGTCTCTGGCTGTAGCTTAGCCTGCAGATTTGCGATTTGCTGCTCCATCTGTGTCTTGACCACCTGAAATTCCACCCTAGAGGCCTTTAGTGCTGCAACCAACCTTTCAACCTTAGCCTGGGGGGTGGCTGTGGCCGAGATTTCTTTTGGAACATCTGTGCAGAGTTGGTGAATCACGTTTGCTAGCTCTGTTTTCCTGAGGATGATATGGAGTGCTTTTCACGTGATGGATCTAGAATTCCTCTGTTAAGGCCTGTAATGTATCATTAACAAAGTGCATACCTCTATTTCTCATCAAGATTTTCGGACACCCAAATCTGGTTAGAATCTGCTCAAAGATGAAGTCTGCATTGGTATCTATAGTGCAATGTGTTATCACTATAAAAAATTTTCTAAACTTGGATAGTTTACATTGTTCCTTGTCATGGTCTTAGATAGATGTTGAGTCATTTCATGTTTTAAAGGGTAGGTGATAGGGTTAGAGTCTCATTCTCATTGTCAAATAAAGTTCAACAACCTTATTTCATGCCTTGAGTGTCTCATATCCTGTTTAGAATGTCCTGTTTTAAACCATCTGAAAATTTTTTGAATTAGCCCCGAAACCACGTTTTCATAGCGTAGACAGTGTAAAATTTTTGTTTTGTGCTACGAAAATGCTGCTCTTTTCGTAGCGCAAAACCCAGAAAATGCATTAGGCACGCTATGAAATCGGGGATTCATAGCAAGTCATGTCAAGTCATCAAATCACTCAAATTTCATTAATTATCCATCATTAGGTATCAGCTAGGAGTCATTTCTCATGCATGCAACCATTCAAAACCATCATTACATTCGTTGGAGGTCATTTATGTTAGTTATTTTACAAATTCAAAAGGGGCTGGTCTTTTGTTTTATTGTCTCATGCAAAGAAGCAATACATACATACCCTTTCGAATGGTAAGCTCATGTAAACTGAAAACCAAGCTTCCTTCATCTTGAAATCAAGTGAGGCTGAAAAGAGAGGCTGAGTTCCTAATCAAGTGAGGCTGTTTTCGAATGCTAAAGCTTATGGTAATCTCTTACCAAAAATTATCTCATATATCAAGCGAGGCTGATTACTATTTTCAAGCGAGGCTGATTAATATACCAAGAGAGGCTGACTGTATTAAATTCAAGCGAGGCTGATAAATCACAGTTTGCAGGAAACTAATAGGAAGCTGAAGAGGCAGATTGAAGACCTTGAAATTCAATTGACAAAATCTGAAGGTAAGTTACAACAGGGTTAAAACAGAGCAGTAAGTTACAAATTCTAAGTCAGTTTTGTCATAAATAAGGAGATTAATTTTTGGAGAAAAAAAATTTCAAAGTCAACTTGTTTTGATTGTTAAGCTCTATGGAAATCATTGCAGAAGTTAAAATATCCTTAAGACTGCAAATTTTGGAAAAAACTGTGTAAAAGAGGCATACATAGCAGTTTCGTAGCGCGCTACGAAACTGCTGTAGGTGAATTTTGGGCATTTTTCATAGGTGTTTTAGGGGTAAAAACAATTGATTTCCAAGTTTTGATGCTGCTAATGATAGAGTAAAGGTCAAAGATGAAGATCCAAGTTTCAAAGCAGAATAAATAAGGCCTTAAAGAATGTTTTATAGCAATGCAAATTCTGCGCTACGAAAACAGATGCTATTTTCGTAGCACAGTTATACACCATCTCCTTTATACTGTTTCGAAGGAATATTTTTGTACAAGTGGAAGAGTGAGGTTTCAAGGATATATTAGCACATTTCACCTATATGAAACAGTCAACATTTCTAACAAAATACTCGAAGATAAAACATGGAGGTTAAGGGCTAAAAGACAGGAACTCTGTCTCCTGGTTTTTAGGGAAGTTTGGATAATGATAAATAGGGTTACAACAAGGCTGGAGGTATCATCAAAGTCCGAATACTTGAAGTTGCAGCTGTCAGTGGAAGAATTAATATGAAAATTATTGGTGGACATAACACATATGAAAATGATCTATCCACGATCATAATGTTAAAAAGGATGCAAGGGTTTAATGATGAGCTGGAGAAGACAATTTTGGGTGAAGATCATATTCTTGAGGTCATGTTACTATATTTTTTTTTGATAAATATCAGTTGTTATGAGGTTTAAACATCTCCAAGGCACTAATTTTGAATAAATTTTCAACAAATTTGCTTGCACAGCAGTTTCGTAGCGCGCTACGAAACTGCTAAAGCAACCTTTCACCATGAAGAGAAAAACTCTGTTTTCTGGCTTTAGTAGTAAATTTCAAAAGCGTTTTCTGAGAAACTGAAAAATATTTTTTGAAAACGGAAAGAGTTTTTTCTTCCTAACATCCATAACTACAAAAACCTCTATCAGTTTCTTTCAATTAATTATGAAGTGGGAGATACAAGGCTTTCTTTGAAGCCCTATTTTCAGAAAACAGAGTTTTCCTGTTTTACACATGTTTTTCAAGGACAATTTCTGGACAACAGGAGAAGTATTTCGAAAAAAAAGGAGATATTTTTATTACCGAAAACATGGAATACAAAAACCTCCTTTAGTTTCTCAAAATACATCATGTATGAGAAGATAAAGGCTCTATCCCAAGACCTAATTGTCAGGGAAGAAACAAGAATAATTCGCTGAAGCAGTATTTTCATCATTTTTCATAGCAAATTTTGAATGAATCTTTGTGAGTTTGGTTTTGAAACTTCTTGTGGGAGTGTTTCAAGTGATGATAAAGGTTATCATGAAATAAAAATATTGAAATATGTTGAATAAAGGAGTGAAAACACTGCGCTACGAAAAGCGCTACGAAACTGTGCTACTTTCGTAGCGCAGATCTGTTTTCACTGTTTTGAGAAGTCCAAAGTAGATTTTGCACAGATGGCATGAAGGGATAACTTGGGACATATGTAAATCATGTTCCTAACATCAATTAGCCTCGAATTCATCAGTCAGAAATGGTCAAAACATCTCAAGAAACTAAAAGGATCCTAAGCTAAAAAACAGGAAATCTGTCTCCTGATTTTTAGGACAGTTTGGGCCATCATCAGCAGAATTACATCAAGGGTGGAGACATCATAAAATTCGAATTCATGGGGTTTAAGGTGTCAAAGAGAGTATTTAAATCTTATATAAGGTTATTTTAAACATGATAAGGAGTTTCACTCCTATTGTATTAGGACTCCTAAAAGACAATTAACTGTCAACTTGTAATTAAGAGTCTGTTTTAGGAGTGGATAGGTGTCAATTTAGAAATTCGAATTCTCCTAAGGATGGATCATAGAATCCAAGATTTTAATGACTCTATATAAAGCATGAGGTCGAATTCCTCATGGTTGGAAATTTTCATTAACAAGCAAACTATGTCACTATAGTAGACGATGTGTTTTCATCTTAATATAGATATTGGCTTTACTACTCAGGATTCAGAAAGAGTTTTTGGTGTTTGATCTTCCTATGGATTTTATTATCTACCTATTTGTAGTGGTATGAACATGTGTTACTTAGAATTCATTGGAAAATTCTCTAACTTCCTTCACATGTTTGTAAACTGTGTTTTATTCATTGTGTTACTGTTTTGCTGACACATCTAAAACTCTGAAATGCCCTAACTTCCATGTTAAGCTAATTTTGATGTTTTTTTGAAACATACCTTGATTCCATAGCCCAATATATGTTTGTTGATAAATAATTAAACCAGTTATACACTTTATATCCAATTTATTCCCAGAGTTAGCCATCTAATCCTTAATTTAAAATCTTAAACCTATTGAGAGAGCCCTCTCAGGTTGAGGAGGCTAAGCCTCAACTAAAAGTCTGGTTTGAAATAGTTACTCAGAGTCTACTTGATCAGCAGCCTGTCAGGGTCAGATTTTGTGATAACACAATCCTTCACCGCTTGTGCTTCGGCCCACCTGGTTACGTAGTCAGTGGTAGTTATGATGTAGCGTGCACCTGTCTTCTTTCCGGGTGGGTTAATAGGTCCCACAAAATCGATGGCCCATTTTTCAAAGGCTTGTAGGGCCATTTACGGTTGAAGGAGAATTTCATCTCTACGTGATGGCCTTCCCGTCTGTTGGCATGTTTCGCAGGCTTTACAATAGTCATGAGAGTCAGTATGCAGGGTAGGCCACCATAGGCCAACTCTTAAGATCTTCTGCGCCATTGCTTTCCCTGCGTAGTGACCTCCTGATACCCCGTCATGGGTTTCTGCCAGGATATCATGCCATTCGTGCTTGAGGACATACCTGCGCAGCACTTCATCTACACCCATCTTATATAGATGTCCTGCGATTATGGTAAAATTTGCAACACGAGATACCAGCTCTTTATTTTGGTGCACCGAATACTCCACAGGTGCCCTGCCTGTAGTCAAGAACTGGATAATGTCAGCGAAGTGCACATCAAATACCTTAATAGAAAACAGCTACGCATCAGGTAATCCTTCCTCCAGGTTGGTTGATTCCTCACCACTCTCAATTTAGGACAAGTGATCTAGTCCAGCATTCAACCTCCCAGGCTTGACAATGATCTCAAAGTCGTATTCCTAGAACAACAAGTCTCCCCTAAAAATAAGGCCGATGATTTTGTAATGCATAAACCATGGCCAATCCTTCCTCGCTCCAAGAGAGTTTGCCAGCAGAAAATGAAACTGGGTGAATAATGTCTCCGTCCCTAGGCTGTGTAAGAACCGCTCAGAGGGAGATTCCTGAAGCATCAATGTGAACATGAAATACCTTCACCCAATCAGGAAAAATAAGGATAGGTGTAGATACCATCTTTTCCTTGAGTAGCTCAAAGCTCTTATGACACTCATCATCCCCAAAAAATTAAATTTCCTTCTTAAGCAGCTTTTCTAGAGGTGTCGTGATCAGTGCGTATCCCTGAATGAACTTTCGGTAGCAGCCTGCATGTCCAAGGATCGAACGCAGCTGTTTCTTGGTCATAGGTAATGCGAGATTTATGATAACTACAACTTTTACAGGGCCAACCATCAGCCCCTGTCAGCACACTATATGTCCAAGCAGGATTCTGGAAGGTATGCAGAAGATACATTTCTTGATGTTTAGGGAGATGTGGTGCTTTCTACAGGCATCCAACATTATGCACAGGTTCAAAACGTGTGTCTTTACTAAGTCGAAGACAGTCCAGTCATCAAAGTATACCTCCAGAAATTTGTGGATGAACTCTTTGAACACTACGACAACCATGCGTGATAAGATAGCAGGGGCATTATTGAGTCCAAATGGCATGACTGTATACTGGAATGATTCCCATTTAGTGGTAAACATGGTTTTTTTGCGATCTTCTATTGCGATTATGATCTGATGGTATCCTGAGAACCCGTCAGTGAACGAGTATGCTTCCTGGCCTCCTACGCTATCCAGGATCTCATCTAAGAATGGTGTCGGAAAGGGATCATGTATGCAGGTGTCAGTCAACTTGCGTAAGTACACAGAGATTTGGATTTCCCCCTTCGTATTCTTTTCCTGAACCACCATCGGACTTACCCAATCCGATTGCTCGACCGGTTCGATAATACCTGCGGCGAGCATTTTATCGATTTCTTCCTTAACCTTCTGCTTATATTTAGGGTTTAGCTGATAAGGCCGCTACTTTACCGAGCGCGCATCTGGTTTTAGCGTGATTTGCATAACCCCCAGATCCCCTGTGATCCCCTTGAGCTCTGAAAACTTCGTTGGGAATAATTCTTGATATTCTATGAGAAATTCAACAACTTTTCTTACAATGTCATCATCCTAGTAGTCCCCAATTTTAGCCAACTTAGGCTACTCTATCGTGCCAATGTTGACTTCTAGTAGCTTCAGGGGCTTCGTCACATCCACCGTATGTAGTGGAGGTCCCGCAACTACACACTCTCCCTCCGAATCTGGGATAGAGACATTGTGCGGATCCTCCTCGCACTCTTCCATAGTTATATTGCAACAATTGACAATATCTTTCATCTGCGCTTCCCACGTTGGTGCCCCAAATGCTTGTAGGGGCTGGATTCACCAAATGCAAAGGTATCTATATCCTGCAGAGCTTCATCAAGCGCCTCCAAGCCCCTTTTCAATCCGAATTTTCCTATGAATTCATCTTTTAAAGTTTCCCAGTGGCAGGTGCGCTGATGTAGCTCCACGTCCAAGTACCATGCAATGGGGATTGGTCCCAACACATGAATAAACAAGTGAACCCATTCCTATATAGTCCAGTCGTACCACTTTTCCATCCAAGTGAACAAGTGTTCACGCGGATCCCTTGGGCCATGGAACGTCTTGATGTGCACATCAACCGGAGGCTCAAATCGTAGGATCATCATGTCCTGACATTCCTCCCAATCCTGTAATGCCGCGTTATGCGTGTCCCACCACCTTGTAGGTGTTGCGCACATGGATAGATTAAGGGCCCATAACCTTCGTTCTCTTGGAACCTCAGCTTCAAATGTTTGAAAAAACTATTTTATACTACCGGAACCATCAAAGTAGGGTAGTTCTCTTACCTCTGAAGATATAAAATAGAAGTCTCTTGTGATTCGTAGGCAACGCAACGCAGAGACATCATGTAGCTGGTTTTTCCAATTTTCTATTTCTCCGTCAAAGTCAGAGAAGAATTCACTATATTTTTCCCAGCAAAGCATACCATCAGCTGTAGGATTGATCCAGTCTTCATCCTGTGTGGTTAACTTATAGATGTGGTCCACCTCTTCTTCCTCACGCACTGACTCTGTATACCTTTTTCCTTCCGTAGGGTCTAGTGGTACTATCACCTGTGTTCCTTCACTTTCAAACACCATGATTCTCTTCTTCAAATCGATAATACTGCCCATATCTATGGCCCAGTCCAATCCTAGGAGTACAGGATAGGGGTCCGCATCTTCTAAATTCTGAATGACTTCGAAGTTAGCCCAGACCTTAACCCCTGCGATATCCACCACGATTTTAGATAACCTTCCCAACGGTATGATCTTATATTGATTGGCCATGGGTAGTTGGATAGTCGACCATTCCAACTTAGGTTCTCCAATTTGCTACCAAGTCTGTTTGGGTAGTATGTTCTCATCTGATCCTAGGTACAAAAGAACCTGATCCATTTCGTAATCACCAATCTGCGCGGTTAACCGCATCTCCCAACCAGTACGTCTCTTATGCTTATATAGTTTGTGCACATCCTTAACTTCCATGGCTGGATTAGTTCTTTCTACGAAACTGTCTATTAGTGCTTGGAGGTTTTCTATGACCCGCTGGTTGCGCAACAGCTTCATGCATGCTTGCAAGAATGGTTTGACCTCGTCCTCGGCTCTAATGGTTGTGGGATTTGGTGAAGCAGGTGCCTCAACTTGAGCAAAGTCTTGTCGAGCTGCGACAAAGGTTTCCTTTTCATTCCATAGGTCCAAACCTTCCTATTTGGTGACTGCTTTTCTGATCAGAAGTTTTACTGTAGCTTTCTCCTCAGCCCCTCCAGTGGCCATGCCGCTGCATGCTATAAAATTAACACTTGGCTCCTCTTCTCAAGGTTCTACCTTCACCCTTTGTACATTCTACATAGGTTTCTGCTGCTTTTCCTACACCTTGGCTATCAGAATCGGGCAGTCTTAGATCACATGGTCCAGTTGCCTGCAGTATCTGCAGGATTGCTATGTTGGGTTCGTGCAGTACCTTGCAAAGTGGCCTACTTCCCCACAATTATAGCAGATCAGTTTTCCTCTACCACTACCTGCACTTCCATCTCGATGCCCTCCCCTTCCCCTAGCTGGGGAGCCACTTATGCCCGAGGGAGATCTTGGCGAGGACGGATCCGACTGTACCCTATATAGGTTTCCTCGATCTATCATCAGATCATACATCCGACAGTTCTGTTCATCATGTACTACAGATCTGCAAAACCTGCACCATTGTTGCTTTATTTTTGGGACATATGCGGCAAGGTGGGGGAAGTGGTTGGTATCGTGCAGCCCAGCAATGCGGCAGTCATCGCACCACAGCACCAGCCCACTTGGTCCTGCAGCTTCCCTAGGACACAATGGGTTGGTTTCCTAGCCTACATGTAGTCTGCTAGAAGAGGATGGTTATCCTTGGTGTGGCCATTCACCCTGCATCGTATGCACCATCTTTCAAAGCTAGCCTCTATTCCTCACTCCTTCCAGAGGTTCTGGATCTCCATGTGCATTGCTTCTAGCTGGCCTTGTATTTGTTGCACTCCTAACTGTGAATCATCTCTTGGCCCAACTTCCAGCTTCATAGCAATTTCCAAGGCCTTCTCTTGCGATTCAATGTCTTGATGAACCATCGACACACGCAGGTGGGGCAAAAACATAACAATGAACTACTCAGTGTGCTGCCTGTCATCATACATAAATCCTCCTTCTCTAATTACCTTCTTTAACCATTGGTCAGCCTCCCATACAGACTCGGACGATCCTTGCTTGAAATATTTCAGATTGTTCACTATCTGAGAGTAGGACTTGGGCTTCTTTAACTATTGTTTCAAGGCATTCTTAATCTCTTCAATGGCTGCATTCGCATTCTGGTCGATGTATCCCATATACCAGTCTAAGGTTATTCCTTCAAAGGCAAGGTATAACTGCACCCTTTTCATCGCATCACTAGCTACGTTCTGTGTAGTCCATACTGATCCTGCGACAAACTAGAACCGATCCATATCTTCATCTCCTACGCTCTTGAATGTGGGTAACTTGATGTGCGAGGCCATATCATCTTTTGGTGGTGGTGGCGGTGAGTTCTTACCCCCATGAGGGTTTGAAGGTGGTGTAGACAGAGGGCTATTCGCAACAAAATTTCTTTCTAGACTGTAGACAGATCGATCTCCTTCTTAATTATTTTTGTAGTACTTACCACTGTGCATTGTACCCTTAATTTGATCAGAGCTCATTCACTCTGTATGACTACACAAATTTCTCTTTTCGCATAATAATATCTTAATCAGTAATGGCAAAGTTTTCAGAAAATTACCCCGAAAACCCTTGAAGAACCTCTGCTTCGCCTCTAAATAGGACACAAATTGGTTGATTGCAAATTTCGTCACAAATCCTCCTATCACACTGTCCACCCAGTGATCTACTATGCGAGTGATGGTGTTATCAGTCTTCTCTAACTACTGGATCAGCTCTAGGGTCCACTGCGTGATCTGCTCGTCTTTCCAACACTTCTTAAAATCTACAAGCCTCGTAAGCCACTCCTGAAGCTTGGTCGCAAATGTCACAAAGAAAATTTCGTAGATCTTGTTAGTGTCAGTCTTGTAGCCTTCCTCCAGTGATCAAACATGCTCTTACAAGGTGATTTTAAGGTGTCAAGGTCAAATTTTGTCATTTCAGTGAGTCTTCAAGCAAAATTTGGTCACTAGGTATTAGGTCTAGGGTTTTCTTTCATTCCTTTCAGAGTTGTCCAAATGTCGGTCCATGTCACCATTCAGCTGAGTGTACCATCATTCAGAGGGTTGTCATCATCATGCCAGATTCCAAAGGGTCATTTTACACCTTGTTCATGCTTCAGTTGTGCCTAGGTAAGGTTCATTTCCCTCTCCTAGGGTTTTGAAGGTAATTTCTCTTGGATGGTCAAATCATCAGCAAAACTTGTATCCTAATGTTCATACACCTTCCCATATCCTTAATGTACCTTATTAAACACTTCCCATCACTGAGATCCCCCAAATTCCTCATTTTCGCACAAACCCTAGTTTCTTGCTATAACTTGGCAATTTTCTAGGCTAGGCCTGTGTTTTGCCCTTTTGGACCCCTTTTCCTCCCTCAATCTTTGAAATTCCACTTTCCCCTGCTTCCTAACATCCCTCCCTACTTCCCAAAATTTTCTCAAGAATTTAGAAGCCCCTTATCCCCTTCATTTCACTTCATTTCAACAAATCCCTTGTTCCATACTTCGGGATAGGTTTTACTCCAATGATGTTTCTAAGCAATAAAAGATGAATTTGGGAAAACTGAGAGAGGTTTTTGTCCAAAATAGGCCAAGGAAGAAAAACCTCCTTCAATTTTTACACAGGTGTCATGGTTTTAGAGAAATGTCAAAAATATAGTTGCCTCAGGAGAATTGATGCACCTCTGAAGTGACCTTGGGAAAATCAAGATTTATCCTAACTCGGTTGGCCAAATGACTTTCTTAATGAGTCAAATGATAAATAGACACAAATATCTTTCCAATGAGCTATCATGAGCTCAATTTTTAGTTTGGGAAGACCTTCAAAAGTTGACTGCAACAGCACTCTGCCGAGGCGAAATTTCATTTAACACATTTCGAATTCCGCCCTCGAGAAATTTAATATATCTAATGCAGATAGCAAACTAATATCAAACTACACACTCATACTTCAATCCCTCACCATCAGCCTAGCTATGGCTTTCTAGCTATGGCTTTCGGAGGTAACTGAAAATGTCATGAGAAATTTAATATATCTAAATCTAACTACTGAAGCAAATGAGCAAGACTGAAATAAACACCATGTCATTAGTCAAAAGATATGCAAATGCCCGGGTTGCCTATTTGTAATCTGAAACAAGAACATTGATCAGTTAACAACAACATAAAACATGAAAGATTATGGACAGAAGTAAGATGTAAAGCATGAAAGATTATAAACAGAGATGAAGCATAAATACCATGAAAGATGCAATGTATAAACACGTGAATGACTTATGGCACAATGAGCTTAAAGAAATAAAACAAGAAACTATACAGTAATGCACAAAACATCAGTGTGTGCAGGGGCCCTCTGCACAAACCTCGGGCAACAGTCTTCAAATACGAATTACGCTTGGAAACAGAGTCTTCTTATATATTAAAATGCAGTCATAACAGAGAGATGATATTACGGCATAGTGGCAACGTAATTACATTACAGAGCTATCTGGAGGCTAATCTAATATGCGTATGCAAACGCGTTATTTATAACAAAGGTAATATAACTAATTCCCTAAAGTTTGTGCTGATAGAGACACGTAAACCATCACGTCCAAAGATCCAGCATCATGGCTACAGTGAAGAGTAAATCTATGAAGAGTGGATGTTGGATTCGGCTTATGGAGCCGTGTACAGGTGTTGATGTGTCTCCCGTAAATTAGAAACGGTCATACAAATATTCACGTGATGAGAAACAGAGTCCTGTCACGGTGGGACTCTACGGTTGACTTCCACTTGGCCACCTTTGACCACAACCTCCTTAGGTGAATTTTCCCGAGCCAATAGGACACGATCCATGTCCACATCATTTCTGACTTGCCCATGTGGCTCAAATTGCCTGAAGACACCTGTAACATAGAATTTCACAAAATGGCTGCGGAAAGTTGCAGCAGCTGCGGAAAGTGGCAAGATTCCGCAGCTAAATGAGCAAAAATATAAATCAAACAGCAGACACAAAATATAGTTAAAAACCATTTTAGATTCTCTTTTGCAATTAATATACAATGATATTGACAACTTGGAAGGTTCAGGTGAATGAAAAAGGTCTAGAATGGTGTATAGGAAAGATGCAGATTTGAGACTCAACATATCCCCACTGTGAAGGTGTTGCATGTCCTCATGCAACCAAAATTTTGATAATCCTTCTTCAGTTCATATGCCTTGACACTTCAGCCAGTACATCCAATCCTCTCCTCTTCTTCCTTGGTGCTGCTAACATTATGGGCTTCTTCATTAAGCATCTAAATTTGATATTAACCAGTGCTCTGCTTAACTTCTGGCATTTCTTTTTCAATTTCCTGTTCTTCTTCTGCCATATTCCCAGATGTAGCATGGTATTATCATGAATGATTTTGTCCAATTTGCTTTGTTCCTTCAATGTCTCATTTTCATTTTTAATGTGTCTATTTAAAAGCTCTAGCTCAAAGACTTCTTGTTTCAATGATTGGACTAGATCATATTTTGATATGTGAGGCTGAATGGACGAAGTACTGGGACCTGTAGCTGCTTTTTCTAAAGATTCTATATAATCATATACTTCTTGCTGCTTTAGGTCTATATCGGGTGTCATTTTTATTGGGCTGTCCCCAAAATGCTGTGGAGGAGAGTTGTCTTCAAAATATGGCTGAGAAGGGCTCACATCAACATCTGGCTGAGAATGGGATGGACTATGTTCAATGTCTGACTGAGAATGAAATGAACCAGGTTCACTGACTGACTAAGAGTGAGATGGACTATGGTCAGCTGGGGATTATTCAGATGTTTCTTCTCCCAAATCAATAAAATGAGGTCCCTTCGTTTGCGTTTTCCTCAACTTCCCCTTAAGCCTGGAACTTCTTCTCACACGCTGTGGACCACTGTCTTTTTGCTTTTGTTTTCCTTTCTCTTTCTTCTTGGCTATAGATAACTTTTCTTGAAGATGAACCAATCTCTCAGATAACACTTGATGATCTTCTTCGGAAGAAGGGGTTTGATGCATAGCTTCAATACTTTTTCTCTCTTTTGATGTTATTGGCTTTTTACCCTTGGTTTCTTTCTTCTTCCTTTTTGACAGTCTCTCTTCCCTACTAGTTCTTTCAATTGTAGTAGTAGGAGTACTTTGAATTTCATCATTTGTTCTCTTTCTCCTACTCCTTCTTGATGCACTACCTTCAGGAATTTCTTGAGGTTCCTCAAAGAAATTTCTAATCAAAAATTGTTCCCATGTGTCCTTGTTCTCTTTTAACTGTTTTTCAATCAAAATTTTTACAAGACCATGGTGATATAGATGTGGTTCTACATCCCCTAAATGTTTCTGAACAGTCACAGACATCTTCTTCAAACTATTTAATAGAAAGTATGGGAGATTGAGGGTTTGGTTATCTAGAAAATTCATCAGCAATCTGGTATGGTACATATACATGGACCCAAAACGGCCTTCACAGGTGATAAATTTTTGAACAACTAGCAGCAAAGTAGCCCATTCCTCTTTCAAAGCATGAACATGAATTCCTCTTTTAAAAATAGTTATGTCCATACCTGGGTTCCGTAGGATTATTCTCCAGGCTTCATCACTAATGCTTTTGTTCTTAAACCAACGTTCACCCTCTTGAGGAAGTTCTGTGGCAGTTTCTATAGATGCCTCCTTCACCGTGAACTTAAGGTCTCCAATCTCTACCTCCAGGCCATTGAAAGACCTTGCAAATGCTTTTGTCACTTCTTTATGGTAGCCTCTAAACTTTTGGATAAACTGCAGCCACTTTGCCTTCTTCAATATATCCCTGACTTGCGGATATCCTTCCATGAATTTAGGTCCCTCTGGTTCTGCTCTCAACAATTTACCCATCCTTCTTTCCGCTCTTTAAAATCTTGCATGCGTGAGGAGGGTTCAATGGAAGTAGGACGGCTGAATGAACGGAAATGAGCACGATGACTGTAGGTAGATATCAGAGAGTGGGTATACAGACTGTAGCATAACAGAGAACGAAATGGAGTGAAGCGGAATAGAGAAGGGTTACGTGAACACGGCAGAGATACGACTGTGAGATTAATAGAACAATAGGAAGAGTATAACACATCCGGCAGTGTTTAAAATTTGGTGGCTGCAGAATAAATGTAAGCACGTTTATACAACGGCTACGGATTTCATGCGGCTGAAAGAAGCCGTAGTCAAATCAACTACGTTTCATCATCACAGGTGGAGTATCGGAGTTTGAGTGAAGATCGAAGGTTTAATTATGGGACCGTTTGAGAATGAATGCAAGGATTGTGGGAGGATTGTACAGAGATCATGGAGTGGTTACGGAGTTTGTCAATATAATCATTGCACATAATGGAGCTATGGTTCATAACTATATAAAAATGTGTTTTAAATGCTATTTGAAATAAATTTTACTTATACCTTGGAATTCTGGCCATTTTCCTTGGTCTTCAATTAGTTGTTCCTCATTGATATCTTGATTGCCCCATGTCTTCATAATTGGTCCTCACACTGCATTTGATTTCATGATTATGGAAATAACATCTGGCTGTACATTCTTTTGAAAACAGAGTGGTAGCTGCGGAATCTGCTTCTGGCTGCGGAAACTGGTGTCAGCTGCGAAAACAGATGTCAGCTGCGGAAACTGACACAACTATTATTTGGGTGAATGGAAATGAACGGATGACAAATGACTAGATGTAAATGGTCATGAAAAAGAATTTTATTGGTGAAATGGAATGAAACAAATAAAATGAAGTGGAATGGAGTGAAATGAAGTGAAATGAAGTGGAATGGGTGGTCACAAAACTTGTGAAATGAAAGAGAGATTTTTTTTGGAAAATATAGGGTGTCAGGTGTTCCTGATTTTTACCCTACATTTTCTGTATAAGACTGCCAATCAGTGATTGGTTTTCAGGCTTATACAATTTTTATTTTATTTTATTTTATTTTTTTAACTGAAAAGAATAAAAGCTAGGCTGGTGGAGAAGAAGAATTCTTCTGTACCAGCCTGATTGCATAATTTTCTTGAAACATTTTGACAAATTCCTCTTTTGAGAGTGGCTTATGATAAAATTTCAATCTGTGGCCATTCACAATAAGAGGAGTTTGAAACTCATTAATGGTCTTGATTCTTACCGCTCCATTGCTAAAGATCTTGTCAATCTCATATGGCCCAAGCCAATGAGTCTGAAATTTTCCTTGAAAATCTTTAAATTTGGAATCAAATAACAATGTCCAATCTCCTTCTTGAAACTTCTTCTCTTTAATGTACTTATCATGCCATTTAGCTCTTTGATATTGAACTAGATCAGTTCTTAGAATTGCCTCTTGTCTGATCTCATCTAGCTCATTCAACTGCTCCATTCTATGCTTTTGGGCTTCTGATAGATCCATCCCCAACTGAACTGCCATCTTGAAGGTTTTGACTTGGAACTCAATGGGGAGCAGGACTTCTTTCCATAAACAAGTTCATAGGGAGAATGTCCTGTTGTATTTCTCCATGTAGTTCTGTAGGCCCACAAGGCTTCAGGAAGCCTTTCTGCCCAATCTCTTCTATGTAGATGAACAGTTTTGATGATGATACTTTCAAGAACTTTATTTGTGGACTCCACTTGACCATTTGCTTGCGGATGGTAAGGAGTAGATCTTCTGTGCTTGATTTTGTATTCTTCCATCAACTTCTCCACCAAGTTGGATGTGAATTGGCTTCCCTGATTTGTCACAATTTCTCTTGGAACACCAAAGCGAGTAAAAATATCCTCATAAAGAAAATGAACAACTGAATTTTCAGTAGCAGATACTAATGCTTTGGCTTCTACCCATTTAGTAACATAATCGGTACAAACCAATATATACTTCTTTTGCTTAGATGGTGGATTAATAGGTCCAATGAAATCTAAAGCCCATTTTTCAAAGGGTTCAATGAGTACCTGTGTTTGCAATGGCATTTCATTTGAAAGGGTAGGTTTCCCTACTCTTTGGCAGCTGTCACACCTTTTGATATATTGTTTTGCATCTTTGAAGAGGGAAGGCCAATAATATCCTAAAGAGAGGATTTTATAGGCCGTCCTTTTGTCTGCAAAGTGTCCGCCGCATGGTTCATCATGATATGCCTTAAGAATATCAGGCATTTCATCTTCCCTGACACATCTTCTGATCACAAGATCTGGCCCTGTTTTAAACAATTCGTTAGAAATCCATGAATATTTTGAACTCTCCTGAATAATTTTTCGTTTTTCACTTGGAAATAAATGTGAAGGTAGTTTCCTTGTAACCAAATAGTTAGCAATATCTGCATACCAAGGAGTCTTAATAGTTACTGCAAACAAGTATTCATCAGGAAACTTATCCTCTACAAGAGAATCTTCTTTAGTATTTTGAATCCTAGACAAGAAATCAGCTACTGTATTTTGTTTTCCTGGTCTATCCAACACAGTAATATTGAATTCTTGCAAAAGTAAGAGCCATCTTGTCACTCTGCCATTAGTAACAGGTTTTTTCATTAAATATCTAATTGCAGAATGGTCGGTATGAATAAAAGTTTCATAGCCTGTTATGTAATGTCTAAACTTATTAATTGCATGAACAACAACTAAAAACTCTTTTTCAGTCACAGTATAGTTCAACTCTGTGGGAGTCAAATTTTTACTGGTGTAATAAATGGCATAAGGAATTAAATATTTTTGACCCAACACAGCTCCAAGAGCTGTATCTGAAGCATCTGTAGAAATATGGAAAGGAAGTTTCCAATTTGGTCCTCTAAAGATAGGTGCTTCAGATATTCTTGTTTTCAAAGTTTCAAAAGCTGATTGACAATCAGGATCCCATTTAAATTCACAGTCTTTTGTAAGCAATTTGAAGAGTGGAGATGCTATTTTAGTGAAGTTTTCTATAAATCTTCTATAGTAACCAGTAAATCCTAGAAAACTTCTAGCATCTCTTTGACAATTTGGAATAGGCAACTTGGAGATGACTTCAACTTTTGATCTATCAACCTTAATCCCATCTCCTGAAATATGATGTCCTAAAACAATCCCTTCAGTAAACATCATAAAGCATTTTTCATGGCTTAATGAAAGGTTTGTTTCTTTGCATCTTATAAGAACTTTTCCAAATTTTCTAATGCCTCTTCAAATGAATTACCATAAACTGTAAAATCATCCATATAAACCTCTACACAATCATGGATTAGATCAGAAAAAATTCCTAGTACTGCTCTTTGGAATGTTGCAGGTGCATTACATAACCCAAAAGGAAGTACTCGGTAGGAAAAAGTTCCCCATGGAAAAGTAAATGTGGTCTTATCTTGATCTTCAGGTGCTACCTGAATTTGATTATAACCACTAAAACCATCCAAAAATGAAAAGTACTTTTTACCTGCTAATGTATCTAATACCTGATCGATAAAAGGCAAAGGAAAGTGATCCTTTAAAGTTGCTTTGTTCAATTCCCTGTAATCAATGCATACCCTCCATTTACCATTCTTTTTGGGTACTATAACCAAAGGATAAACCCATCGGCTATCTGAAATTGGATAAATGAAGTTTACATTGAGAAGTTTTTGGAGCTCTTCTTTCACTATCTCCCCAAGATTTGGATTCATCCTTCTTTGAGGTTGTCTGATTGGTCTACTGTTTTCCTCAATATAGATATGATGGATGCAAGTCTTAGGATCAATACCCTTCATGTTAGTATACTCCCATGCAAATGCAGTAGAATGTTTTTGCAAGATTCTGGTTAGTTCTTCTTGTTGTGACTTCTCCAAATGTTTGTTGATATTCAATGTTTTTTCTAGAAAAATCTCAATAGCAGAATTACCAAACTCTTCCATAGAGTAAAGAGACATTTGTCTTGATGATAAATATTCTATGTCAGATTCCAACTGAAATTGTGTGGGGTCATATTCTAAAGATGTCTCAAAATTTTCTAATGTGTTCAGAATTTGACTATCCTCACTGATTTCAGAAATGGTAAAGACAGGTTGTATAGTGTCCTCATCATCGACCCATTCATTGTCTCCTACTTCTGTGATTGCTTTTGCTGAAGGATACAAATTGAATTTCTTTGTCGAATTACCATTAGAAATGTACATATCCCCAGATCTACAACTAATGAAAGCATCAGCTGTGGCTAGCCAAGGTCTTCCTAAGATAAGTGGGTGCCCTCCTAGATTACTCTTGGGAGTCAAAATCATAAAATCTATTGGATATTCCCAAGAATATAAGGAGACTGAAATATCTTCTAATACACCATCTGGTTTAATAATTGATCGATCTGCAAGTTGCAGTAAAGTAGGTGTAAAAAGAAGGTTAGGAAGTTTTAGTTGGTCCATAGTTTGTCTACTCATAATGTTGATAGCAGCCCCTAAGTCAATCAATGTGTTTGGAATTTCTATCCCATTTATATGTGTCTTGACAATTGGACGTCCTGGATCTACATACTTCTGCATGGTAATTTTTCCCATCATAATATCTGCAATCTTTCCTACCAGGTGGATTCTTCTTGTGTCTTTTAGTTTCCTTCCTGGTCTTTTGAAACTCAACTCCTTTATTGTTTTTGCTAGAATAGGAATCTCTAGAATGGCTTGTAGCAAGGGAATATTGATACAAACATTCTTCAATTCATCTAGAAAATCATAGTTAGGCAACAAGATTTGTTTTTCCACCCCCTTGTCAATTTGTAGTCTTTCAGGAAAAGGAGGTGTAGATGAAGATGCAGGTTGCTCAACTATAGGAGTTGTAGGGGTTAACTTTTCTTTTTCTTTTTGAATGCTTGAATTTTGAAGAGATGCTTCCTCAGAACTCTTATTGACTTGAAGAGAATCCTCCTCAGAGGTATCTTGCTCTTGAATATCTATAGAAGGTTTTTCTAAAACTCTACCAGATCTGAGTTGTACATCATTAAGAGGAACAATCATATAGGTAGGAAATTGTTGTCCTTCTACCATGTAAGTATTCTGAGGATTCTTATTATTAGGATTTGGCAATGGCTGAGCTGGAAGTTGATTTGTCTTTTTTTGGTATGGGAGCATGAGTTGAGGATTTGGATTTTGTTGAGAAGGTTGTTTTTGTGGAAATGGAAATGAAAGTTGTGGATTTGGGTTTGGAAGTTGTGGAGCTTGTTGATTTTGAAAAGATGGAGGATATTGATAAAATTGAGCAAATCTCCCATAAGGATTTTGCATCCCTTGTACCCATGGCTGATATGGATTTTGATGTTGGGGCCAAAGTTGTTGCCAAGGATTCCAATTTGGTGGGGTTTGAAGATTCATAGGGTTGTTAAACCCTTGAGTTTGTTGTCCCTGCCAAGGTCTTCTTGCAACAAAACAGAGAGATTCTACTGAATTTGGGTCTTCTTGAAAGACAACTTTGAGTCCAGGAATTGAAGGAAAATCCTTGATCTCATGATTCTCTGAGCAAATCATACATGTTTCTACAACTTTTGCATCCAAGGGACATTCCCTTAAAGCATGTTTCTTCCTACATTTCGGACAAAAGATGGCTAAAACATCTGTTTCTGCTTTCTGCTTGTTTTGGATTTTAAGGGTGTCTAGTTGTTCACTAAGGCTCCCTAAGATATCAGTTTTGAACTCATCAAGAATATTACCAATCTCTGCCCTACTTACTGATCCAGTTGCAGATTTGTTAGCCCTAATAAGAGAAGGATCCCTAGGCCCTTTTCTGTTTTAGATTTTCCTCTTGAGAGATGGACACATAGTTCTGTTATGTCACGAAGTGGGAGTTGAGAAATATCTCCTTTCCCCATCATGTTTAAAATATATATCCATTCATCTCTAATGGCTTTTAATATGAGGGCTTTCAAGGTTTCATCATCTAAGTTGCTCATCTTTGCTCTTTTCAATTTGTATTGAAATCTTTCAAGTAAATCTTCCAAATTTTCATCTTCTTTTTGCATCATTTTGAATACCTAATCCTTGTGATTGGTGGGCATACAATAGTCTAAGTATCTATCCAAAAATGTTTGTTTCATATCATTCCAAGTCCTAATAGATTGAGTAGCTAATCCCATGAACCATTTCAAAGCAGCTCCCTTCAATGTTGAAGGAAACAGTTTGAGTTTTTGAGAGTCTTCCATATAGTCATAGGTTCGGCACACGACTTCAAATTCAAACAGAAATGTTTCAGGATCCTCACTTCGCAATCCATAAAAGTTAGGGAGAACAGATGGTGAGATATTTTTCATCGTTGTATGAGTTTCCTCATCAACTATAGGGAATCCAAACAATTTGTCTCCTTCCCTATTTCTTCCATTATTTCCTTCACCATTGTTGTCTCCATTGTTTCCTCCTCTTCTACCTCTACCTCTACCTCCATCTATTACTTCCTCTGCCATGATAGTTTCTTTAGAGTCCTTAAAGTCCTCTGATTCTTCTATCAAGGGAGGATGAGAGGGAGTCTCTTCCTTTTCTAAATGAGATTTGGCAGGTGGTATAGGAGAATCCTCTAATTCAGCTGCTCCTTGAATTCCAAAAATCTTAAGGCTAGAGGTAGATGGTGGTGAATCTTTTCTATGCCTTGAAGAAGATGGAGTTGTGAAAATCGAACTCTTGGCTTTGGCTATAAACCTTCCCCTAGAATCTCTTGCTCTATGCATGTCATTTTTTTATTTTTATTTTTATTTTTTTTTAAATTTGGGCTAATAATTCTCTTTCTGATCTTCCAGGTCACACTAGGTGCAAGAAGAGAGCATACTTAAGAAATTACTGAACCAATAACTCTCTTTTCTGATCCTCCAGATCACACTAGGTGCAAGAGGAGAGCATACTTCAAGAAGTTATCAAGTTTTCCCTTCTTTTATTATTATTATTATTTTTTTTAAGAAATTGGCTACCTAGTTACACTTCCCCGGCAACGGCGCCAAAATGTTTGGTCAATTTAGTGTGTCCTAAATTGCTACATTTAATTTGTCAATCCGGGATTCGTAAGCTGACGAAGTGTGGCGCACTATATGTGCAAGATAACCTATCTCTTACTTTTTTGTCGTTTTTGGATTTTTGTGAAATTCTAAAAGAAAAGTATGGAGACAAATATTCAAGACAACAATGTCTTTCTAATGATTTTCCAAACTTCAAGAGAATTTTAAAAACACACAATGACAAAATTAATTCTTCAAAGAAAATGAAATTGCATCACTACTCTAATCAAACAAACAATAAACTACTGATCATGAAACTCATTATTCTTGCTGCTATTCAAACATAAAAGAAACTATGTTGAAAGAAATCCAAAAGTTGCAACAAAGTAAATCTAAATCAAATTACATCAACTTGTCTTCTGATCCCTCATCATTAGTCCAGCTATGATTTTCGGAAGTAACCATAAACAACTTGAGTAACTGATATCTAACTTGCAGAAAGTAAACTAATATCAAACCACACATTCATAATTCAATCCCTCACCATCAGTCCAGCTGTGGCTTTCGGAGGTAACTGAAGATGTCATGCACAATTTAATATTTCTAACTTGCAGAAAGGAAACTAATACCAAACTACACATTTCATAATACAATCCCTCACCATCAGTCCAGCTATGGCTTTCGGAGGCAACTGAAGATGTTATGAGCAGTCTAATATATCTAAATTTGTAGAAAGGAAACTAATACCAAACTACACATTTCATAATACAATCCCTCACCATCAGTCCAGCTGTGGCTTTCGGAGGCAACTGAAGATGTTATGAGCAGTTTAATATATCTAAATTTAACTACTGAAGCAAATGAGAAAAACTGAATTAAACAAAGCAGTACTGAAATTAAACAGAAACTAAGAAAAGAAAATTAGCAGCAGAACAATATTAATTCCATGTCATTAGTCAAAAAGTTATGCAAATGCCCGGGCTGCCTATTTATAACCTGAAACAAGAACACTGATTAGTGATCAATAACATAAAACATGAAAGACAGAAGTAAAATGGAAAGCATGAAAGATTATAAACAGAAATGAAGCATATATACCATGAAAGATGCAATGTATAAACATGTGAATGGATTATGGCACAATGAGCTTTAAAGAAATAAAACAAGAACTATATAATAATGCACAGAACCTTGGCGAGTGCAGGGGCCCTCTACACCAGCCTTGGCAACAATCTTCAAGTACGAATTACGTTTGGAAACATAGTCTTCTTATATTAAAATGCAGTCATAACAGAAAGGTGATATTACGGCACAAGTGCAACGTAATTACATTACAGAGCAGACTAATAAAAACTAACAGAGACTAATCTAATATGCGTATACAAACGCGTTATTTATAACAAAGGAAATACAACTGATTCCCTAAAGTTTATGCTGATGGAGAACACGTAGACCATTACGTCCACAGATCTAGGATCATGGCCGTATTGAAGAGTAAATATATGAGGAGTGGATGTTTGAATTCAGCTATGGAGCCATGTACAGATGTTGATTTGTCTCCCGCAATTCAGAAACGGCCATATGAACCTTCACGTGACACGAAACAGAGTCCTGTCATCGTGGGACTCTACGGTTGACTTCCATTTGGACACCTTTGACCGCAACCTCTTTAGATGGATTTTCTCGAGCCAATAGGACACGATCCATGTCCACATCATTTCAGACTTGCCCATGTGGCTCGTTTTTCCTGTAGACACCTGTAACATAGAGTTTCACAAAATGGCTACGGAAAGTTGCAGCAGCTGCGGAAAGTGGCAAGATTCCGCAGCTAAATGAGAAAAATCTAAATCAAACAGCAGACACAAAAATATAGTTAAAAACCATGTTAGATTCTCTTTTGCAATTAATATACAATGATATTGACAACTTGGAAGGTTTAGGTGGATGAAAAAGGTCTAGAAAGATGTATGGAAAAGATGCAGATTTGAGACTCAACACTTGTGCATCTATCTAACCCAAGAAGGCGGGTCTCTCAAAACTCAGCTAAAAAAAAGGGAAAAAATCTAGGCAAAACACACGGACAAGAGGCCAATAGATCTAAGGTAAAAAAGGGACAGGGATCTAGAGGATAAGGCTGCTGAAAAGAGGTGCAGATCACAGCCAAGAGACAGAGGCAAGGTGGCTGGAAAAAGGGAGGAAATCAGCAAAAAGCGGAAAGGACAGGGAGGAGGTCCTAAAGAGAGGTCCAAACAAAAAAACAAGAGGTGATTTGAAAGGAAGAGAGGCTGACTTAAAGGGATTTGAAAAGGAGGTAACAGATCTGGACAAGGGGGAGCTGAAACTCAGAAAAATAGAGGCTGAAACAGCTAAAAACTCTTCCACAAAAAGTGGAGGGTACTGAAGCCCTAGGGGGCTAGGTTCCCACTTAGATGAGCTAAAACAGATGAAAACCAGGTCAAAGCGGGCTGAAACAGAGGCTGGAAGACCCTGACAGAAGCTGCAGCAGAACCCAGAAAAATTGCCGAAAAATCACTGAAGAAATGGCAGGTCGCAGTTTCTGACCTGTTTTCAGTGCAGGTCGCAGAAAAGGGGCAGAAAAGTGCGACCTGGAGGTCCAGGTCGCAGGTTATGGGCCAAAAAGTGCGACCCTCCGTTTCGGTTGTCTCGGCGGCAGATTTTCAGAAAATTTTCCGTCTCAGTTGCGGCTGGTGTCGCTTACCTGCGCAATAGGGCCAGAAACACACGGAAGTTAGAAATTTGAATGTTTTAGGGTTTTATGTGAGAAAAACAACATAAAAATAGGAAAAATAAACAGCTGAAAAGAAACCCTAGGGTCTGAAGTAGTTGGATATGCAGGAATATGAAAAACGACAACGGTCGTAATTTAAAACCCGTGTGGAGTCGCCATTTGTTAGTATGAATCCTTTGTCGAAGTGTACGAAAAAGGACCACTTTAGCTACACATAACTAATAGCCCTAACAACAAAAGTGGCTGCCAATATCTTCAGATCTGCGGTTAGTTGAACAAGAAAAGAGCTGCAAAAAACTAGATCTATGCATGGAAAGACATTAAGCAGTAAAAACAAGGGTTTGCTCCATATACCAATAGACAAGACAAGAACAATTTTTGAAAGAATTTTTATATTAATCGGGCACTTGGGAGGAAAACAAGAAGGCGTATCCAATTCTCCTCAGTGGGATGGGTTCTTGGAAGTCCTCAGCACTTCAGATCTAAGATTTCTCTCTCTTGTTGGTGTAGAAAACCCACACAAAGAATGGAACTCAAAGGGAACTCACACAGCAAATGGTAGAAAAGAGTGACCAAATGTATAGATCCAGAGTGATCTAATAGGCAACAAAAGGTGAAGAATGGTAGGAAAAACCCTCCTATTTATAACAAAATATTGGGTCATTCTAGATCTTGGTGCATGATTAAAATAATGTTAACCAAATCTAGATCCACTTTTTATGGAATATTTTATTATATTTGTTGGAGGGAAAAGGTATTTGACTTGGGTCAAATCCCTTAATTTGTCAAAATAAATAAATAAATGATTTATTTATCTTTTTAAGGAAGCGGTTAGAAGATAATCAAATAAATAATGATTTATTTAATTATTTAAGGAAGTGGTTGAAAGATAAAATAGTGATTTATTTAATTATTTGTGGGTGATTTGGTCATATTTAACGAGGAATATTATCTAAATAAGGTTTAAATAATTATTCCTAGAAAATAATAAGATAAATGAAGGTTTATCTAATTAATTTCTTTGATTTTGGGTTAAACATGACTGGGAATAATAATTAAATTATGGTTTAATTAATTATTCCATGAGGAAAATCAAACAAATATGGGTTTGTTTAATATTTCCTTTTTGGGGTTTCCTGTTTTAACATAGTGAAAGTGGTTTTACTTAGGGTAAGAGCACTCAGAAGTTCTCTTGGTGTAGAGAAACAATGGGTGTTGAAGAATTGGCCCAATGACTAAGCTCTCCTGTGGCCCCCTGTGAAAAGAAAACAACAAGTGGGAGAATGTTGGGTATGTGTTATATTCTTTCCACGATTATTTGTATTTGTATGTTGCGTTAGTTGCGTCGGGCGTAGGTAGGGGGGATAGGGTTGCACATGGTTTTGAGGTTCGATGGTTTTCGGCCCCTGGTATTTTTGTAGATCCGGTCAAGGGAACTACGGTTATGTTCTAATCCAGGGTTAATGGATTGGGGTTTATGTATGCTTCGGCGTGTATATATATGTGTTGTAACACTAAAAGGAATATAATGAAAAATCAAGCTGGTCGTCCCGATTTGGGATCCAGGGGAAAATCTCTGTGTTTATCTTTTTTATGTTTTATGCTCTTGCTATTGTTTATTTTCTATTATAAGAATCGTGTGTAGATATTTCTGTTCAGGGTTAAAACCTACACAGCCATCCGAAACAGAGTACATTATAATTCGGATCCAGGCTATGGGCGCAACCATCCAACGAGGATCAAATAAATAGACTCAGGTATGGTCGTAGCCATCTAGCCAGTGAGTCATGTACATAATAATAATAATCCATAATCGCAGCCTGGATTACAACATACACAATCCAGGGTCTTGCGCTCCATCTCGACCCAAACAAAGTACAAGTTCAGGCATGCGAATATGTGAGCTGAAGTCGAACATGCAAGAACATCGTCTGATTACCAGCCAATGATGAAAGCCGTTAACGGACGCGAGAGGAACCACCAATAATGACAATGGTCCTCAAGGTACTATAGGTACAATCTACGACGTGCGAATCAATGAGCTGGCATCAAACACTCGTAGAATCACTCGATCGGAGGCCAATGATGAAAACCCCACGTCGAATGCGACGAACCTGCCATTGAGGCATGCAGGCTCCAAGGTACCATAAAGGAGTCTCTAGATCAGCTTCCTGGATAATGAGCTGAAGTCGACAGGAAGTGACCTTGATCGAAGGTGGGCCATAATGTTTCCCACATCATCGACACGAGACAGAGGAACATGATGTTTTGTTGTGAATTAGGATCGTATGAGAATCAGAGGAAGGTTGATATTCGTAGAGGCCAACTTCTCTTGAACATATAAACGACATGACAGTGGACTTGGCAGTATTTGACATCAACGGATCAGAGGTCATGGTGACGAGGCAATGAGCAGATGAGAGGTCAAAAGGGATTATCCAAACCCATGGAGGCAAAGTGAAGAAACGAGATGAGATGTCCCCAACCCGACACGAATGCAGACAAGTTCCATGTTCAAGAGCGACATACTGCCGACGACAACGACGATGGTTCCATTTTTCCCCCACCATTTCTGGCGAGTACCCCAATTATTTTTTATAACAAGCTTGAAGGGGATAGCATATGCTTGTGATATAAGTCCGCCCTTCAGGCGAATCCATCCTAGTGCATTTAACGAGTCCTAGGAAGGAGAAACTCGGAGAACGTCATTTCGACTGGATCCGATGTCATCAGGGTTTAACGAGTCTGACAAAGGGAGAACTTGGCGTCTTTTCATGTTTAGAGAGTTTGAAAAGACAGCAGAAAAGTAAACTCCACAGGTCCCTTTTCGTAAATAGTTCCTCAGATCCGAAAAGGTAGAAAACAATATACGAGAAAACCTCCTAGTCGCGATAGGCTAGGGTATTCCTTTTTCGTAATCAATCTATCCCAGCCCGAAAAAGGGGTAAACGTATACTGGGTAGATGTCGATTCGTGTCCATTTTAACGAGATCGAAACGACAAGGGCCTCGGCAATCTTTTCACATTTAGAGAGTCAGAAAAGAGCTGAAAGATGACTCCAAAGTGACTTTTTCGTGTATTTACCGAGTCCGAAAAAGTATAAAATACAACTCGTTTCCATCATTAAAGTCGCAAAAACCTGCTGCTGCACATACCAAGCAAGCGTAAAACCCATTTTCGACATAACATATTAAAATATTTGATAAAAATAACTTTTAAAACTCATTTTATGTCAAAAAAGTTATAAATATGCCAAAATGGTAAAAATAAAATTACATTTACTATTTACCTTGGTAAAAAGCAGCAGTGGTCCATTTGGAGTGGAAAATTCTGACGGCGATTGCGACAGATCCGGTTGACCATTCAGATTCTCGTCTGCTACAGGTAAGAGGCGCTTCCCTGTACTTCATTTCAATCCATTTTTTAATAGTTTTCCCTTATGTATCAGCCCTCTGTGGCCACTCTTTGAATTTTTAGGGCTGCGCTCATTGGCATGGGTATCGGGCACGGACCCGCGCCAATGGGCTTTTCCATGTAAAGGCCTCGCGCCAGCGGCCGAACCTAAATTTCTGCCTAAAAATTTGAGATTTTAACCAAATTGAATGGAATTTGAAGCCTACCAGAGATCTAATCAAGGGTTTATGACCATGTGGATGCAGGAAATCAAGCAAAATGGTGATTGAATGGAAAGAACGAGAGCATGGAGAAGAGGATGAACAGGCCATAGAAAGTGAGGCTTGCATGAATGCCCTCAGAAACTGTGGGCTAAAGAAGTTCTTCCTTACGCCCTGTTTACGAGCTTAGCCTGAGCTCCTCCAGTATTTGATCAGTATTTGGGATGAACAGGAACAAGTGTTCAAGTTGCGAGATCAGATATTGGAACTGGAGGTCTCCGATGTGTATTTCATAACCGGATTGTCTTGCAGAGGTCCGGTACCCATCCTGACTGGGAGCAAAACATTTGGCGAGAAGATGGAAGAAGTGATGGCACGAGTGTGCCAAGGAGCACAAATGGGATCAGGGAGAAAAAAGGTGGATATCCACACTATCCCCGATCTGGCATTGAGAGTTGTCCTACATACCATCACGCGGGCTGCAGGATCATAGGCACCGCACGAGGCCACAAAGGCCCAACTCCTGCTAGCCTCAGAATGCATGAGTCCCTTATTGTTTGACTGGGCAACAACAGTAACAATAAACATGAAGAGACAACTCACAAAATGCAAGCAAGCTAAACTGAAACAGTTTGGCTATGGTTCCATCCTGGTATCGTTCATTCTAGAACGCTTACCAATCTTCCAGGGCCAAGGGGCCATAGTAGCAGATTCGATACCACGAGAGCCAAGAATGGCTCGCTGGGCAACACTAATGCCCAGAGTTGGAGGCGGCCAACAGATGTCCTTGAGGCCGGAGTTTTTTAGGTGGTTACGGCGCCAGTTGATTGTAGTGGAGGACTGGCCATATGCAGGAACTGACTTCACCAGAGACCCAGATCTCCCACTGCCAGAAGGAGATGACTGGGATGAGGAGTTGGGTAAGACCTCATGTTTTTTTATTTTTATGTTTTATGTTTTTTTTTGTTAATACACATTCGTCCTAACACATTTTATATATGTATGCAGATGTGGGCCCTGAGAGACCAGCTGAAATGTCTCCAATCTCGCGGAGGACTCATCTCGCCCCTGATCCTCAGGGAGAGGGCACAGGAGGAGAGGATTTGATCCAGAATCTCGAGGGCATTTCCCGAGGGATCCTAGACTATGCTTGGCTGGCAGACGTACCAATGGCGTACCAGCGTCATACGGTGGAAGTTCCGAGTCGGATCCACTGAATCCTGAGATGCTTAGTGCGTGTAGTTACATGTTATCATGAGCATCATGCATATTAGCTCTTAGGGATTATACCACACATATTTTTTGAGAGACATATCGTCTCCAGATGTACTTAAGACGATTATGTATATTTTGATTTTATGTGACACACTCTATGTAAAAATTTCGATATCTATATATATATATGCATATCTATTTCTGGATGGATATTTCTTTACATGTGATGATGATTTTACAAATTGCGCAAATGTCTGTCTAATACCAAATTTGCTACTGCATCTGTTAATGTATTCAAATGCCTGGGTATATGATGATATGTAATGTAGTCAAAATTCCTTTCCAGTAATCGAATACGCAGATACAGACGTAAAATGGACGGGTTTCTTACTGAATAGTGTCCGTTCAGCTGTAACACTACAAGTTGCAAATCTAGATACACGAGCAATTCACGGATACCAAGGTTTACTGCCTCGGTTAATAATTCTAACACAGCACTATATTCCGCGATGTTGTTCGTAGTACGTTCTAGACACACTCCTTGCAAGTTGACCAACTCACTAGCAGGATCATAGATTACCCAGGCTGCCGAAGACAGATTCCTGGTACTACGGGAGGCACCATCCGCGAAACCAACAAATGGATGAATAGACATCTGCACAACCAGGAAGACCAGATCAGCAGAAAGATGTTTACAAGGCACACCACACCATACATGCACACAAATGAAAAACACACACCTATGTACACACACCACACCAAGAAATCACTTCAGGCATAGTACTTTTTAAGGTACAACCCATTTCTGGGCTGTGCCAGCGGAACTCCTTCATAATCTATAAGCTCATAAGCCCCATTTTTCAAAACGCGTTTTACTATATAGGGCCCATGCCACATAGGTTGGAACTTACCGGCTCCAAGCTTGTCATGTGCTTGATCGTACAAGAGGACGAGGTCTCCTTCGATAAAGGAACGAGGAGAAACAAGTTGATCAAAATGAGTTTTGACCCTCTTCTTTTGTGCTTCGATAACCAAAGTAGCCAGATGACGGGTTTCATCTAACCGTTCCATATACAAAAGACGTTCTTCCTCAGAAGAAGTATTAGGTAGAAGTTCCACAGCTAATTTCAACGAAGGAATCTCGCATTCAACCGGAAGAGTTGCTTCCAGACCATACACCAATTGAAATGGTGTGAACCCAGTTGCACTCTTTGCAGATGTTCGGTATGCCCAGAGAGCTGAGAACAGTTGGAGATGCCAATTGGATTTGTGAATAACAACTGTTCGCTAAAGCATAGTGACCATAACCTTGTTCACTACTTCAACCTGACCATTCGCCTGAGGGTAATATGGTGTTGAGCTGTCATGACGCAAGCCCAATTTTGAAGTCAGCTCCGCCATCATATAATCTCAGAAATGAGTACCGTGATCAGTGACGATGGCTTGAGGAACCCTGAACCGTGCAATAATGTGGTTGAATATAAATTGAGCAGCCATTTTACCGTCAACAGCTAGTGTAGGCATCGCCTCGGCCCAGTTGGTGAAGTAGTCGACGGCGACAATTATATACGCATGCCCCCCGGCCGAGTTAGGGTTACACGTCATAAAATCCACACCCCATTTCGAAAAAGGGCCGACGGTAATAACAGGATGCAAGGGTAGAGGCGGCGCACATCTTGCGCTGAAATATCTGGCACGCATGACATTTACGGACTGCAGTGATACAGTCTTTGAATATGGAAGGCCAGAAATAACCTGCTCGCAGAATCTTCTGGGAAGTAGCATACCCGGACATATGTCCACCACAGGTGCCACTGTGGCAGTCATTTAAGACCTTTTCAACCTCTTCCAAGGTTAGGCATCGTCGGAGCACCGAATCTACTCCAATGCGGTATAAGGTATCTCCTACTATATGGTAGGGCTGGGACTGGTGCCGAATCCGACGGCGGGCAGCTTTATCCAACTCAGACTGAAATGTCGAGGTCTGAAGATACACTATTATGTCACCATACCAAGGATCACGAGTACTGATGAGGAAAAGCGTTTCATCCAGTAGATGATCTTCAGCATATGAGGGAGCAGAGTCTGTAGGGAGAGAGCATATAAGATCCACGAAAACCAGTGATTTAGTTGACTTAGCGGTAGTAAACTCTAAGTCAAACTCCTGCAGGATAACAATCCATTTGGAGTACTTGCCCCCCAGTAATTGTCTAGAAAGAATATACGTCATAGGGTTGCAGTCTGAAACCACTGTTATCGTACGCAAAAGGATGTAATGGCAAAAGCGCTGCACGGCGTGTACTGCTGCTAATGCCAACTTCTCGACATGAGCATAACGCGTTTCTGGATCGAAAAGGTTCCATGACAGATAATAAACAACATGTTCATCACCGTCATCGTCATCCTACACCAAGACCATGGCTATGGTGCTAAATGCGGCGGTGAGATATAAAGTGAAGTCGCGGTGGTAGTCCGGAGGACGAAGCAACGGAGCATTGACAAGCAACGTTTTCAGCTTCTCAAAGGATTGCTAAGCGATTTCATCTCAATGAAAGGGAACGTTCTTCTTTAATAAACGAGTGAATCCTTTGGCCACCTCGGCATAATTCGGGATAAAGCGCCGAAGAAAGTTCGCTTTGCCTTGCAGACTTTGTAACTGATATAGGGAGGAGGGTGATGGGAGATTTATAATGGCCTCGACCTTTAAAGGGTCAAGGTGAATTCCGTCTTTTGAGACTATGAATCCTAAAAGACGGCCAGAATCAACGCAGAAGACGCATTTATGAGGATTGAGCCTGATGTTGTAGCGCCTGCAATGAAGAAATATCTGGCGGAGATGCTCAGGATTGTCCTCTCACTTAGCCGAATGGGCTGGCAAGTCATCTAGATAAGGCTGAATGATATGGCGAATGTCATGAAAAGCGTAGGACATCGCACGCTAAAAAGTGGCTCCAACGTTCTTCAAGCCGAACGCGAGCTTTTTATACGCGAAAGTACCCCACAGACAGATGAATGTGGTCTTGTGTTGTTCCTCAGGTGCAATATTGATCTGATTATATCCTGAGAAACCGTTCATCAAGGAATAGATCTCACTTCTGGCACATTCGTCGATAATCTGGTCTATGAATGGAGTGGGATAATTGTCCTTTGGACAGGCGCGATTGATGTCGCGATAATCAACACAGACTCTAATCATACCCTGATTTTTATCGACAGGGACAATGTTAGATACCCATTATGTAAGGGGGATGGGATAAATAAAGCCCGTGTTCAGAAGTTTTTCAACTTCTGCCTTAATTGCAGCGACTTTCCGAGGATGCATGTGGCGTAAGTGTTGGCGCACGGACTTCGCACCTGGATAGGTTGGAATCTCATGCACTACGATACTGGGATCAATCCCCGGCATTTCCTCGTAGGACCACGTGAAAACATCTCTGAATTCCTTAAAAAGCTCAGTATAGACTTGAATCTCATCGGGAGAACAAGTCACACCCATATGAATATTCTCAATGATCCCCGGTTTAACGGAGATGTTGATCGGGATGGTCTGAGTGATGTTACTCAGGTTACCCTCTGAAAAAACCTCGTGCGTCAAAATGGGCATTTGAAGAGGAGGGGTAGGAACCTGAGTAGCATAACGCTCCAGACAGTCAGTCATTGCCCCCAAGCTAGGCATAAAAGAGGAGCAATGATGTCCATCGCCCCAAGGTAGCTCCTCAAGAGACATAGTTTCAATGATGGCCTCATCAGAAGGAAAAGTCTCTTTGAGAGGATCAGGTGAATCAGCCTGACCAAGCTAGGGGGATTGAGAGTAGACGTCAAGAGCCATGCTCAAAGGAGCATGCTGAGGAGGTGGAGGATCAGATGCGGGAACAATTTCACAGTAGCTGATCTCTACTGGCGTCAAGGGCATTGATTCTCCAAACTCAAACACCTGCTCAGGCATAGGAATAAGCCAGGGGTCATCGGACCTGGACATCATGTTGACTTGAGCGGTGTGCAATGGTGGTGCGGGAAAAATACCCATGAGGACTGGGTCTTTGAAGAGAACAGGTCCTACACTATCCGGGGGATTCGGGATTTGATCCACGTATGGCACGTTGTTCTTAGAGGTAGAGGTGAAAAATGACAACTGATCCACCGTGACAATTTTTCCCTCGTGAGGGAACTTAAGAAATCGAAAGACGGTGGATGGCACACAGAGCATGGCATGAGTCCAGCTGCGGCCAAGAAGTATATTGTAGTTCAGTTTAGCGTCAACCACTTCTACTTCCACGTTGACAGTATTCCCTTGTAATGTGATCGCTAGACTCTCGAGAACACCCACGGGCTTGGATTCTCGACCATCAAATGCCTCAAGGGCATTGGGGGATGACGAAAGGGCTGGAGAGCCAATGGCCTTCCAGCAAGAGGAGGACATAACGCAGGTAGGTGCACCTTCATCCACCATGGCCCTATGAATGTTCAGACCATTAATCCCGACTTGAATAATAAGAGCGATTTGATGTGGAAGCCGGGGAGTGAAATTCTCTAAATCGAAGGTGATAAGACTCGAATCGGCGGGATCAATGCCCCTGATCGCAGACAGTAAAGCCTTCTGTTGCGAAGGACAACTTTGAAGAACTTCTAGTTCAGACATAGCAGATAGCGCCTGTGCCAAATCCTCAACAATGCTGTAATGTTGAGCGGCACGAGCATTCGGATTATAAGAAGATATTCATAAGACACCTTTAGAAGGTGGCTTCACAACGGGTTCAGGAGTAGGCTTCTCAATTTCCAACAAACCGGAGGCAGGTAGGGGAGGCGGTCCATCTGCAACTTCCTTCCTCGGTGCCTGTCGTGATTCGTTGTAATCCTTCGACTGCGTAGCGACAGAGATAGGTGCAACACTCTTCAGCATGAAAACCTGAGACCCAAACGGTGTAGATGGTGACGGCTGTTCGACCATATGGGTCTGCTGAGATGGAAATGGCTCTTTTAGAACAGTCGGAGTCCCTTTAGGGCCCTTAAGAAGTTGACTCACCTCGGATCGTCGTGGACAATCTTTAGTATAATGGTCCCCTTCACAAATGAGGCAAGGGTACTTTGGTTTACGCTGAGAGCCATCCTCAGTGCGAGATTTAGATTCTGGCTTTGGGGCATCAGATTTAGATTTTCCTTTGCCCTTCTTTTTCTCCTTGTAATTTTTCTCCGTAGGATTGGCCTGAACGACATTCACTTATGCGGTTTTACCAGAATCGGAGGGGGCGGGATTAGCAGGAGCATTGTTGGAAGAATTAGACTTCTGCTTCCCATTCGAAGATTTCTTCGAATTCTGAGAGACAGAATCAATGACACCATCCACCGCAGGGGTAGGTAGAGCCTTAGAGGTTCCGGACCGTGGGGCATCAGGCAAGATATCATAAAGCGTGCCGGAATGAGAATATACAAGATCCAGATATTGGGCACGCGAAATGGCTTGTTCCTCTGTCACACACGCTCCCATCGCAATATCTTGAGCGATTTTATTCACAAAGGAGGTGGTGAACCAGTGAGTCAGCATCTGATCAGGTATGTGAAACTTGATCAGTCTACGATGGCGCCGCCAGTCATGAATGTGATCAGAGATGTGAGTGGCTTTATCCTACATCAGAGAAGTCAGGAGGTGCGTCCCGGCTTCGTAACGAACCGGTAACTGAAAGTGCATGAGGAAAGCCATGGCTAAAGAATTGAAATCTTGGAAAATGCCACGGGATAACTCTATGTACCACTTAGCAGCAGCTCCAGTCAAAGTACGCTGGAAGAAGCGCAGGTGAATCGAATCGTCGACCCAAGAGTTAGACGAACACCAAAGATGATACGTCATCACATGCGCCTGGGGGTCCTCTCCAGCTTTTCCCTCAAACTTGGGGCAATCACTTGGTATCTTGGTGGGAACCAGAGGCCAATATGGATTATGTAAAATCGGATTATTGGTCAACTTTGAAACATCCGACAACTCCAGGGTGGCCAGGAGCGGCAACGACGGATTGACCGGCATGCCAGACCCAGGATGAGGACCGTTACCTGTACTCCACAATGGTTGTGAATATCCTTGCCCCCATGGGTTCTGTCCTATAGGATTCTGACCATAGGGGGTGTAGGTCGTATAACCAGACTGATTTGGATGCTGGTAACCAGAGTGTGGGGCCTGATAACCAAGGTATGGACCCTGATTAAATGTCGGCCTGGTGTAAGCAGTGTTTGGATTTGGCTGCTGAGTATAGGTAAAACCGGGCAGAGGAGGATAATACTGAGAGCCTCTGGGGTGGTTATAATTCAGTTGAGATTGACCATGTGGATAAAAACCACCCTGAGGATGAGTAGGCTGCTGAAAAGTGGAACCCTGCGGAGCCTGATAAGTAGGGCACAAATGTTGATTTGGCTGCGACATTGAATGAGTCAGCTGCTGAGCAGGGTTAATAGAATGAGTGGGCTGCCCTAAGTGAACAGGTTGACCTGACTGAGAGGGCTGCCCTGAATGAAAAGGTTGACCCGGATAAACAGGTGGCACCGGTTGAGCAGGCTGGCCTGGTTGTGAATGAGCTCCAGGTTGTACCAGATGGGCCGGTTGGCCTGGAGGCAGAACACCAGGTTGTACCAGATGGGTCGGTTGGCCTGGTGGTGGAACAGGGCTAGGTGCCTACTAAAAACTGGTTTGACCCGAAGCAGAACCATAGGATGGTCCCGGCTGATATGCAACATTAGAAACGACAGGATATTGTGGTTGCATCGGTAAAGAAGGCTAGATTTTCCCCTTAGGACCATAGACTGGTCTCGGTTGATACCCCGGCTGAGGCTGAACAGGTTGACCGAAAGGGCTATAATACTGTCCTTGCGGACCGTACGATGGCCCTTGTTGGCCGACAGGATAGCCTTGCATGGGCTACCCCTGTGGATCATAAAGATAGCCAGGTTGGCCTGCAGGTTGGCCTTGGAAAGGTCGCCCTTGCAGGTTATAAGCCTGGTTATAAGGTAAACCTTGAGCATAGAGGTAAGCCTCAGGAGAGGGTAGACCTAAAATCTCCCCATGCTCATCATACTGACCTGGGAAAGCATACACGGGTGTACCATCCTGTGCATAGTGCGAAAAGTAAGAGCAGTTAGGATCTTGGGAGGATGGTCCAACCTCGGCGTTCGGCTGTTGCAAAGACAATCGATACTCCTCCGGAGAGATGTTCTCCGGTATAGCAGTCACTAGATAAACATCTTCAGGAGTTGGCATAGCCCTTGCAGCAAATGCTGTGACAACAGGAGAAGAGGCGGCCACACAGACAGTGGGCCGGACGGGAAAAAAAGTAACGGACGTCTGAGGAGACACCCCGGGCGTAGTAGCAGCTGGCCTCGGAGAAGGAGATGTCACTCCCATAGAGGCTGCGGCGGAAATGATCTAACCCAAAGATCTATATCCCTATGGTAAAGAGGGACTGGCTGTTGACATGTCAGCCAGCTCAGAGTTGTCTCCCTAAAAAAATCTTCGTGGGAAGAGCTGATAGTCTTCACCAGACGTTGGGATTTCCTCACCAGAATCACTCATGGTTTATCCTGCCGTTAAATCACGCAATAGACGGCGAGGACTAGGAGGAAATACAACAGCAACAAAAGGCGAACCCGACATAAGAGAAAGGAAATCAGATCCTAATCTCAATTCAGACACAGGGTCCGAAAAGGGCCAATTGAACTCAACTGGTCCTCCAAAGGGTTGCTCAGTAAGAACCATTCCCCCTTCAGGAAACTTGGAAACAATAGGCTACTGCAGTTCAGCAGAGGATTGGGAAGCCTCTGAAGAATCGTCCGTGTAAGGACTACCAGTAGACAAAACCAAAGGTTCCGCCAGTGTGGCAAACGAATAGAGAAAAATAAGCAAACACACACACGGGCTGAAAAAGAGTCAAGACACACGATCAAACGGTCAACAAGCAATATCTAACAGGGCATGTAATCGTGGATGATTAATTTTTTACCACATTGAAAAATAAGAAACTTCACCGTTTCATGTTTTAAGAGTCGAGAAACGATAAAAGATGACTCTATCTCTTTCAGATTTGACACAAGCGTGAAAGGACAAGCGCTTGACGGCCTTTTCAAATTTAGGGAGTCAAAAAAGACCAAATCACTGCTCAGGAATACTAGGCACAAAGGGTGTACCAAATAACCGTGAACTGCAATATACACCTTGGTTTTAATAATGAAAAAGAAATCAACTAAGGACTTCCCGTACGTGCAGACAATCTCCCCGAATGCTGTGTTCAGTGTATCACGGGTATAGGGCGGCAGACTCAGCTTCCTATGGATAAAGGATTGAAAACCTAGAGGGGTCTCCCTTTATATACGCGACGGTACAGGGAGCACAAGTCTGTACTAGCGTTGTCTAAAGCCAAAAGGCGAACGACAGCTGCTAGGTTTAAAGACGCCAGAACACGTCTCTAGCCTAGACCTCTAAATGTGTTTCGTTAGATTCCAATGCTGCCTTAGTGTAAATTGAGTATATTTTAAAGTTGATCTTCAATTACGTTTCAGTTTTCAGGCCCTAACGAATGTGTTGTTTCAAAAACTCCTAAATGCAAAGCTACATGCCACAGTACACCATTTCGTTCAATGAAAACTAGCTACAGAAGAGTTGAGAGTTTTTACACAAACAAAATGATCGGAAGACAAACAATGATATCTCTAATGCAACTAATGAAATTGAAAACTTTTCATTCAAATCACTAATTACTAGTAAAATCGAAAAATTTCAATTTGCACTAATCAACCAAAAGCAAAAGAGTTTTTTTTTTTAATTTTCAATGTTTGATAGCTAGAAGCACTAATCAAACTGAAAACAAATGGAACAACTTGAGAAATGATATTGAGAGAGAAAAACGAACAAATTTCACTCAATGACACAAACAATCAGATCTCAAACCAACCAAAGTCTCTCAAAACCAAGAAAAATACTCAAAGGCTCCAATGGACCGTGTGATCTAGGCCCAAAGCAAGACCAAACGAAATTTGAATGAAGAAACGAGCAATCATCCAAAAATCACAACAAAACAGTGAAAAAATACTAAAAGAATGCGGAGGAGCAATCAGAGAGTTGACTGGATAAACGAAACACCAAAACTCCCAAGGAGGGCTCGATACACAAAGGCACTAGATGCCCTAGGGCTTAAAACGTGAAATCGATAGATAAAATCAAAAAACCAAAGGACGAAGGAAAATTCACAGTCAAACAGGACCCCAACACACTCAGGTAGTCGAAGAATTAAGAATAAAAACACTGACCAGACCTAGAGAGCTCAAAACTGAGCAAACTCAAATACCCTACAGGAGTGGCGTGACTGTAAGGCTGCAACTGGCGCCAGCAAGCAATTGGCGCGGGCGATACAAAAGAAACATGCACCAATTGGCGCGAATGTCAGGCTAAAAATCACGCCAGTTGAGTTTCTCAGCCCAGAAATAAAAAAGAACTACTCCAGAAGCAGATCAATGTAAACTAAGAAAACCAAGAAGAAAAAAAACAACAAAAGAACCCAGCCCAGAAGGCTAACGAAGCAAGGAAAATCATAAAACAATCAAAACGAGACAATCCAAATGAGACAGTGAAAACTAGATGAATCCCCAGTGGAGTCGCCAAATTGTTGAGGAGGTAAATCCCCTCTGCGGATAGAGGCGATCCCTACTAGCCCAACAGGGGTCTAGCAACAATCATCAAATGCTACAGCACAAGTTCCTAATTGCGGATAAATAGACCAACGATGGAGGCCTACCTGGAGTCCAGTGCTATGATTCATAGAAGAGACAGCGTTCCCATTTCTCAGCCTCGGCAGATCACGATCCCCACACTCTCCGTGAATGGACACCTGCACATGCAAGAAACAACACGAATACAAGCATAAAATCCAAAATACACAACTATATATCAGTCAGAAAGGATATAACTCATTATTAACATAAGTGAAAAACAGAGTGGAACCATAACCGGTAGTCATTCATTAATAAACAATCGAAAGAGAGTACAACCAATGTTCTGACGCCATAGTCTCCTTCGGAAGGGTCCCCAGTCGTTCACGTCTCGCAAAGCTCGCCAGGGAAAGGGAAAACCTCTCTAGAGTCTCTCGACGATAGTATCCTTACTTGAGTCGACCTTAAGGGAAGAAAGAGGGCTCTTACAACACAAAGGCTCTTGGGAATTTGGAGATTCAAAGCTTAGGCACTTCAAGACTAGCTTGCAATGGAATTGAGCAAGCTTTTATAGATGGGGAAGGAGGGAGTTTGGATCCCTATTATTGTGGGATTGGCCCTATCAACAAGGAAGGTTCCATGAGAGGTGGCAAACCACTTCCCTTCCATGGAACTCCTGCAGCCAAACCTCCCAACTCAAGATAGGCAATGGTTTCTGAGTTTGTTGAAACACAACTTCCGCCATCTTTATTTAAAAAACACTCCTTAAATTGGCTGGCACGACTGCTGCTCTGGGACAGAGCGCCAGTTGGCACGGCCTCTTTGTAGGATTTTCCCCATTGGCGCGAGTGATGAACTATCTACCCGCGCCAATTAAAAAGGAGATGTTTTCATGGTTTTTTTCAAGGAGATGTCTTTAGGGCAATTGAAGCTCATGTTTAGAGGAATGCATTGATGATGATTTCAAGGCATGAAAATGTTCACAGGTCACAAAATGGGTCCTCCATTGTGCGGGACGGGGAATTGTGGAGGAGAGAATTACAGTGTTGGAATTGTGGAGGAGAGAATTGCAGGAGATATTTTCCACAACATTGGGGTGATAGACTGCAGATCTAAAGTGCATAGGATGGATAAACAGTAGGGGATGTTTGACAAAGTATTTCTTGGATTTATACAGTATTAGATAATAGGTGGGCATATCACCAGTCATATATTATTGAGATATATAGTAAGCTTTGTTATCAAGTTGTTTCTATTTTGATTAACCCAAGATCTAATTATATTTAGGTTAATCTTGACCTAGTGGATAAGTGTGGTTTCAATAAAGAAGTGCATGTAGAATCTTCACTAGCACAGTTGGATAGAGGTACAAAGAAGAGAGTTCATCACTGGGTAAGAGCTTGTGCATTTGAATTGAATGGTATTTCTACATCGGCGCATATGAATGTACTTCCATTGGGATCATACCGTATGTTGTTGGGTATGGATTGGTTTTGTATTCATAGTACCAAGGTGGATTTTTATGATAATCTCATTGAATTCTTGGATGACAATGGAGAACAAAGAATCTTGCAGGGTAACAAGAAGGTAACATCAGTGAGGATGGTTCCAGCTATGCAGGAAAAATGTAGTCACTAGAAAGGGTGTGTGTTATTCAAAGTACATATTTATAGTGATAAAGGAAAGGGTGTTGAGGATGCAGATTTATTGAGCAGGTACTCAGTTTTACAACAGTTTCAAGATGTATTTCCTGCAGATATTTAAGATTTTTCACCTCATAGGAAAGTGAATTTTTCTATTGATTTGGTACCAGGGGTAGCACCAATATCAAATGCACCTTACAGGATGAACCCACCAAATTTAGTGGAATTCAAGTTGTAGTTGAAGGAAATGCTTGAAAAATGATACATTAGGACAAGTGTATCACCTTGGGGTGCACCAGTGTTGTTTGTGAATAATAAGGATGGTACTATGAGGTTATGCATTGATTACAGGGAGTTGAAAAAGGTGAAATTAAGAACTAGAGTTTTTTACGAAGGATTGATGATTTTTTTGAACAGTTTAAAGGAGGAGCAATGTTCTTGAAGATTGATTTGAGATTCGTATATTATCAAGTAAGCATCAAAGAAAAGGATATTTACAAGACTTCTTTCTAGACCAGGTATGGGCATTATGATTTTTTTATATTTATTTTTGGTTTGAATAATTCTCCAACTAATTTTATGTGCTTGATTAATAGTGTATTGTGTCCTTATCTAGACAAGTTTTTTATTGTATTCATTAATCATATATTGGTATATTCCAAGAATGATGAAGAATATGTCGAACATTTAGCAGCAATATTTACATTTTTGAGAGAGCATCGATTATATGCTAAGATCCTTAAATGTATTTTCTTTCAAAAATATGTACATTACTTGGGACATGTTGTGTCCAAGGAAGGAATAACAGTGGATCCATAAAATATAAGAGCTTTCATAGAATGGGTAGCTCCTAGGAATGTGGATGAGGTAAGGTCATTTATGGGGTTAGCAGGTTATTACAAGAGGTTCATTGGGAATTTCTCACAAATTTCTTATCATATTAAATTGTTTCAAAGGAAAGGTAAGAAATTTTAATGGACAAAGTAATGTGCAACAAGTTTTAACTAGTTGAATCAACTGCTTACAAATGATCCATTGTTAAATATTGATGATTCAGACAAATTTTTGTGGTATGTACATATGCTTGCAAGAGATAACATGGTGGAGTCCTAATGTAGGAAGGACAAGTAGTGTGCTATGAGTCTAAAAACTTGAATGAGGATGAGTAGAATTATCTCACACATGATATTGAGTTGGCAGTGATCATCCATGCATTAATGATGTGGAGGCACTATCTTCTTGGTAAGAGGTTTGTACTGATGAGTGATCATAGTGGACTAAGATACCTATTTGACCAAATAAATCTGAATGTTAGCAAATTCAGATGGTTATCCATGATTAATGAGTTGAAATTTGAGATCAGGTTCATTAAAGGTAAAGAGAATAGGGTTGCATATGCTCTTAGTAGGAGAATACAAGTGAATCATTTAGCAGTTATGAGCTCCTACGTGACAGATTTATAGGATCGGATCTGGTAGGCAGGACAATAGGATGAAAGATATAGGGACCTTATGCACAAGTTAATATGGGGTATAGGTGATCAAGATGTGGACTATTGTCTCAAAATAAATGGGTTGATTAGGTTTAGGGACATGATATATCTGTCAAACAACACTAAGCTCAAGAAGTTTATCTTGAGTGAATTTCATGTTAAACCATTTTCTTTTCACTCAGGATATCATAACACATTGATAATAGTGAATGAGTTCTACTATTGGAAATTTTTGAAGAAAGAAGTGGCAGATTTTGTGGCTAGGTTCTTGGATTGTCAACAGGTAAAGGAATAATGTCAACATCTAGGTGGTCTACTACATCCGATTTTGATTCAAGAGTGGAAATGGGTGGTTGTTGAGCCCATCTTTTGTCTTATTTTCTTTACCTTCCATTCCATTTTTTACTTTGTTTTGGACAAATATGTACTCATTTTTCCTCTCTTTATCCTCGATCTGGCTTAAATTTCATCAGCTATTATCTAAGGTGAAAAGCATTACAAGTACAATTAGTTTTATTATTCTATGGATAAGTTAGGTATTTTAAGTTACATGCTTATTGTTAACTCATCATTATGGGTATAGTTGTGGAATTTCCTACAGTAATTGCTCAGCTGCCACCTAGGCTCGGTTTGGAAGAACTATCCTTCTCCAATCATCCTCCAAGAAATGATCCAGCATACCTAAAGCTTGAAGCTCCAGCTCAGCATTCCAGAAGCTCGATGTTCTAGCCAATGCTTCAAAAATTTCATGGGATCGATTGAATGACCAAATGGCCATTTTCCACGCAGTTGGGTTCAGTTTGATAAATTTAGAGGAATTCTTCTATATGAGTATGTGGTTTTGATAGGAAGAGGACAGTTAGAAATTAGAAGATCATAATACTAAATATGAGTAATTCATGGGATTTTCACATCGATGGTCTTCAATGCTTTTATATGTACATAATTGATGCTATTTGTGAATACCACAATGCCTATAAAGGCGGAAACATGTAATATGTTTAGGGTGGTTGGGTTTCGCAACTCTATTTTGTCATCAAGACTTGAAGAATGTGGTTTCACCCTCTGTTAATGAAAGCTGAAGTTGTAATTTGTTATGATGTGGTATTAATTTGATTTTGGAGTGTTGTGGATTTTTATGAGTTCCTGAGGCAGTTTTGCTGAAGTGTAGCTAATCCCTGTAATTCCTAAGCTTCTCTGGGTGTGGAAAGGGCCCACCACAACCGAATTAGCTCCTGTAAGTATAGATAGAGGTAATCTGTATGTTTTTTTGATTAATTTCCTATTTTTTATAGCTTTTCTTAGGAGATCGATTTTATTTCTCATATGTGTTGATGATCAGATTGTTTCTTTATGGACAAAATGATTTAATATGTTAGTTTTTAGCTGAAAAAATTGAGTGTTTACATTGAAGATTAACATAGGGAAGGTTTCAAAAATAGGTGTTGTAGTTATGCGTTTGATTATTTTACAAGTTCTGCTCCTAATGCAGTACATTCAAACATTTCCAGCGTTGTTTTCTATACTGGAATTTCACTTGTAGATATTGTTATTCCAACTAGTCTTTAACTTGAATATATACTCTTGTATATCTCCTAGAGAATGAATTGAATAGAAACAAACCTCAGTGATTGATCACTATGAAACAGACAGAGTATGGTTGAGCACATATGGCTTAAAGTCTTATCGATTAGCTAGAACAGGATGGAAGCATTTTAATGATAGAGTAATAACTCCATATCCTTAGCATCTAAATTGAACATGAATTTCATTCACATAGTGTGATTTAGCCATGGTGAATTGATTCTAAAAAATTCATTTTGGTTTGTTTAATGTCATTTCTTGAATTCTCTCCAAGAGTAAGAGAATTAGATCATAGACGTAATTGTGAGTTAGATCAAACACCTAAAACTACCATTCAAACTCGATCTCAGAATTTATTTGATGACTTATTGAATTAGATTGGAATATGAATTGTTTTTATTTCAAGAGACAGAGTGTGAGTTGAGGGATCGATCAAGCATCGAAAAGGTCTCTATGTCCGATGTAGAAGTATAGTCTCCCATCATTGGCTTTGTCTGATCTAGGATAAACTCAAATAGGTTCTGCCTTCTGTTATTTAAACCTAGCAGTAGGATTTTCATTAGTTGTCAACAGTAATACATTGTGAAGCTTGTAAGAGGATTTCTAGAACATATTTCCAATGTGTTAATTAAGTGCCAACATCCATCTCTATTTGTCTTTTCAAGAATTGAGTCAGTGCATAGACCATCTTAAGATTCCAGTTCGAGTTTTAGAATTCAAATGCAAGATTGAGTTTTGAGTAGACTAGGTCTTTAAGTTTCTTTATAAAAGAAAATTAGGTTTTTAGTCTTGTATGCAACCTTGAATTTCTAGCTTAGGATTAAAGTGTGATTAAGTGATTTTGAGTTGTTTCGATTGTCATTATTTACAATTCAGTTTGGGAGTGACTTTCCTTAGACTCCAAAGCATTAGGGTAGTCAACTAGGTGTGATACATTGAATAGTTAAAGTGTGGATTTCACTAGTTGTAACAGTAAAATCTTAGTTTTCAACTTGAGATAGTTTCCATTAGCAGTACTTTAGTACAAGGTGTGCTTGCTAAATTTCAAAGTAGTTAAGGTTGTAATCAGTTGTGTGACTTATCTCTTTCATTAAAAATATGGAGTGTTGGTTTGTTGCAGTCTTAAGTAGGTTACTTGAGCTCAATTATTGAAAGGGAGAGGATTGTAATTCATGTTAAATGCAGTTATACCATAGTCTCTCAAGTACAATTTTGTGTGTTTTATAGCAATTCATAGTTGTCTTATTTTTTTTTCATTCTTGAAAATAGAATTAGGGTTTGATATTTGATCTTGTCACAAAATAGGTAATATGTATGCAGATTAGTTAACATTAGGGGAATTTTGAGCTCTAAAATGGGCCTCCTAAGGAAAATGTACAATCAAAATTCACTTTATGAGAACCAGTCACATTTTAGGGGATGAAATCATCCCTAATGGTTGAAGTGGCATTGTTTGAGTTAAAGGTATTTACTTGTCACATTGTCAATGGTGGATAAAAACTCATGTTTAACCATGGTAGTGCTCTAAGTACTTTTAAAGTCAAAGTAAAGTACTCATAATAATTGTCATTTCACACTTTTTGAATAAAAATATATTATTGTCATTTCATATTTCTTGAAATAAACAATGCATATCCCTATACATTTATTATATTATATTATATTATTTTTATATAGTATATTAATTACATGTTATTATACAATTTCAATAATATTAATTAGCTATAAATTTATAGTTATATTTTATTTTAAGTTATTTAAGTACAATTGACAAATGCATTAGATTTTCAATGATAATGACTTTTTCTTGAAAAGCTCATTCTTATTTATAGTCACATCAATACAATTTTTTTATTAATTTTATTTTGGTACAACTTTTGAATTGAATTTAACTATGGTTACATGGATTGTGGTGCAAAAAGTGAATTGAAAATTCATAAATATTATTTTATTGGTTTAGCTATTATTTTATTATTTCCTTAAGAGGCCCATTTTAGACCTCAACATTCCCCTAATGAGTGTGAAAGATCAAGTTTGCTAATTCTGATTGGTCAAGTATATGAGACAAAGTATTCGGATTAGTTCCTAACATAAATATCTTTTACTTGCTGTCAAGACAACAGAATTAATGTGAAGCCTTCTCATTTTGGGGTTTGAATCAAAGAATGGTTATTTGAATATGAGATTAATTTCTTGGTCATGGGATTAATTTTCAATTACAAGTAGATTAAACCTTTTAGTATTTTCAAAGTGCAATCTACAAAATGCCAAAAATTAGGGTTTTGGATTGTGAGTGAAATATTGAGTTACTAAGTTAATATATGAATCTTGAGTTTGCTTCGAAATAGAACTTTTGATAAAGGAATTAAGTCTTCATTTAAATCCATATTCCAGTCCAAGAACAGATAGGTTAAGTTTATAGAAATTTCAAGTTTTAAGGTGAGTTTGATTATTTATTTTGATAGTATTAGAGAGATGGTTTTGATTTCTTTTCGAAAGATTGTTTATTCATACACATTCATGTATTTCATTACTTAGTTGGTAATCATAAAAAAACATTAAAACTTTGACCTACAACCTGAATCAAGAAGTGCAGTGCAACTTGTGTTTACGAGCCTAGATTGAAAATTAAATATTCAAATATTTAATTCACTAATTAAAACTCTCAACATTTTGGCGCGGTTGTAGGGGAGGTTGCAAATTTTGATTCAGGTAATTATTATTAGAGTTTCAGGATCTTGCAGGGTTGTCAAAGGGCGGAGAGTGTACGGTAAGACATGAGTGAAGAGCCACACTTCCACTTTTGTGGGGTTTTCTCCAAAGTCTGACCAATTACTACTTGTTCATGAGTTTTTATTTCCTTTTTATTTATGCATAGAAGTAAAGGTAGATTTATTTCTAGTGCTAGTTTTCTTGCAATTAGCGGTTTTTAATTAATTTAGATTAAAAATTCAAGCTTTGAATGACAAAATATTTTTGCGGTGTTGTAAGAAACCCATTTTTTTATACTAATCCATATTGTAAATAGAATAAATTCAAGAATGACCGAGAGCTTGAAGAATTTCCATCAACGCGCTTTCTCAAATCCTAGCTGTAGCTGGGGTATCTTCTTCTGAGGTAGAGTTCATCTGGACTGCATTCAGGAAATTATTTGTCTCTCCACATCTAGAAAAGGATTTGGAAATCTCCCTTGAGTCGTCTTGCCTATCTACCTAGAAGATCGATGAGCCATGTACCAAATCCAATGGGGAGCATCCAGTTAAACCTAAGATCGAGGAACCTTCACCATGCCTAGCAACAAGCCTTGTGTGCATTCCATAGACCAATTATCTATTTTTTCCTGGCATGACCAAGGAGGAAATTCAAAGTGGTCCAAGTGAAGGAATGAGCCAATACCACCAGGATTACATTGCGAATTGGTTCTAGGTCACAATCCGGTCAAAATATCACTCTCATCTTCAAATAATCTTGGTACCATATCAATTGAAGAAACTAGTTTCTCATACTCTGGTATGTTTTGAAGTTTATTCTTTCAAACTGAGTGTGATTATATTTAGCATGTTGTTACGAAAATGACTGCATCGGAAGCACTCCTACAGTTAAAGGAGACCTTTCTATCTCTAGATTAGGGTAGGGTAGAAATGAATAAAAAATTTGTTACAACATCATTCTTGAAATTGAAATTCCTAAGGCATAACCATTGATTTTTTTTTTCATTGTTCACTCTTGTGGTAAGAATTTTCAGAAGCCATTCACTCTTAATGCCTCATATTGTATAAAGTGACTACGATTATTATGTTGGAATCACAATTTCCATTAGACCAAAACTCACAGGCGTTATTCTCCATTACAATCACCAAAGCTAGGATCCACGAGAAGAAGTTAGTCCATGTCGCGAAACACACGAGGAGCATTGAACCCAATGTCCAACAATCTTCCCCCCAACGCGAGCCGAGTGAGTTTTGAACTTGAGACCTGTCGCTCTGATACCACTTGTTGGAATCACGATTGTCGTTAGACCAGAACCCACAGGCGTTAATCTTTGTTACAATCGTGAGAGTTAGGATCCATGAGAGGCACTTAGTCCATGTTGCGAAACACATGGGGAGCATTGAACCCAATGTCCAACATATTGGCCAAGATTATTCATTGGGTCAGTTAGGGGAATTTTTATTTTTATACTTTCCATTCATAAGCTTAACATACTATCATCCAAGAAACCTTTTCAGGTTTCTCTTTGAAGGTATTGATGGAAAGGCTCCTATGGTAGACCCCTCCTATAATACCCTAATGAGATCTCATAAGAACTCTCAAATGAAAACTCGAGGAATATTTCAGTCATTATCTGAGTTATTTTCTTTTCTTGAGTTTTTTGGGTAGCAGGATCAACCAGTAAAGATTAGTAATTAAAATTTTTTAACGCCATCCTACACTCTTAAGGAGTAGATCTATCTCCCCACTTATTAAGTAACCTCTAAGGTTAATCATAATCAGAGTCTACAAAAATATTTAGGGGAGGATAGGAGGTCTCGTAATGAGCTAACCTACCACGATCATGAGACCTAACATGCATGGCATTACTGTTCCTTGTCATCAAGCCAGAATAATGGATTTTAGCCCAAAAGCTAGAAGACAGGAGGTCTCATCATGAGTCGACCTATTCATCCATGTTACTCCTTGTGAGTGGCACTGGAATCAGCTAGTTACCAAGCCAGGACAGTGGTCTTTATCTAAAAGTAAATAAGCTAACTTTGAATCTATATCTAGTAAGTGGGACACAAACATTTCGTTAGGTTAAAAGGCATCCCTGTCGAGGCTATAGAAGCTTGCTCGCAGCAGGGCCATGTGTGTGGTATCAAAGTTATTTTACACTATGATTTACTTGGTTATTTTTCCCTTTCCCTAAACTCATTATCATATCTCTCTAGGAATGGCTTCAATATCCTTCAGTAGTGTGCTTTGGAGTTCTATCTTTCAGAAATAATCTAGTTTTTATGGATGTGAGACCCTTAGTGTAGGTGATTCACTTTTCTTGAATAAGAGAAGCTTCAACTATATGCTTGGGTAACGATAAGACAATCATCCTCAGAAGGTATCATTTTGTAATATTTATTTTTCCCTATTTTTTATCCATTTTAAGGCCTTGGTTTTTAAATAAAGTCACTTTTACTTGTAATAATGAGGCTATTGAAAGTGAAGACTTGTTGTTTTGGATTACTCTGATATGCTTTGTGGGAATTATTATGGTTAATCATTTTAGTATGAAAATATCCTTGTAGTAACAACATTGTTAAGCATTCCTTTAGTATCCCTAACATTAGTTACTCGTTTTGGAATAATAAAACTCAGTCTTAATGTCACGGGATCTCTGGTCACTACTTTTCTTATCTTATTGATGCAAAGGAAGATTACATCCGATGAAACTTACTTACATGCTATCACATTTAGCCCTATGGTTTAAGTCAATGAAGCATTACTTTAATATAGAAACCCTAGCCCTTCAGTCTTTGGTTGCTGTCAGAGGTTTTTCTTTCATGAGGACATGCAAGATGATAGGCATGGTGGGAGAGAGATGTTAGGAAAAAATGATGAGAATTGTCAGGTTTGATTCATATTTTAACCCTATGCTTACTCATGGTTCTCAATATCATTTCTCACAATTGTTGGGCTTGGAGCATGATCAGGTAAGTGTTCATTATTTAACCTATTTCCTTTATTTCGATAAGATTTGCATGAAAATAAATATTGATTATGGTGATTGTGTTTTTTTTAGGAAGTTGTATGTAATAACACATGCATCAACATTTTCAGGATAATATGGATATTGAGACCTTTTTTCTTCTTCAACAGATCATATTAGCAGTCACATCAGCTCGATCCATTCCATCATTTACTTCACCTTGCAACACCAAATACATCAAAAACAAGGGTAAAACTTGAGGTATGGGTGGGTTAAGATTATTTAATTGATTAGATATTTAAGAAATATTTGATGATTAACCACCACATATTCTGTATATATGGTTTTCCATATACCTTCCATTTGTGTGCTACTCTAGGTCATAATCATAATGGTTCATGTAAACTAAAGCAGTAATTATGGTGTCTTCCCCTCCTACATTCACACATATTTTCAAATGAATACAATAGAGGATGAATTCATGAAGAAACCATCCATAAGAAAATGGCCTTGACCAAACATTGAGGCCTTGGATGCATGAGGGCATGCATCAGATTAAGCATAGGGGAGTTTTTGAGCATGTCTTTTGTCTTCTTTTCTTTACCTTCCTTTTCCTTTTTGACTTTGTTTTGGACAAATATGTACTCCCTTTTCCTCTCTTTATCCTCAATCTCGCTTAACTTTCATCAGATATTATTTGAGGTAAAAATCATTACAAGTAGAATTATTTTTACTATTCTATGGCTAAGTTAGGTATTTTAAGTTACATGCTTATTGTTAACTCATCATTATGGGTATAGTTGTGGAATTTCTTATAGGACTTGCTCAGCTGGCACCCAGGCTCAATTTGGAAGAACTATGCTTCACCAATCATCCTCTAGGAAATGATCCTGCATACCTAAAACTTGAAGCTCCATCTCAATATTCAAGAAGTTGATGTTCCAGCCAATGCTTCAACAAGTTCATGGGATCAATTGAATGACCAAATGGCCATTTTCCACGCAGTTGGGTTCATTTTGATAAATTTAGAGGCATTCTTCTATATCAATATGCAGTTTTGATAGGAAGAGGATAGTTAAAAGTTAGAAAATCATAGTGCTAAATATGAGTAATTCATGGGATTTCCACATCTTTGGTTTTCAACGTCTTTCTATGTACATAACTGATGCTATTTTTGAATACGATGATGGCTATAAAGGCCAAAACGTGTAATATGTTTAGGGTGGATGGGATTTGCAACTCAATTTTTTCATCAAGTCTTGAAGACTATGATTTCATCCTCTATTAATGAAAGTCGAAGTTGTAATTTGTCATGATGTGTTATTAATTTGATTTTGGAGTGTTGTGGATTTTTATGACTTCATGAGGTAGTTTTGCTAAAACGTAGTAATTCCCTGTAAGTCCTAAGCTTCTCCAGGTGTGGCAAGGGCCCACCATAACCAGATAAGCTCCTGTAAGTATATATAGAGGTAATATGTATGTTTTTTTGATTAATTTCCTATTTTTTATAGTTGTTCTTATGGGATCGATTTTATTTCTCATATGCATTGGTGATCGGATTGTGTCTTTATGGAAGAAATGATTTCATATGTTAGTTTTTAGCTGAATAGTTTGAGTGTTTACATTGAATATTTCCATAGTGAAGGTTTCAAGAATTGTTGTTGTAGGTGTGCATAAAATTAATTTACAAGTTCTACTCCTAATGAATTACATTCAAACCTTGCTAGCGTTGTTTTCTATATAGGAATTTCACTTGGAGATCTTGTTATTCGAAATAGTCTTGAACCTCAATAAATAGTCTTGTATATCTCCTAGAGAATGATATGAATAGAAACAAACCTCTATGATTGATCAGTGTGAAACGGATAGAGTATGTTTGAGAACATATGGTTTAAAGTCTTAGCGATTAGCTAGAATAGGATGGAAGAATTTTAATGATAGAGTAGTAAATCCATATCCTTAGCATCTAAACTGAAAACGAATTTCATTCACACAGTGTGATTTAGCCATGGTGAATTGATTCTAAAAAATTAATTTTGGTCTGGTTAATGTCATTTCTTGAATTTTCACCAAGAGTAAGAATATGATAGGAATGGGAATTAGATCATAGGCGTAATTTTGAGTTAGGTCAAACACCTATAACTACCATTCAAACTCGATCTCAAAATTGTTTTGATGACTTCTTGAATTATATTGGAATATGAATTTTTTTAATTTCGAGAGACAGAGTGTGAGTTGAAGGATCAATCAAGCATAAAAAAGGTCTCTATGTCTGGTGTAGAAGTATAGTCTTCCATCATTGGCTTTGCATGATCTAGGATAAAGTCAAATAGGTTTTTCCTTCTGTTATTTAAACATAGTAGTAGGATTTCATTAGTTGTCAATAGTAAGACATTGTGAAGCTTGTAAGAGGATTTCTAGAACGTATTTCCATTGTGTTAATTAAGTGCCAACATCCATCTCTATTTGTATTTTCAAGCATTGATTCAGTGTGCAGACCATATTAGGATTCCAATTCGATTTTTAGAATTTAAATGCAAGATTGAGTTGTGAGTAGATTAGGTCTTTAAGTTTCTTTATAAAAGCAAATTTGGTTTTAGGTCTTGTATGCAATCTTGAATTTCTAGCTTAGGAGTAAAGTGTGATTGAGTGATTTTGAGTTATTGCAATTCTCATTCTTTACAATTTAGTTTGGGAGTGACTTTTCCTTAGACTCTGGAGCATTAGGTCGGTCATCTAGCTGTGATTGATTGAATAGATAAAGTGTGGATTTCACTAGTTGTAAGAGTAAAATCTTAGTTTTCAGCTCGAGATAGTTTTCATTAGTAGTACTTTTGTACAAAGTGTGCTTGCTATATTTTGAAGTAGTTAAGGTTTAAATAATCATTGTGACTTATATCTTTCATTAAAAAGATGGAGTGTTGGTTTGTTGTAGTCTTAAGTAGGTTACTTGAGCTTAGTCGTTGAAAGGGTGAGGAATTTAATTCATGCTAAATGCAACTATAGCATAGTCTCTCAAGTACAATTTTGTGTGTTTTATAGAATTCATAGTTGTCTTATTTTGCTTTTCATTCTTCAAGATATAATTAGGGTTTGATATTTGAGCTTGTCACATAATAGGTAATATGTATGCAGATTAGTTAAGTGCGAGAGATCAAGTTTTTTAATTCTTTTTGGTTAAGTATATGAGACAAAGTATTCATATTAGTTCCTAACATAAAGATATTTTACTTGTTTTCAAGACAACAAAATTAATGTGAAACCTTCTCATTATAGGGTTTGAATCAAAGAAAAGATATTTGAATATGAGATTAATTTCTTGGTCATGGGATTAATTTGCAATTACAAGTAGATTAAACCTTTTAGTTCTTTCAAAGTGCAATCTGCAAAAAGCCATAAATTAGGGTTTTGGATTGTGAGTGAATTATTGAGTTAATGAGTTAGTATATGAAGCCTGAGTTTGCTTCGAAATATAACTTGTGATAAAGAAATTAGGTCTTCATTTAAATCCAACTTATAGTCCAAGAACAAATAGGTTAAGTTTATAGAAATTACAATTTTTTAAGTTGATTTTGATTATTGATTTTGATAATATTAGAGAGATGGTTTTGATTTATTTTCGAAACATTGTTTGTCCATACACATTCATGTATTTCATTACTTAGATGGTCATTATAAGGAAACATTAAAAATATGACCTACAACTTGAATCAAGAAGTGCAGAACAGTTCGTGTTTATGAGCCTGGATTGACAATTAAATATTAATACTTTAATTCACCAATTAAAACTCTCAACAGTGGTAATTTCCATGGATTTCATTACAATTTTTTTGAGGACATATAGAAAACATTATTCTATTATGGTTTTGGTTGACTGGTTGACGAAGGTAGAGCACTTCATTCCAGTGAAATCTACATATTCAGCTAATGATGTAGCACAAGCCTTCATTAGAGATGTAGTGATGTGGCATGTTGTTCTAAAGAATATTGTGTTAGATAGTGATGCTAAGTTCACTTCTATGTTATGAAAAGAGTTATTTTCAAGTTTGGGTACAAATTTGGCCTTCAGTAAAACTTATCATCTAGAAACAAATGGAAAAATAGAGAGGGTAAACAAGATTTTGGAGGACACAATGACGATGTATGTGATGCATCAACAACGGAAGTGGGTAGAGTATCTTCCACTAGTTGAGTTCGCTTACAACAAAGGAGTATCAAGATTCTCTAAGGATGATTATGTTTGAGAAATTATATCGGAGGATTTGTAACACTCCCATCAATTGGGGTGATCTATTTCATAGAGTGTTGATACGACTAGATCTGTTAGAAGAGAAGGAACAAGAAATACAGGTTGTCAAACATAATATAAAGGAAACACATGATAGAAATAAAATTTATGTGGAATTATGAACTAGGTTGTTATGCGAAATTATGAACTATGGATAAATCAAATTCCCTAAATGCGGTGCTATGCATTTAGAACAACAGATCAAAGACTTCGCAGACACTTTATCTAAGAGTAAATAGACACACAGAAATAATAGAGGAACCTATTTGTGATCCAAGCACTTCCTATTCTCCTTCTGTCACTTTTTTTTAGCTTCCAATCCAGCTTAGATCGCCATATTAGTTCCTGCAAGTATAAACATTAAACATCAAAGAGATTGCAATATACAAATGCCTATTTATCTTAATCAGTTAAATCGATTGAACATGAAAAATATATATCAATTAAGAATCCATCATATGAGAAATAGAAACATAAAAAGATACATATATGGGAAAATGAACAATAATATTTATTAATGAGTAGAAGGGGGAGGTTACAACCAATGATCGATTTGATGTCACCAGCTCCAGCATCATCTCAGCCTCATCACAATAAACATCTCACCAGCAGCATATCACTCCTATCATTCTCTCAATTGATAATCCAAAAACATTTCTTTACCAAATTTCTTCCTTCCCTAACACTAGGATCTGTGCTCAATTTATAGGGAAATTGATGGTAGTTTCTCAATCAATGACTTTCTAATAATATGCAAGACATGTTCCCAATATTAGAGGTGTTATATGGACACATGGACTCTTCTTGAAGGCACTAGGCATGTGGATATTCCGGAACAATGAGAATTTCGCTCCCATTTGACCAACGCACTCTTGAATGTTGGGAAGTGCTTTGTAAAGCACCCTTGAATGGAGGTAACTGCATATGAAAAGTAGTTAGTCCCTTAAGAGGCAACGTTGGTGAGCTTATAAGTGATATAACATATACTTCAAACCTTGAAAACCTTGCAATATAAGTCATGAATGGTTTGTTCTTGTCTTAGGGCATGTAGAAACTGAAATGATAGGGGATGATAGACCCTATTTCATTAGTTCTGGGGATGATGTCCAGTTTGACCAGGTCATTGGTAATGATGCCCAAATTGACCTATAAGAGGGTTTTTAAATATTTTTAGGTTTGGGAAAAAGTGTACTTGTGCATCAAGACTAAGAAGAGTTCCTCGAGGACAAGATCATGTGCCAAGTTGGCAAATCAATATTATTGACCATTCAAGATTCTTGAGAGGATTGGACTAGTTTCCTATCAACTTGCACTACCTTCCAAAATGAAATTCCATGATGTTTTCCATGTTTCATTGCTTAAGAAGTCTGTGAAAGATGAAGATAATGTGATTGACTAGTATGTATTACAGGTGGAACCAAAAGGAGAATTCCAGCTGGAAGCTCAATGCATTTTGCAGCGAAAGATTCTCATGATCCGAAATTGAGAAATTGAGCAAGTTAAAGTGCAGTAGAACCAATTTAGGACCAATGAAGCTACATGGAAGATGTTTGATTAGATTTGGGCTATGTATCCTTTTATATTCATTGGTTGAGAAAATATATTTTTGGTATATGTATATATGTATATGGACGTAAATATTGCCATGAGTTATGTTATAAAGCTCCAATGAGTGGTATGGGTGTCATGCCATTATGTTTTTTATGATTTCTATGGTTGTCATGTTTTATTGCTTTTCAGCAGGTTGTTCATTGTAAATACTGCAATTAGCTAAGTTATAAAGCTCCATGGGAATTTTTTTTTTCTTTGCAATGGTCTTGTTGGTTGCAGGTGTCATTGAAAACCGAGGACGGTGTTCCCCAAAGGGGTAGGGTTCTATAACAACCCTAGTTAAAAATCCATGTAATAAAGTTAATAAAGTAAAAATAATAACCAAGTCCATGGGACACGTATTCCAAGTTGAATGCTGGGAAAAAACATAGTGATGGGGATCACTTGTAATTAATTAATGGTTACGGAAATTGGATAAGGAAATGGTAAAGGCTTTGCAAAGGCATGAGGCATAAATTGGTATTTTATCTATGAAAATATTGGAAAATAGGAGAAAAGGAAGGTAGAGGGTCACAGGTTGCATGGGATGAGGAAAATGAAGGGAAAATAATAGAAAATGAAGAAAATAGAGGTGTCATTAATAAAAGGTCTTATGAGGATCAATTTTCAACCTTTTTTCAATCTAGTTTTGGAGCTCTCTCCCTATTCTCTCTCTCTCATACTCTTGGGAACTTATATTTTTCTTAGAGAACTCTTATCATAGTGTGGCATACTTGGGATTTAGAGAAAGAAGGCAAAGGAAGGGTAGGAAAGTGAAAACAGACATCGGGATCAACAACTACAACAATGTTTTCTTGCAGGTACCAAGTTGCATGTATGATTTCCTTTCTATTTTTGGCATGTATATGGTTTATTGGTTATGATTTGTCATTTGCATGGAGGATTTCTTGGATTGACAGTGGCTCTTCCGAGCCTTTCTATTTCCTAGATATATGTGGTGTTGTGGATTTATTTCCTTTTCCTTTTTTGTTTTTTATTACATTCATATGATTGTGGGTTTATTTATTAGTTTCTAGAGCCTTGGTTGGAAAAATTATATAGAGCCCTTAGTGGGTTTAGTTATTAGTCTTTTAAGCCCTAGTTGGATATATGTTATGGATCTTAGAAGCAGTCGAGGGTTGATTTACTAGTATTGGAAGACTTGGTTGGAAGAAACACTCTAAAGCCCTAGATAGCTTTGGTGGAGACCAATCTGGTGATGGTTAGTGATTTTTAGCCATGAGGTGGAATAAATGGTTCAAGGTTCAGGTGGTCTAGCCTCTGGAAGCCCTAGTTTGGTTTTGTTTTATTTATTTCATGAGATCCCACATTGATGCTTGGAATATGGCGTGAGGGTGATTGGCTGAAAGAGAGAGTTGGTTTAGCTCAATATATGGTCAGGTGGTATGTGGAATTCCCTGATAAGAGCTTTGTTGCTTTAGTATTTTATGATTAAATTTGTTTTTCATTATGTTTCCTTAATGGTTGTCTAATCATGGATATTTCTCCGGTTATTTGTTGGTTATAAGCATGATTTATGACAGAATTGATGTATGTCTCTCATCATGTTCTGGTTATTATTTGAAATGTTAATGAATAAATGACCTAATAGATAACATTGTAACTATTGGGAAGAGACGTCAGTCCTCCTTGATGATTCTTTGAGAAGTATGAGATCCATATGCTCAGATCTGTTGTTATGAAATATACATTACATGTTCATGATCTTCTTGAAAAAATGTATTTCATGGCTAGTATGGGTTTGTTCAACTCCTTGTTCAAGTTTTTACATTGGTAGCATTGTTTCAATGTCATTTATCATCTATAGAAGTTTCATGAAGTTTTGGGAAGTGTCCTAAGTCCTACCCCATAAAAAGTGGCCCACGATCTGGATTCAATGGCACAAAACTACTTGAGAAAGGCCACAGTCACACGGATTCCTTTCTTTGGGAGAAACTAAAGGGTCCCAACCGCATGCATGCCTTGTCGTGGGAGCGAATAAGTCTCTAGGTCAGTGAAAAATTAAGGTATCTCAGGGGTTGGAGACCTAAAGGGGTTGGTTGGCTCCTAAAGATTGTGTACCTCCTAAGGAGGGTCATATTGGTCTTGTCTTGTCATTTCCACTTCCTTAATTATATTGGGAGTCAAATCATATCATAGTAACTCTTCGTCACATGTTTACCTCAATGGACTGGTTAACTTTGGTAAATTTGGGAGGACAATGTTACATCTACATTTAGAAATATTCCCTAGCCATTTTCCAACACCAAAGAAGATTATATCACTAGTACATAATGGCTAGTTATTTACTAAAAAAATGACTAAAAGTTTCATATAAACGACCATTTTTTAGTCAATGACTAGTAGTAGCTAATTTACAGTCTCTTATAATGCGACCAACTTTTAGTCGTTTTTAGCTTAGTCATTAGTTGGTTGTCTCAATTTTATCGCCTAGTATTATATTTATTCATAAATTCGGTTATCAATTTAATCGTTGATTTTGTCATTAATTGTCACAATTAATGATCAAATATACAACAAAATTTATTACTATATGACTACCCGAGAAAACCAATTAATGACCAAAGAAATATGACCGAAAATGTTGGTCGTGTTATAAGATACTGTAAATTATCTACTAATAGTCACATATATGAAAATTTTATTCATTGATTTAGTCAATAATTTCCACAATTAATGGCCAAATATACAACAAAATATATTACTATATGATCACCCGATAAAACCAATTAATCACCAAAGAAAAACCCAAAATGTTGGTTGTGTTATAAGATACTGTAAATTAGCTACTAATAGTCACATATATGAATATTTTATTTATTGTTTGAAACCAACTAATGACCAAAGAAATATGACTAAATTTTGGTTGTGTTATAAAATATTTTAAATTATCTATTGATAATGATGTATATAAAAAATTGGTTGTCATTTGTAATAAATAATATGTAATATTCCCATTTTAGCACATGGCTAAATGGAACATTAAAGTTTTTCTTTTATCATACTGCAGCTAAATAAATGGGTAAGGAGGCACATGGTTATGAAGAACATCAATAAAATCCCTCACATTATGAAAGAGGAGCATCATTGGAGCTTTTTTGCACACCCCATCTGTGAAAAGGGTTAATTGAAAAGAGGGCTAGGTCATGTTGACTAAGTCAAACAAAGCAATAGATGGAGGTGTGGCTTGATTGGGAAGCCTAAGAAATTGCATGAGGAGGAAACCCTAATGTGTGGGGTCCATGGCTAAGGAGCCTTCATTTGCATAAAAGGAGGGGAAATCAACCATTTTGAGCTAGCTTGGATATTTTCGAATTGCTTGCTTTCCATAGTTGCACAACTGTGATAGCTGTGCTGTTTAGCACAAGAGATTTCTTGTTCAAGGATTCCCTCCCTTCTTGAGGGGCTCTTGAAGGTTTGATTTTCATCTTCTCCACATCTTGGCTCAAGGCCAAAGCTATTCCTTTCAGTGCAATTATTCTTGCAACAACAGCCATTGTGTTGCTGGGGTTGCAGTGGAGGTTCTCACATCATCATTCCGAAGCTCAGATTTTAGAGGAGGAAGATTTTATGAAACTGGGAGGTCAATAGGGGAGATATCAGCTCCATTTCTCATATCTTGGTAGGAGGCCAATCTCTTCCCATCACCTACAGCACAGTTCCTCTCCTTGACTGCGCAGTTCTTGAGTGCAATTTCAGTGAGGGGTTGCACTGGAATTTTTGAGGGTGAATATTTGGTGAAAGGATCAGCCTTTCACTATATATTTCCATTGGAGGAGTTATATACATTCTATGTAGCATTATTCATCCATCTCCTTCATGTTCTTATTTTAGAGTTGCAGCTGCTCCAGCAACTCCGGCATTTCTGCAAACTTTCCCTTTTGTATGTATTGTAGCCAATCCCTTTAGGGATTGTTTATTATAGTTTCCATGGGTTGAGATCCATCTCCCCCTTCTTTATTTGAGCTTCATATTGTCATATCTACATTGTATCATTATTTTTTAGTAGTCCTCCTTCATAGAATGTGCAGTCACAGTTGGGCATAACATATGTAGCAGTGTATTTCATGTTCATTGTACTTGTGTCTTTAGAGAAGGATTTTCTCTAGCTTGAGTGATCATTTCCTTAATATCTTGTACACATTTCTGCTACCATATTATAAATGAGAAGGCTATGAGGGTTTATTGCATTTTCTAAAGTTTATGCACTCACTGCTATTTTCCCGTTCATGTTTATGTATTGTTGTAGCTCATCCTTTTGAGCAAGATCTTTCTGAAGGAAGAAATATATACATAGCTATAGGTAGAGTTTGAGGAAGGGCCAGATAGCCTTCAGTTCTCATCCTCTCTTTAGAGGTGAAATAACTGGTAAAATCCCTCTCAGTCCATCTCTGACATAGGCTTGCTCATATTTCCGACAAAAGAACATTTCAGTGGTGTAAAAGCTGCTAATTTCCATTTCGAAACATTACAGTGGTATCAGAGTATTGAACTTGGCATAGCCTATGAAGTTCAAATTCCAGGTGCAAAGAGCCCCAGAATGAAGAAGATGAGATTGCTCTCATCTATTTTCAGATCTAGAGGAGACCTCTCTAGAGAGGTCAAGAAAAATGGAGGAGAAGAGGAAGGACCATACACTTCCTATTCTCACAGAGAAGCAAAGAAAAAACATGGAAGACACTTGTAATTTGAAATTCTAAGTGAGTACCTAGCTGAATACCGAGAAAAACCTAGAGTCTCCCAAGAGACTTTATCTTTTCCATAGTTTATTTAGCAGAAACAAGAAGAAAGACCCCACAACCACAGGATGATGAGAGGAAATAGATTTCTATTGTCCACATTTGATGGATCACTCACATGTGCAGCAGAGGTTTGGGAAAATAAGCTAGAGGCCTTTTTCCTACTACATACTATAGTAGACAAAGAGGCAGTAGAAGTTGCAGCACTGCACTTAGAATATGAAGCAAAAATTTGGTGGATCGGCCATCTAGACCATGCAAGGGTTGCAAATCTTGCTGAGTTTTCTCAAAATATGATCAACAGATTTGGCAGAAAGAGGGAGGAGCCCTCACCACAATTTTATGAGGCATGTACCAGCGCTGTTGAAACCATGGAGGAGCAACCTTCATCTTCAGCAGTTTTGGAGGCCAATATTCATGAGGGAGCAACTCTTACAGCCTTGCAAGGAGCTTCCAAGTTTCACCAAGGTATGATTGGAGATCCATTTCTTGTCATTTCAACAAACACCTTGGATGGGTCAACATCATTGCATGCAAGTGACTTAGAGCAGCAGAATAATACTGCGTTGTACAAGAGCATTGATTCAAAGGATATCTCACAAAGATATTTCAATGGAGGCACACCCCCACACTTTTTGGAGTGCAAGGTTCTTCAACAATTGGAGGAGGGTTTTTCCTTCTCACAGGAACAAATAGAATATGGGGGACATCTTCGGATGGATAGCTTCTCTCATGATTGTGGTGGACATTCCTTGAGCCACACATATCATGATGGGAGGTTTTTACCTACCAACTATTTGTATCCTCATAGGGTCAAACTGATCCTCAAGAAATCTGTATTTCAAAATCCCATGAAATGCAGAGGCTTGATTTGGGATGAGGGCAGTCCTCAAAGGAGGAGTACCAGGATGAAGGAAGGAAGGAGACATCCACACGTCGCTGAGTGGAGGTGGTGGAAGAGGAGCAAGGGGATAGTGAGCCACTTGCAGATTTATGATACCGGGCAACAAGAGGCTTAGCCACACTGGTTACTCTTGAAGGAGTTTGGCCATCACTTGGCATGCTCTCTTTCTAAGAGAAGGAGGAGGCAACAAAGGATTTTTTTGCTTGGATGGTGTTGGAGAGAGCAAAGGAATATGTGCTCTCACATGATGTACAATGTTGCAGGAGTAGGAGATGGCACTATCATGGTGCAAAGGGGATAATCCTTGGCTTTTGATGATCAGGAACTTCTTCCACCTTGGGAGAGATTCCATATTTGCAGTAGCATTGTTGAAGGGTTACCCATTTATGTTGAGGGATTTGGGGGAAACAACGTAGTTCTATCTAGAGACTATCTAGTGCCTCATGCAGAGGAAGGAGGAGCTCTTTCTCCGAGGAGAAGGACTCTTGCATCCTTGCAGGGAAGTCCCCGGGATCTCATGCATGGAAATCAAGGCACACATGTGCCATTTTTGAGAAGGTGTGTCACCATCGAGACACAAGGAGGAAGTAGGGAGAAGACCCAGCATCTTGAGATGAGGAGTACACATCCCTACTCATTATTGGAGGATGATGCACCTAAAAGGGTGATTGGATTGCATAGTGCAGGCATGGACATGCTTGTTCATCCATCTATGCAGTCACCCCTTGAGGATGATGTCTCCCTGCATGGAGACATTCTGCCAAGGAGACCACTAGATCACCAGTTGATGGGAGATGCTTCACATGTTGGGGCACCACTCATTGTTTTTAGAGGAGTGGAGACCTTGGGAGACAACTTCACAGCGCTGAGGGTCTTGGGTAGACTCAAGTAGGAGGGGGCCATTCCCTCAATATCATTTCCACCCACTCTCATTTCAGATTTTGTGCTGTGGAAGAAGCAGCAGGGGAAGGATAGCAACCTTCCAAATTGCATCTTTGGCATGAGAAATGTCAAAGGGGTAGATGACCATATGATAGATTCCCTTCATGAGGAATCATCAGTGATGTCACTATGGAGGATGGATCCATGTGGGAGCTCCGGATTGTTGGTGGAATATTCCCAGGATCATTTTTCTTGCATGATATTGAAAGATCATGTGCAGATGGAGGAGATACATAGCTCTTCAGAGGAGTTAGCACAGCCGCCTCTTTTCTCTTTGAGAATGAGGGGGGATTCATTTTTAAGCCACTCCATTTGCATAAGTAGAACTTATGGTAAGGGTATTGTTTATTTGCATGATGACTTATATATTCATCCCTTAACCATATATGTAAGGAGGGGCATTCTTCTTTTTGGACCCCATGGTCTATTTGAGGCAATGAGCACTATTGGTGACCACTCCCTAGGAGGAATTGGGGAGGAAATGCGTTTTGGAGGACCTACTCACCTTGCACCATATATCATTCACTTCCTCCATACATTTGAGGAGAGTCGGGCAGCAAGAAAGTGGTTGAGAGGCCACACCTTTTGTCATACTCTTGTGCAGTTGAGGGTCAAACTGCATTGGTTACAATTGAGGGACCATTGTATTTCTCCCTTGCTACGTATGAAAGCAAGCATGGTTTTCATTATGGTTCATTATATGGCTGATGTCTTTGTATTTATTGAGAGCATGGTTGGGGGAGTGGCACATTGGTTGGATGTGTCCCTTGGGGGAGAGATCTCCCACATTATTTGCATTGCATGTTCTAATGGGAACATGAGAGGACATGTGGCCACTACAGAAACATATTTGTTTCCATTTGAGGTGAGCCATATGATTGATTGGATGCCATATGGTGGTGACTACCAACTCATCACATATGATATGATTTGGGACATCATGTTTCATAACGTCGGAGAAGAGATCCTTGGAGGTCTAGTCTTCATTTTTCCACTTGAGGGCAACATTGTTGCAGCCCAATATCAGCATATACTCTGCACTTATCCTAAGTGGAGAGGAGGATAACATGGGGTAGGCTATTTTGTCTACGAAGATCAGATTTTCAGCCCACCTACATTGCGGGAGCCAAAGGTGGAAGATGATTGTCGGGAGTTTCCATGTTGGGAGGTAACTCACTTTTTATGGATCATTGCTTGGGGGATGGAGGATCTACATTGGGGATGTTTTCCTCAATATATTTCAGACTCCATGCCTCGGGTGGAGATTCTTCAGTTCTACCCTTGCAGTTGCCTGAGGACAAGCAACATTTGGGAGGGGAGGATTGTAATGTTCCCATTTTAGCACATGGCTAAATGGAACATTAAATTTTTGCTTTTATCATATTAAAACTAAATAAATGGGTAAAGAGGCCCATGGTTATGAAAAAAATCAATAAAATCCCCCACATTATGAAAGAGGAGCATCATTGGAGCTTGTTTGCACACCTCATCTGTGAAAAGGGTTAATTGCAAAGAGGGCTAGGTCATGTTGACCAAGTCAAAATGCATAAGAGATGGAGGTGTGGCTTGCTTGGGAAGCCTAATAAATTGCATGAGGAGGAGGAAAACCTAATGTGTGGGGTCCATGGCTAAGGAGCCTTCATTTGCATAAAAGGAGGGGAACGCAACCATTTTGAGCTAGCTTGGATATTTTCGAATTGCTTGCTTTCCACAGTTGCACAATTGTGATAGCTGTGTTGTTTAGCACAAGGGATTTCTTGTTCAAGGATTCCCTCCCTTCTTGAGGGGCTCTTGAACATTTGATCTTCATCTTCTCCACATCTTGGCTCAAGGCCAAAGCTATTCCTTTCAGTGTAGTGATTCTTGCAGCAAGAGCCATTATGTTGCTAGGGCTGTAGTGGAGGTTCTCACATCATCATTCTAAAGCTCATATTTTAGAGGAGGAAGCTTTTATGCATCCGGGAGGTCAATAGGGGAGATATCAGCTCCATTTCTCATATCTTGGCAGGAGTCCAATCTCTTCCCATCACCTACAATGCAGTTCCTCTCCTTGACTGCATAGTTATTGAGTGCAATTGCAGTGAGGGGTTGCACCGGCATTTTGGAGGGTGAAGCTTTGGTGAAAGGATTAGCCTTTCACTCTAGATTTCCATTGGAGGAGGTATATACATTCTATGTAGCATTATTCAGCCATCTCCTTCACGTTCTCATTTTAGAGTTGCAGCTGCTCCAGAAACTCCGGCATCTCTGCGGACTTTCCATTTTGTATGTATTGTAGCCATTCCCTTTATGGATTATGTATTATAGTTTCCAGGGGTTGAGATCCATATCCCCCTACTTTATTTGAGCTTCATATTGTCATATCTACATTTTATCATTATTTTGCAGCAGTCCTCCTTCATAGACTGCGCAGTCATAGTTGGGCATAACATATGTAGCAGTGTATTTCATGTTCATTGTACTTGTGTCTTTAGAGAAGGATTTGCTTCAGCTTGAGTGATAATTTCCTCAAGATCTTGTACACATTTCTGCTACCATATTATCAATGAGAAGGCTATGAGGGTTTATTGCATTTTCTGAAGTTTATGCACTCACTACTATTTTCCCTTTCATATTTATGTATTTCTGTAGCTCATCCTTTTGAGCAAGATCTTCCTGAAGGAAGAAATATCTACATAGCTATAGGCAAAGTCTGAGGAAGGGATAGATAGCCTCCAGTTCTCATCCTCTATTTAGAGGTGAAATAACTGGTAAAATCCCTCTCAGTCGATCTCTGACATAGCGTTGTTCATTTTTCCGACAAAGGAACATTTCAGTGGTGTAAAAGCTACTAATTTCCATTTCAGAACATTACATAATATATCATTTGTGGTATTCATTCATATTTTTTTGGTAGCTTCATATTCATTATATAAATTACTAATTTAGTAGTGTATATTCATTTCATTTACTTTCATTAATAATCATTATAAATGACTAATTTATTGATATATTCATTTTATTTGTGTTCATATTTAATCAATTAAACTACTAATTTAGTGGTTTTAGATTGATTTTGTGTGTTCATTATTAATCAACATAAATCAATTAGTACTATTTTGCGACAAAATTAAAAATATATCATACAATGTGCAACTTCATATAATATGAAAATGCAAAGTTATATATGCTAATTACAGTACTAAACAATATAAATAATTTCAACCACATAAATTATATTATATGAAATGTCAAGTATTACAATACGATTTTCCTACTTAATATTGGTTGGAGTACAATTTACACATTAGATATCGTTTCATCACTTCAAAACATTATCATTGTGTTGCCAAGGGATTATAGGTGAATTCACCAACTCTGAAGACTTGACCATCAGTCTTTATGTGTGTGTCTCATATGTTATATTGGCTATAAGAGAAACACTAGACTGGTTCTGTTCTCTTTCACTCTTTTTTCTTTTATCGCTCCAATCTTATTGTTCTCTTATTTATTCAAATCCTACTTCTTACCATGAATACTGAGTTCCTTTTCTAAAAGAAAAATAAGATACAATGCAGATTGTAAGACATGAAAGACGATGAACACTAGAATATAAACTAACGGTAAAATATAAAGGATTTATACAACAAAAGAAAAAAATCATTAAACTCGAAACTTCACAATCAATGAATGTGTTAAAAACCCTATATGGAATGAGAAAGAAAGTAAATTATATGAGGTGAAAGTCTAAGGAAATACCTTTATTAAAATCATAACTGAAAGAGGGTTATAGTGGTTATGTGATCATTTTCCATGACATGTGGACGTTTAGATAAGATTAACCCATTCTTAACTTCACAATAGTTGAAAAAACACAAATCCTATATTTCTTTTGGAATCAATAATGTGTTTCAAACCTAATATATATTATCATGATCAATATGTTATAATAAATTAAGAATAGACCCACAATTCATGGCCACATTTTCATGTCATTAAGAAAATAAATGTAAAGGTTGTAAAATTGTAGATATTTAATATTATAACCTCACCTGAAAAGTTGTATTTTGATACACATCAAAACATCTTAAGTCAAAAGGATTAGTTCGTTGAACCTTGTTTTTGAATTGTAGCTCGACCACCATATCCAAAGAGTTCCATCAAGCAAGTACAAAAAACATTAAATTTTTTATACCAAAAAACCCTATCGTGAAGCATCCCATAGTTTCCTTGGGCCTACAAAGTCAAATTTCTACATGCCACACTCTTAATATAAACCAATCTCTTGCTTTATTTATCCTAGAAACCACGACTACTTTAGTGGAAACTGACATGGATACTTGAATGAGACTTGCTAGACTTGCAAATATTTTTGCATGAAAATGTTCATTACATTATTCTACTAGGATGTGGAGCTTATATTGGATATTCATATCCAATACCACTACGTATCCCCAAATTCAAAATGTTTGGAGAGACCACAACTTCTCCAAATGGTGCTTGATCAATACCTTTTTATTCTAGTCTTGGAGGCAATGTTAGACCATATGAAGCAGATATGAAATCTAAGGATTCAATATGCAGTTTACCATATTGGTTCATGCAATCCACACAACTCTTAAACAACAATTTTAAGTGAGACATAATAGTTATATTCAAATTTTGTTGTTTATATTCCTCTGAAATGACAAAAATAAAACCCCAAAGAAACAACATTATGAATTCCATCCATCCTACAAATTCTATTATACCTAGACAAGGACGAACATGTAATATTAGACCTTAGTGATTTTACATAATTTAAGGTATTATTAGGTCTTCTAATAGTTTTTTTATGCAAGAGAGAGGAAAAGAGATATTTATATGCGAAGAATTAGCCATTAAAAAATAATACCTAAATGCTTGAGAATTCATTTTTTATTCTTAGATGCCGACTCAAAAAAAATGTTATTGTAGTTAGGAATATATTACTTAACTTTCCCAGATAGGCAAAAACAATATTTTATATATTCCATTGAAGGGTAAGGTTTAATTGTAATTTATTATATAAACTTAAATGGGAATTCAATTGATACTAATTTTACTTTTAGGAGAAAATTCATACAATGCTAAGAATTTGTTGGAGTTAGGGCCATTCCAATAACTATCACATGATATGAAAGATAAAGAAAAAACCAAGTCAAAGGTAAAGAATAGATACTTTGTGTATCTAACATAAAAATGAAAAATAAATTTTGAAATGGGTATATAATATATAATTTCCCGAGGATATTTTTAAGTTTTTACATCATGTTCATACAATGCCTGCCACAATTTAAGACATGCTTACCTATTTAGTGAGCCAAGAGAGAACTATCAATTGGTTATGAAGCACAAAAGAAACACCTTAGTCATATGAAAATTAATTATGAAATAATATTCACAATCCACTATTATGAAAAATGAGTTTTTTTTCTTTCCCAAAAACTATCATCAATGTAAGGTCTTGGATGGATAATCTGATGATTAAACTTACCTCAAACAATTTCCATAGTGCAACCTAATAAAGGGTTTCAGATAGCAATAAATAGGTATATTTTATTTATTGTTCAATAAAATATTCTCAAAGACAAAATGAGAGGAAAATATTTAAGACTTGTTATCTCTACAGAATAACTACAAGAAAGTAGCCAAATATCACTTGCTAATTACTCTTCCCTTTGAATTGGTGCCTTTACAGTCACAAGGGGGTGTCCTTAGTGATGGTATGTTGTAAAAAAATTAAAGCAAAAGTGTAAAAACAAAAAGTGATCCACACATGAAATATTTGTCATCAAGATTCTTGCAAGGAACCAAGGGCACAAGAAAAATCAGTCAAATAATATGAGGGAGATTCAATTTCATTAGTGAACTATAACTATGAATGATGAAAATGAAACCAAAGTGCACATTAAATGAATGTAGAATAAAAAAAAGGAATTATGAGCACCCACAACATTGTAAAAGAGCACATTTATTCAACAACGAGACTAAAATAGAGATAAATACATGGCATACTCGAACCTTATTTGTATATCATTCAAAAGATTGTTTACATCATAGTGATGAATAAGACATTAGCTGCATAACTAATTTTTCATGTAGTGAGGGAAACAATTAAAATGGCTAGAAAAGGATGAATAACAATTATGTGCACTCGGAGCATTGTAACAAGACACAACTATTCAACCACAGGACTCAAATAGCTATAAAGAGTACTATGATATCACTATTTTGACTCAATCTTGTGGAAATAATTCTTATTATTAGTTCCTTAAGTCCAACATATTTTTTTTTTAGATGGTACACCTACTATATAGGATGAAAATAGGTTTCTACAATGCTTAATCACTAAAAAAATTTCTGCTCATTGATAATTATGTATATAAGTTGCTAATTAAAATCCATTAAAACACTTCTCCTCTCACCAGTTCAAGAATACAACAAATTACATGCAATAACACACTCTAATAACCCTACACTTATCTATTGACTAGACTCTATGGAACTCACATCCAAGGGATGCCAATAAGCCAAGTTGACTTTTTGAGGTTAGAAAAGTTGCATGCATATTTGAAATGCTAGTATAACTCTCTCAATTCATGTTGCCAAGAATAAAACAACCCATTGACCTCCCTTGAATGACTATGCCTCATGTAAACTTTCAACCAAAATTTGATATATAAATAAGTCTGACCTAAGTTTTTTAAAGATAGTACAAGTCAAACTTGTGTTTTAGTTAGCCAAAATAGCACAAATACCAATGCAAATTAGCCTTTTCCAAAGTCAATAAAGGATCATATAATAGTAAATTTAGAACTCAAACCATAAGAGGATATATATTAAGTTGGAAAAACATACCAAAGTACCAAATATACGAAAGGATCTCAATTTAGGGTTTGTAGGTTGAGATGCTTAGAATGCCTCAAGTGACAACCCTCTCAATTGTTATCATATGTCACACAAAGAACACCTCCACTCTGCAATTAATACTGGAACCATGAGACTAGAAGCCATATCTACCACAATGAGAAATGCTAAATATATCCATGACAAAAATAGTAACATGAATCCTAAAAGATAAGATGGAAAAGTAAGGTAACTCCTACTATGTTGGGAGATTGATGCCAAATAGAGCATGCCTAGAAATAGCAACATCTTGGATGTCAATAAAAATAGCCTCATCAGACTTACTCCAACAAACCCAAATACATGCTCAAGATCAACATGCAAACCCTAAAACCACAACTACTAAAAGCCTAAAAATGGAAATTTCATTAAAATGTTGACATGTCCCAGAAAAATCTCATTCACAACATGAACTCACAAAAACCAATGATACATGGTCAATTGTCACAAGTAGACCTTGGAACTGTGGCTCATAGAAAATAGGAAAACAACTAGTAATAGCATTTTCCTCAAAATTTGGTGAACATGCCTCTATAATTAATTTTGACCACCATGAACCCTAATCCACCTATCACTGAAAACCCACCTGATGAGAATGAATTGGACCTTAAACCTCCAATTGCACAAGCTAACCTAGGGGTTAAAAAAAACCTAATCATTCCCCCTCTCTTCAAACATCTTAAGATAATATACCACCCTTCAGCTTGGGGTAAGGATTGGTAAATTTCATTTCACTTCATCAAATATATAAAGGAATAAAATATCCATGTTGAATGCAAAAATAAAAGCAATGGGATAAGTTTAAAAAGGCCTATATTTTCATTAATAGATACCAATATAGATACATGGTATTGATATAGGTTGGTGTGTATGTGCATTTATTTTTTTCCATGTGTAATGCACCCAAAATGTAATTTATTTTAGCGGTTATTTTTCATTTTTTTTTGTTTTCATATACATAGTCATAAATTATGTAACAACATCTCCCCAATACTAGGTGGTAAAGCACCTCTCAGTGCAACTAGTTCTACGGAAATTGCGATTCAAACTGATGACAATCTGAGTTTGAAACAAATTTCCAAGTCAACGAGTTTTTCCTATTCATGTGAGACAAACATGCCCATTAATAGTTTAATTCAACCAACATGAGGTTTACTAGAAAGTAATAGTGTGACTTGGTTGATTGAGTCAAACTCCACTTAATCAAGTTAGAATTGTTTGAAAACCTACATAGACACTTCATTACCCAAAATTTGGTCACTATTTGGTATTTTTATCTCTATTGGGAACTTTTATATTGTGAAAATTCAATAGAACAAAAAAAAAATACTGAGAACAATATATTGCTCAAGACAAATTCTTTTTGTTAAAATATTTGTATATCTGTATTTTTTCATTTTCCTAGTTTTTCCTAATTTTTTAGCAAACCGAGTCAAACTCGAATATTCTTCATCACTAATTTTTTCCCAATTCCAAGTCTAGTAAATTTATATATACATCATAAATTTGACATTGAATTCAAAATTTTATGTAGTTTTTCCTGCTTGCAAATGAACTTGGGTAGCACTTCTCACTAATATACTAGTTGTGGCAAGAACAAAGACACAAGTTGGACAAAAAGTAGACAAAACCCACTACAGATTCATTTTATTTTCATTCATCTATATCTTGTAACATGCTCAATAATATATGTATATGAATTCAAACTTCATTTGCTTAGGAGTACAAAAATACAAAAACAAGGATTTAGATAAAAGGTGTCCTACATACCAATCTGCGTGGAAATTTTCAACTTCAAGATCCTTTATTTCTTTCTCTTTATCCCTCTCACAGACACATCATGACCATTAATCAAAGGAAATGTCAGAGAAAATATTCTAGCAATCTATGGGGCACCTTCCTTTAAGTTTCATAGATTGTAGAGTAATCCCAAATAATCCCCAACATCTCATTTAGAAATATCAAATACAATATCATCAAATATCCTTGATATGTATTTTCTAATAACCATATAACCCTAGATTTTACTTAAGCATGAATCAAATGGGAGCTTGCATATACACTACTCATTTATACATCCATCTGTCCATTTCACTGCTATAGAAATAATAGAAGAGTTATCCACATAGAACATAGACACTCTATTTGTAATCAACAAGCATTGCCACTTCCTCACAATATTTTTTATCCAAAGCTTTTTACATAGGGGAGGAAGCAGGAATAACCTAGGATGTTGACACCTTTATTACACTAAACCATTCCTTGGCACTCAAAAAACATTTATGAGACACTGATTGTGGTTCTCTTGCTTACAACTCCTAGATACAATTTGATTTCGAGGTACATGCCAATCCATGTGATCGTTGTGCTCTTCTTGAAACTTCAAGAAAAAACCACATGTTCTTCATTTCCTTCAAAGTAAAAGATAGGTAATGAGGTGTTTGAAGCTGTCAACTATGATGTTGATGATGTTGATGCTACCAAAAATGAAGTTGGTGGTGGGCCATGAGGAAGAGGAGGCTGCACTCCTAAAACCTAGGAAGACAAGTTAATAGCTCCTACAGGATGTAAAGTAGGCCTTTATGCTAAGCTTGAATTAGGATTCATCATACTACTACTCATAATAGATCCCATTGTTTGGGATGCCCATAACTTGACTATGATTTTTGTTGAGGTTGGGATTGTGTCAATGCCTCATACAAATTAATATGTTGAAATGGATTACAGGGATTTGGTTGTACTTCCTAAGGTATTGGTAACTATTTTGGAATTTAGGTACCTTTTGAAAGGTTGTGTGGTAATTGATTCAACAACTCTGGAGTAATTTCAAATAGTGAAGCTTGTTGTAACTGTGGTAGCTATTGAGTAATTTCTTGAACATGTTGTAATTAAAGTGGAGATTGTTGAAAGGACTATGAGGAATGAACTTGGAAATGAATGGAGAGAAGGAAGTTGAACTTGTGATTTACAAAGCTTCATGAAATAAGTCTGATGTTAATGCTTTAGTGGTTGAAATTGTTGATGTTGAAGGGGTGGTATAGATGGAGATAGAGGTTGAAACATTTACATAGAAGGTAGTACAAATTGTGTGATAGGAGACAAAGAATAAATTTTTTGTGATTGTTGAATTTGTGAAAAAGGAATGTCAGTTGATTATGGTGTTACAAGTGACAGGAATTCAAAGCTTGGGGGATCAGAGCCAAGAGAATATCTAAAATTTACCTGAAATTTTGGTGCCATTCCTAATGTTATTTCTGTACCTATTAACCTAGATTCATTCGCTAAAGCCACAAGGTGACCAATAGAATGAGTTAAATTGAATGAATATGCCAAGCCATAACTGGAATTTTTATGACTATGAACAAGCACTTGGAGTGTTCTCAACCTTGATTGTGAATTTGTACTATGATTTTGATGTTTCAGGTGACGAGGTTGATCCATTACACGTTTATGTCCTAATGCGGCTTGAAAATTTTGCAGCGAAGATGATGTCCAAATGAAAGTATCTCTAATATTTGAAGACACAATACCTGATTGCATAAGAGAAGATGGCTAATGCTCTTCAGACTCCTACATTAAGAAAATTGGGAATAATTTGGCATCAGAATAGTTCTAATTTGTCATCGAAGTAATTTTAATTACCATTGTAGTTTGATATTCCATCTCTATGTGTGAAATGTTGCATTCATTTTTATATCAAGACAACAATCCCCATTTATTTTTGTTACAATATAGAGCATTGAAATTACCCCCTGAAGTTGGAGTAGGGAAAGCTTCTCCACCTAGCTTGTTATGTCCTTTTCTGGAATCTCAAGAGTCAAGCATGTGTTGTTTTAACTATTCCTTACAAAATAATAAATGGAAACCTCTGGTTTCTCCCTTTGTAAAGTTTTTCAATGTGTTAGTATCACCTTACCATGGGGGATGTCGAGTTAATTACTTTAGCCTGTGTAGCATTTTGTAGTCTATTTTTTATCATTACTTGTTCATTCTTTGTTGGTATTTGAAATTTTATTCAAAATGTATCTAAGGCTTCCCAAGACAATAATTCCTCCATGGATTTTTATAGATGATTCAAAGAAATTCATTGAAAAATCCAAAATCTCAAACTATGAAGATGGAAATGTTATCAGTTCAGTGGTTATAAAATTTTCTATGCTTCAAATTCATCTATATTCTTATTGAATATTTCACATAAGATGGAGAGAGTCATTTAAATCAAGATGACTATAATTTCCTATTTTTACAAGGCATGGAAGATCCTGCACTTTTAAGGCGATATAGAACTTTGTCTACTCTAAATATATAGCAATTAACTGTATTCATGTTGTGTTTATGATCTATACAGATGGAAGAAGGTTGTGGCCCTACCATAATAGACATAGTGAAAAGCTTGGAAGCTCTTTTCACAAATATGGTTTAAAATACACCTGAATTTTATACATTCAGCCAATAAATTCAAAACATAATTTTGGATTTGTGGTCCATTCTTCCATTTTGAAAAAACATAGTTTTGAGTTTTTTCAAGCGGTATACTTATTGGAAAGGTTTCGAGTTTTTTTAAGTAGACATATTCACAAGATTTCAAGCGAGTTTTTAACTTTTTCTTTAAGTTTTTGAATTGAGGTCACAATCATATGGTGAGGAGGGGAATGTGGGGCCACCAACCTATATTTGACTATCCAAGAGCATGATTATTGAGATTGGGACCACACACAAAGGAAATAGTACCTGAAAGTCTTTGACACAATAGGAAACTATGTTCCAGAAACTTAGCCAAACACACAGTTCAAAACAATATGAGAATAGTAAATTTATTTTTGTAGGTTGGCTACATGGAGCTTTGTGATTTTACATTCAAGGAATTGGAAACACTTGGGGGATAAATTCAATTTTAATAAGCTATCATTTAAAAAAAATATACAACACCAAGCATCAGTGAAAAAACCAAGTAAATGTGAACAAAAATTACACTGAAAGCCATAGATGTTCATCAATCCAAATAAAAATAATAAAAATTGTTATTAAAACAAAATGATTAAGTCCATTATAATGAAAGAAGCTCACAAGAAAAAATCCCAAATGAGTTTTCTAAAATAAATGCACAATCATCAATGATTTCCAAATCAATGTTCTCACACTCAGACTTAGACTCAGACACAACAAAGACTCTTCTCAATGGCGAGCTTTAAGACAAAGTCTTAGGCAAGACTCACAAATCTAAGCTAACTCCAACTACACTCTTCCAAATTACTGTAAGCATTAGTTTCAAAACCTAGGTAATGCAAAACCTAGGCCAGATTCAACAAGGTTAGAACTGTGAAAAAAGATAAATTCACTTTGATGTGTCACCTATAGTGAGGTAATTTTCTATAAGGAATGTAAATTATCATGATCATACTAACCTAGAAAAAATAATCTTACAGATATATACATCATTTGTTACCATTAGGTGTAAACTTCAATTTGGTCACTATCTCAACAATTGGGCTACATATCATAGAATAATATTGTATGATCTTCATATAAAATTTAACAATTGCCTCAAAAGATTATAAAATACATACTTAAACTAAAGTTATATGTTTACTAGATATCACCTACACAGTCTGGTCAAATGAGATTTTTGCTGAGTATTTTTCATCTCAGAATATGATAGAAGAATAAGATACATTTAGTCTTTTGGAATATTTAGTTCACCATTTTGGACATTCATGTATAGATCTGTGAGATCTCTCTTTTTCCAAAGAGGAAAAATTAATGCAAAGATATAACAATGCTGAAACATAACATGCCTTACCATATAAGACATCCCAGAGACATCCCAATGCTGAAACATAACATGCCTTACCATACAAGACATTCCAGAGACATCCCATATATTACAAAAATGTGAAAAAAGAGATGAATATACAGATATATGGGATGCGAATTCGTATCTATAACAATGATGTGTAGTCTAGAGTTACAATAATCTTACATGTGTCCCCTTTACGACCGTACAAATCATCCACCTTCATATCTAATGGATTTTATTCGTCGTTCCTTTCCATGCAATCAAGCCAAAATATTGTTTGAGATGATTAAATGATCATAGCCAGTCCAATACTTCCTAATCATGTAGATGTTGGAATTTCTAAACAATTCCGAGAACACAGAGGAATAAAAATAATTCCTCTTCCACAACACAGAGATTAAAATTAAAATGAGAATCGCGGACACAGAGAGATGAAATATATATTCTATTTCATTAAAATAAACTTGAACAGTTACAAAACAATTCTACCTTCCTCAGAACTATAGTTCTAGATTTACAACTAAATTCACTCGCTACTGCAAACACAACGCTTCAATTTTTGTCACTCTGTCCTTTTTCTCTGGCCTTTGGGCTCTCTTAAAACAAATACGCAGTCTCTATTTTTTCCTTCAGGAAAAATTACAATGAAATTCAACTCTCTTGTCTTTACAAAGCCCACAGCACATATATATGACATTACAATATTATAAATATCTCATATTTATAATATATATTACCAAAGTTAAAAATCTAAATGTACCACGGTAAAAGAAAATTAACTCAAAGTTAAAAACTTAAAACATAATGCAGGAAAATAATTAAATCAAAACTTTTTGCTAAGGTTAAAAACCTTCTTCCCTTCATACTTTCTAGGGGTTGCTTGGAGACTATTCACGTGAGTTCTCTTTATCTCCCAGAATTACTTGTGGTTGGTAAAGAGGTGGGTCCAGAGATGAGTGATGTCATCTCCTCCAGGGGTTGCCTTCCCCTTTGCCGCTCAAGCTTGGATGCTCCCCTAGAATGTTGTTGTTGTGCAATGAATATGGTCGGTGGAGTTTAATGTTGTAGATGAATGCAGATAAGAACGTGGATGCAGAAACATGAATACGAGAGGTTGTGTGTGGATCAAAACTAGAGATTTGTTGCCGCCGACCTTCAAGAAATTCACATCAGAATTAAACTTGATGACTTTCAATCCCATCATCATTAAATTTTCCATCCTGCTGCTTTGTGTGGTAGTTGGAATTAATATTCCAACACTCCCCCTTAATTTCAACTGCTGGTTTTTCTTGCATACCCAGGCATTTCCCTAAATAATTAAAACTCTTCTGTGTTAATGGCTTTGTCAAAATATCAGCAAATTGTTCCTCTGTCCTGCAGTGATGCAAAAAAATCTCACCATTATTAACCAGATCTCATATAAAATGGAATTTTGCATCAATATGCTCTGTTCTCTTATGGAAGACAGAATTCTTTGATAAAGCTATTGCTGAGCTGTTATCACAATAAAGTATTGTTCCTTTGTCCTGTTCATGACATAAATATTTGAGCATTCTTCTCATCCATACTACTTGGCATGCTGCTGCTGTTGCTGCCACATATTCTTCTTCTACTGTTGATAAAGCAACTATTGGTTGCTTCTTGGAAGCCCATGAAATGGCTCCCGATCCCAAATTAAACACATATCCAGACGTGCTCTTCCTGTCATCTATGCTTCCATCCCAATCACTGTTAGTGTAACCAGTCAATTTAAAATTTTCAGATGAGGAGTATAAAATAACATACCCCTTTGTTCCATTCACATACCTTAGAATCCTCTTGGCTTCCTGCCAATGAGTCTCTTTCGGCCTTTCCATAAATCTGGAAATTAAACTTACAACGTGCATAATATCTGGCCTAGTTGCAGTAAAATACATAAGGCTACCAACTATGCTCTTGTACAAACTTGGATCAAAATCCTTACTGTTGTCTTCTTTGCTTAATTTTAGCCCCATGATAGTTGGAGTTACAGCTGCCTTGTTGTTCTGCATGTTGAATCTTTTCAACACTTCTTCAACATATTTTGCTTGGGAAATAAAAATCTCATTTTCATTTTTCTCTACTTCATCATTTTATTTTATGTAGAGTGTGGGTTCTCCATCACATTTCTCAAATCCATTTTTAGTCAGGTAAGCATCTATCCTGCTGTACCACGCTCTTGGTGCTTGCTTCAGCCCATAAAGAGCTTTCTTCAACTTGCATACTTTGTGCTCTTGGACTTCAATCTCATAGCCTGGAGGTTGTTCAACATGTACCTCTTTTTTCAACACTCCATTCAGGAATGAATATTTCACATCCATCTGGTAAACCTTCCATTTATGTTGTGCTGCTATGGACAACACGGTTCTCATGGTTTCCATCCTTGCAACCGGTGCAAAATTTTCCTCATAATCTCTTCTTTGTTGCTTGTTGTAGCCTTTGACAAAAAGTCTTGCTTTGTGCCTTTCAATATTGCCTTCAGCATTGCTCTTGTTCTTATAGACCCATTTTACTCGAATGACTTCTTTTCCTTTAGGGAGGTCCACTAACTCCCATGTATTACTCTTTTCTATTGCACCAATTTCTTCGTTCATTGCTTCAATCCATTTTTCTTCTTTTATGACATATTCAAAATGAATTGGGTCATCAACATTACAATACAAAGAAAATAAAGAGTTCAGACCAGCATTATCATTTAATTCTCCTTGTTCATAAATCTCACTAAGATTTCTGAATCTCAGTCTTCTTGGTGTACATGGAGTTCCACTTGAACTCAAGGGAGTTTCTGATCCCTGTGGTGTGCTTGGAGAAGCACTTCCTTGATTTCTCAAGGTTGTTCTATTTCCAGCTTGTGGTGGGGTTTGTTGTGCTTGTGGTGGTGGAGGAGGAGCCACCATGGAGGGATTATTTGCTGTTGTCCCTTCCTCTTCCTCTTCGTGAGACACACTTGTCTTCACATTCATAGTTTTCTCTAAGCTTCCATCCCAAGCTTCTTCCTCAATAAATTGCACATCTCTACTGATTATAGCTTTCTTGGTGGATGGATTATAGAGTTTGTATGCCTTGGACTCATCACTGTATCCAACAAAGATACACTTATCCCCCTTACTGTCAAGCTTATTTCTAAATTGATATGGGGCATGTGCATATTCCACACATCCAAAAAATTTCATGTGGGTGACATGCTACTTTATGCCGTTCCATGCTTCTTCCGGAACTCTGTTCATGACAGCTTTGGTTGGGCATCTATTCAAGATGTATTCTACACAATTTATAGCTTCAGCCCAATACTCATTTGGCAAATGTTTTTCCTTCAACATACTTCTGACCATGTCCATGATGGTCCTATTCTTCCTTTTTGCAACACCATTTTGCTAAGGTGTGTACCTTGTGGTAAACTATTTGTGTATGCCATTCTCCCTACAAAAATGTAGGAACTATTTGGAGATGTATTCTCCACCGCTATCAATTCTCATCACTTTGATATAGTGCCCACTCTGCTTCTCAACAATATTTTTGAAGTGGCAGAAATTCTCAAACACTTCACTCTTCTGTTTCAAGAAATATACCCATGTATCTCTAGTGTAATCATCTATGAATGTCAAAACATATTTGTTGCCAACTAAAGATGGCGTTTGCATTGGTCCACACAAATCTGAGTGGACAATATCTAAGGGTGTCTTTTCCCTTATACTCTTCCCTGCTGGAAAGATTTCTCTGTGTTGTTTGCCCAATATGTAGCCTTCACAAAGGCTGTCCGGTTTCTCAATCAATGGTAATCCCTTTACCATTCCTTTTCTATGCAACAAGTTCAGGCCTCCGAAATTGAGATGTCCAAATCTCAAGTGCCATAACCAATTTTCATCTTTCACTTCCTCTTGAAAGACATTTTGTGTTACAGCTGCTACATTTCTTCTTTCCTTCAATTATATTCTAAGCTTGAGAGGAAACATCCTATTGCTTGTTATCTGCACCTCTGCAATGAATTTCTTGCTTGGAGGTATTTCCATGATTTTGCATACATCATCTTTGAAGAATACATTGTAGCCCTTGTTTATGAGTTTTCCAATGCTCAAAAGATTACATTTTAAGCCAGGTACATAATATACATCTAGTACAAACTTTTGTTCTCCATTTCTTGTCTGGATACTTACTTTGCTTTTTCCATTGACAAAGATCTTACTATCAGTTCCTTTTGTTACCTCAGATTTAACATTTTCATCAAGATTGGAAAACATTGCTATGTTTCCAGTCATGTGGTTACTACAACCTGAGTCTAAGAACCATACATTGTCTTGTCTATCTTGTGCTACATTACATGTTAACAACACATTCTTCTGGTTCTTTTATTCTTTTGTAAAATTAGCATTCTCGCTATTATTCATGTCATTTTTCTTTTTCCTACATTCATTGGAATAGTGCTCATATTTCTTGAAATAATGACATTGGAATTGGGATTTATCATACCTTTGTCCATGAGCTTGATGTTCGCTTAAGCCTTCATTATGGTTCTGATTGTTGCCCCTTCCACTCGAACTTGCAGGGTTGTTTCTTCCATTGTTTTGGCTTTTTCCTCTTCCTCTTTTGTTTGCTCTGCCTTGACCTCTGCCTTGGCCAAAAGACATTTGAGTCTTAAAAGATTGTTCCAATGAGGAATTTTTTCCTCTTTTCAGTCTGTGTTCATTAAACATCAGGGATGCACTAAGCTCATCCACTGTAAATATTGAGAGATACTTTGTCTCTTCTATTGCCACTACTATGGCATCAAATCTTGAGGGTAGACTTCAAAATATTTTCTCCACTATCCTTGTTTCTTCAAGTGTCTCTCCATGAGACCTTATCTAGGTAACCAACCCAATCACATGTGTGAAGAATGAGTCTATGTTATCAGACTCTTTCATACAGAGACTTTCAAAATATCTCCTCAGCATTTGCAACTTTATTGTCTTCACCTTCTCCATGCCTTGATAGGAAGTTTTGTGAATATCCCATGCATCCTTAGAATTTGTTTCTACTGCAATCCTTGGGAAAATAATCTCGTGTATTGATTGAAAAAGATAGAAAATGGCTTTAGATTCCTTCTTCCTATTATCTTTTAACAAATCTCTTTCTACTTTTTTCAAAGCAACCCACATTGTTGCATCTGCTGGTTGTGGGTAGCCATTCTCAACTAGCTCCCATATGTGCTGTGAAGTAAATAGGGCTCTCATCATGATTTCCCAATATTCATTGTTCTTCCCATTAAACTGTGGAAGTTGGGGATTCATCAGACTGGTACTTGTTGCTGCCATCATGACTGTGCAAACCAGACAATTTTCTTGACTGTATTAAAAAAATAAATAAAAATAAAAAAAGACGAACAAAAGATTTCTCTGTTGGAGAAATTTGCTTCATCAAACTTCTTACAGCTTCTACAGTGAAGAGCAGACTCTTCTTTGTTCACTGAGCATCTAGACTAGCTCTGATACCATGTTGGAATTTCTGAACAATTCCGAACACACAGAGGAATAAAAATAATTCCTCTTCCATAACACAGAGATTAAAATTAAAATGATAATCGTGGACACAGAGAGATGAAATATAGATTCCATTTCATTAAAAATAAACTTGAACAGTTACAAAACAGGTCTTCCTTCCTCAGAACTACACTTCTGGATTTACAACTAAATTCACTCGTTGTTGCAAACATAGCGCTTCAATTTTTTTCTCTCTGTCCTTTTTCTCTGTCCTACGAGCTCTCTTAAAACAAATACAAAGTCTCTATTTCTACCTTCAGGAAAAATTATAATGTAATTCAACTCTCTTGTCTTTACAGTGCTCACGGCATATATATATGAAATTACAATATTATAAATATCTCATATTTATAATATATTATTACCAAAGTTAAAAATCTAAATGTACCGCGGTAAAATAAAATTAACTAAAAGTTAAAAACTTAAAACATAATGTGGGAAAATAATTAAATCAAAACTTTATGCAAGGTTAAAAACCTTCTTCCCTTCATACTTTCCGGGGGCTTCTTGGAGACTATTCACATGAGTTCTCTTTATCTCCCGGAATTACTTGTGGCTGGTAATGAGGTGGGTCTAGAGATTAGTGATGTCATCTCCTCCAGGGGTTGCCTTCCCCTTTGTTACTCAAGCTTGGATGCTCCCTCGAAATTTTACTGTTGTGAAATGAATATGGTTGGTGGAGTTTAATGTGGTAGATGAATGCAGATAATAATGTGTGTGCAGAAACTTGAATATGGGAGGTTGCGTGTGGATCAGAATTGGAGATTTGTTGCCGCCAACCTTCAAGAAATTCACATCAGAATTAAACTTGTTGTATTTCAATCCCATCATCATTAATGTTTCCATCCTGATGCTCTGCGTGGTAGTTTGAATTAATATTCCAATAGTATATATTTCTCTAAAACATACAAATTACACGTTCATTTTGTGAATGCATAAATCATAAATATGTCACTCAATGAGGTAAATGAAATCTGAACAAGCCAAATGAAATCATACTGAATGCAGTGAGATCCAGCCAATAGAACTCTATGGTTCAATGTAGTGTTGCATTGACACATAAATATTCCATGTTGAACATAAAAAAAATTGGTGAGTTACCCTTGCTAAATTATGTATATCTTATTTACTCTACCCCTACATACAGATTGATATTGTCTCCATTAAATGGTTTCACAAATTCAAGTTAACGAGATTTAACTATATTAATGCACAAATCCATCTTTGTATTAAGAATTGAACCTTATTATTGTTGTACCTACCATTGGATTCGACACAAGCCCCTTTCTCATGTGTATGCATACGATTCTGCAGTAACCAAGCCGCCATAGTCAAACGAGGGAAATCAAAACGAGCTGAATGAAATCATACTTAATGCAGTGATATCTCATCAAGTGAGATTGTGGGATCCTAGATATCGTGAGAACATATCCAATCACCGTGAGATTAACAAAAAACATATCTAGTCAAAGATGTCTAGAACACTGTTGATTGTAGAGATGTGAAACCTTAAGGAGATCAACCATTCTTCAAGCTAGATCAATAGCGAAAATCCCATAGTTTGTATCCAAGGTGTAAGATGAGATGACAGCAAGAGTTTTGTAGAAATTTGTAGCCAAGAGATATTCTTGTAGACAGATGGAGCAAGTATAGCTACTAGGAGAAGATAAGAGACCTGCCCCAAAACACTAAGACGAAACCTTGTACAAAGACCCTGTTCCTTTCATCCAAATGAAGACTGAAAATATATGACATTTTTTTCTTCCTTTCCGAATATACCAACTCGGTGGCCTATTTATAGTTGATGCCATGGGTGAAGGGTCACAACCCTTGGCAGAAGACAAAATGAACAATTGAATAGGTGAAATTTTGGCAGGAAATTTAATAATTTTAAACTCCAATAATTTGCTTTTGTAATTATTTTCTTCAAGAATAAATATTTATAGATATTTTAAATATTTTCTGGCTATATAAATACACCCTTGGGTATTTTTTTATAGTTCTTAAGTGCATAAATCCATCCTTTGGAATATTCCCTATCACTAAGAATTTTAAATCCATCCACTGAATATTTCATTCTTACTAGTGGGTTAGGATGTTAAATTGAGTATTATCTTATCATTGGGAATCTCATTTATTCCTTCAAGAATTAATTTTATGCATTAATGGATGTATTTCATTTCCAATTATTTTCTTATAGTTGGGAATATCTACTTATTTAACAAATAATAATAACTCTAGTGCACAAGTTTTTATTCCAATATTTCTTTACACATAATTTTCTGCAACATAATATATTACTATGGAATATTTTACATAGAATCTAGGGTTATGGAAACTTCTACACATAATATACTACTACGAAATCTAGTGAGTGAGTAGTGAATGAAAATTTGTACAAATAATATTTGAGAGGCATCCATATTAGTTATATGGATGGGCCATAGGCCTACTATTGTAATCCAAGTGGTGTATTATTTTTACTATTATAATATTTCAATCCAATTCAAGGTGATGTTCCTAGATAACTGATAGGCCACCCTTGAACTATTTCAATTTCTAACCATCGCAAGGACAAGCTCACATATACGAATTTTTCACCCCATAGGCCTGGAAGGAAGTAAGGTCTGGAAGCACAGTAAAGTTTAAGGTAACCATCCCTCCCCCCTAGTAGCTAGTTTGAAATGTCTTTAAATGCCTCTCTTCATTGTGACTCATAAAAGCATCAGATGTGGGAGTAGGAATTATGCCTCCAGATTTAAATTTGATTAGGAGATTTATCTAACCATGAGGATGAAGATTCTCTTGACTGAGTGTTTCAAGGGAAAGACTTAGAATCAATGTCCATCTGGGCATTTCACAGGTTCCTTTGCACCTAGTCCTTTGAGCCCAATCCCACCACCATAAGCTCCAACTAAGGTCACGAGTGGGAGAGAGATACTACAGAAAAAAACATTTGGGTTACAATATGAGGGATTTGGAAGAGTGATAATATCCACTAAAATTCCTCCACCTTGAATACCACCAACCCCAACAACTTGATCACCCAAACACCCAGACACCACCACTATAGGAAAACACCCTAAGGCCTATACTAGATGACAAATAACATTACTCAACAAACTATGATTATCCCCTTTAGCCCCTGCAACCACACATTAAAAACTATGGATTGAATGAACATTAAAAATAACAAAATTGTATCCTTGGAAAGACATACCCTGATGTAATGGACTCTACAAAAAACCTTCACAAGTTTAGAGAAACAAAATGGTATCCATCTGCCTAGCTCATGGTACTAGAAGTAATGACTCTACCAATAACATTTAGATGTACCTTAATTATCCCTTCCATCCAACATCACTTACCTTTTCTTCCATTGAAAGAATAGTTCCTTAAATCACTCACATGGATGTAATCTCCAGTAGCATGTGTTGTATATCAGAAGAGTGTGCCACTGAAAGATTTCCCATTATTTCCTTTGAAACATTATAATAAGTGGCCAAAGAAAATGCCCCATGGAATAAAAAAAGGTATTATATAAAGAATAAACAAGAATCCCATCACTCACACACAATCAGATAGCCCCATATCTCTTGTCCCTCAAGCAGATCTAACATATATTTTACGAGATCAAAGTTAATGTAGGAATTTCAAATGATTTGATATGCCTCCATTCAAATTTCATTTGCTTTGTAAAAATTAAGAAAAATAAAATGAGGTGTATGCTTCTAGGCTTTGATCTAGAAGTGAAGGGACGTGGTTCAGTAGTGTGCTCGGAGAACGATCGATGCCTCTTCCTCTGCTGATAGAGAGATATGCGAGAAAGATGGTTGGATAAGAACACAGTCTTTGTTGTTTAGTTGGTTGATCCCTTAGAAAAATAAAATCAAAAGCAACGAAATGAACACAAGATTTCTCCCTCGTCCATTTCACAAATAGGGGAAACATGAGGCACTTGGAAAAATGAGAAAATTCATCAGGTCTAGGGGGTGGGAATGGTTCAAGTAGACCAAGGGGAGCCCAATGACTTCCAATGATTCTTTCACAATGTAAAACTCAAGTGGGTAAGATATTGTCGAGATGGGAGACGAGCATATACAACTGATTAATTTACAAAGTCAACATGTACTTCCCTTGACATTTCATTATTATGATCAATTGTCTCTAATAAGCTACATCTATTTTTTAGGGTTGTAATAGGTAGTAAAAAATGTATGAACATAAGAAAAATGTAAACCCGACTAATTACCTATGATTCCAACTCCAAAGTTGCACAATTCAATTTTGAATTAGTTGTTTCCTGCCTCTTCAGAAGCCTCCAAGTTCTCTCAAATTCTCTTCTATCTATGGAAGATGCTATAAATATATAGAAATTTTGACAAGCCTTAAAAATATCTAACCACATCACAAATTTGTCTCAAATCTCTCAAAATATACCAAAAACCTCCTGCCAACGGAAAACATTTGGTGCCAAAGAGTCAACTCCATGGATAGAACATCTATTTTTCATGGAGAGTTTAGAATAGGGTAAAATAGAATGGACCTCTTCATCACAGTAAAAATAAAGAGTTTTCATGGAAATTGGGTTCTTAGAAAGTTTTAGTGGGGTAAGAATAGCTATTTTTCACGGAAACAAGGTTCATAGAAAGTTTTTGCGAGGCAAAAATCTTTGTTTTTCATGGAAACAAGTTCATAGCCAATTTTCGTGGGCTTTCATAACCAATTTTCGCCAAACATGGCCTTTCATAGCCAATTTTCGATTTTCATTACTCACACTTATAACATAAATCAATGAAGTTTAAAAAATAAACTTTATGGCCAAAAAATTATAAATATAAATATTAATTTGACTATCTAAATATTGCCTTTACTAAAACTATAATGAAGGCATTAGAGCAAGAAGAAATTAAACTTTACCAAAATAAATATAAATGTCAATATTTGATTTGACTATCCATGCAGGTCATTGGCGCAAACAATAAATTCAATATTAAAACAATTAATTTCCTATGTATAACTCCATGATTAAATAAATATGTTAATTTTTAACACAATTTATAATAACTAGGGAAGATATTTTTTTTTAATCATATATATATATACATATATATGGTTATGGAGATGGGATATTTCCTTAAAAGTCTATTATTATAGATATACTTCAAGAAGGTGGAAACGTAAACAACTCTCTTTCTTGTCTCTCCTTCCAAATAGAATATAAAAATATTATATATTGTAAACTTATACTCTATGTTGTATAAAATTATTATAATTTTAGCATTGTAGATGGATTCATGGGCCCCTTTAAGGGGGTCGTTGAATCCATCTACATAAATTTTAACATTGCAGATGAGAATCTCTAAATTTTAACTGTACAGATGGACTCAGAGACCCCTTTGTCTCTAAATTTAACACTGCAGATGGATTCAAAGCAGGGGGTCTTTGAATCCATCTACAGCATTAAAATTTAGAGATAAAATGGTATTCGGAATTTTAACATTGTAGATCGATTCAAAGAACCCTTTGTCTCTAAATTTTAACACCGCACATGGATTCATAGACCCCTGTAGTGAAATGTAACACTTCGGTATCAAAATTTCAATTTTCCATTTCTCGAGTGACAAAATTAAAAATTACTAACACAAATGACTAATTCATATACTTTTTGTACTTTTTGTTTTCTCATATTTTTATTCTTCAACTATAATAGTCATTTACATTAATCATTATTAATTTCTTCACTTATTATCTAGTGATATATTTTAATCCTAGACTAAATTATTCATTTAAGTTAGTCACTTTTAGTTTAGTCACTTATTATCTAGTCATATATTTTATCCCTAGACTAAATTACTCATTTATGTTAGTCATTTTCAGTTTGGTCTAAAAATTTTCAAATTTAGTAGTAAATCACCAAAAAAATTGCTGTGAATAAATTTTTTAGTCACCTAGTCACTAATTTCATCATTTTCTACTCGTGAATCCACACCTTAGGGACATAGTGAAACAAGAACTTCAAAAACTTCTTGATGTTAATTTTATATACCCTATTTCTAACAATCATTGGGTTTCAACACTGGTGGTAGCCCCTAAAAAGAATGGAAAGTGGAGAATTTGTGTATATTATAGAGAACTAAAGAAAGCCATGTAGAAGGATCATTTTCCACTTCGATTTGTAGACCAATTCCTTGATACACTTGCCGAAAATAAATATTTTTCTTTCTTGGATGGATTTAGTGGGTATAATAAAATCCAGATTGGTCTTGAAGACCAAGATAAAACTACATTCACCTATCGATGGGGAACATTTGCATATAGAATCTTACCATTTGGGTTATGAAATGCACTAATGACTTTTCAAAGGGAAATTCTAAGATTTTTTTTTTATTTAATTAATAAAAGGAGTAAACTATATATGGATGATTTCACCCCTTATGGTAATGATTTTGATCAAGGTTTACAAAATTTCGAAAAGGTTCTTGCACTATTTATAGCTACCAGGTTATGGCTTAGTAATGAAAAATTCCACATGATGATGATAGGAGGTGTATTCATGGGAAATGTTATCTCTACTATAGGTATTCAAGTAGACCCAACTAAGATCGAGGTAGTTCTTACACTCCCTATTCCTTGTATGCGAACAAAGTTACGTAGTTTTCTTGGTTATGATAGTTACTATCATTGTTTCATAACACATTTCTGAAAAGTCGCAACACCATTGTATACATTAACTTGACATGTGAAATTTGAGTGGGCCGATAAATGCAACATTTATTTTTCATATCTAAAAAAGTTGGCTTCAATAACTCTTGTGTTGCAGGGACCAAATTGGAGTATACCATTCCATATATCATGAGATGCATTAGATACGATGATAAGAGAAATTCTCGGAAAAGAAGAGGATAAGAAGCCTTACATAATTTATCATTGCAAAAACTTGACACCTGTAGATTTAAACTATATTGTGACGGAAAAAGAGTTTCTCATTGTTGTTTACGCTATAAATAAATTTTGTCATTATACATCATAGGATATCCAATTTTTATATACAATGATCATTCTTCTATTCGATATTTAGCTAACAAACATGTTACTAATGGTAGATTAACTCGTTGGTTACTGTTATTGCAATATTTTGAAGTTATTATAAAGGATCAGTCAGGAAAAGAGAACATTGTCACAGATTTCTTCTCAAGAATCCCATTTTTTGCTAGCCCTCTACTAGTGGAAGACCAATTTTAGTATGAACATATACTTGTTGTGACCATCAAAACATCGTGGTATGTTGATGTTGAAAATTACCTAGCAGCTAGAAAATTTCCATCGCATTTGTCATCCCAGGAAAATAAGCTTATTATCCAACGTAGTGCATGATTTTCATGGATATATGGTTACCTCTTCCACACGGGGGTTGATATTCAAATTTGCAGATGTATTAGATAATACGAAATCTATGATATCCTTGGATCTTGTAATGATGAACTCTGTGGATGTAATTTTGTCGATAAAAGGACTGGACTTAGATTATTATACGTGGGATATTTTTGGCACAAAATATTTAAAGATGAAAAAAATATGTCCAGAGTGACGAAAATTTTCAAAGGATGGGTCATCCCATTCAAGATGATGAAATTCCCCTTCAACCACATATTGTTTTGGAACTCTTTGAAAGATGGGCAATGGAATTTTTAGATCCCTTTAATCCACCTCAAAATCAGAAGACATGTATTCTAGTATGTATTCTTAGCACTTCATTGGATCTCTGAGGCTGAAAGAGACTAGCAAAGGTAACCACAGTTCAATATTTTTCCAAGTAGCTAGCCCTACTAGGCAGGAGAGGGCTCTCTATACAATATCACAAACAATATGACTGGATAAATGAGACTTTAGGCTAGGTATAATAGCACTATAGTTTTTTTGATTGAATTGATTTTCTTGATGGTGAATAGGTCAGAGAAGAAATTAGGTCTGGGAAAACAAGGATCAGAATTGCAGGGATTTGATGGGGCAAGGTAGGTAAGTAGCTTAAGACATTAAGATATCAATATGGAGTGGTCTAGACTGCTAGGGTTTCAGAAAATATCATTGGGGAAATTAATTCTTTTCAATTAGAAGATTATGAAAAAAAAACTGTAACTATTGCTCCAAAACAGAGCATAAGTTAATCAATTATTTATTTTTGACTTAGGAATCAATTACATTCAGAGATGGCATGAATATGAAATCAAAATACATTAAACATTTTACAAAATTTAAGAAGAAATAATGTCAAATCACATTACCACATGTATCCCATCAAAATAGTTGCAACTCAGTCTATTATTTCTTGCCAAAAGTCTGATTAAAATAGTGTTCAATAATCAAATTCTACAACATCCAACCATTGCAATGAGAAAGGAAATGAATGATATAGGCCAAAAAAAACTTCTCCCAATATTAGGGGTCGGATCCATGAATTCTAGAGTTCATCAACTAAGTGCTCAACTGGAATCCTACTGATTAGGGAGGTTAGCCAACTCATCCCTATCATTCATGAAGTTGATTCACTTTGACCAAATTTACCTTTTTACATGATGTATCTACCCCTAGTAAGTATTTAGAACATAATTACATTTAAATTTCATCATCAAATCAGTAAAAATTCACTAAATCCGTCCATCAACTGATAAAACTGGAAAATTTTGAATAAAACAGGAAACTGCAAAAAGTGCAGTGTGCTTGGAAAAAACGCAGTGTGGCTAGGAAAAAGCATAGCATGGGCCTTAAAACTGAGTTTTGACTACATTCCCGATTTCCAAATTGGGCCCAAGATGGCTCATTAGAAATATCTTCCAATCTAGTTGTCAAAAATGTCCTCAAGCACTAAAAATGGTTTACTGAAGCTCCTAAAAAATTGAATCTCCTAAGACATCTCCAAAAGTGCAACGACAATCTGAAAAATGAGGCAGAAATGTGATTTTTTAGTGGTTTTTGGCCATTTCCACCTGTCAAAATCTCTATTTTCTGAGTGCAAATAGTTAAAATTGAATGCTGACATCAATCTGAATCCAATTATGCAACCCATTCTCATTTTTAGGCCTCCAAAAAAAATCATAGTGGCCCACGTTGTGCTTTTTGCAGGCTTACTCTGCAAAAAGTCCATAAAAATTTACTGAAATGCCAAAAACCTGAAAAATTGCCCAAAACTCTTCAAAATTGGTAGATGAAGTGATGATAAGGTGTCTCAAGAAATCAAGGAAGCATCAGCAATAATCTCAAGTTTTTCCTCCTCCTTATGCTTGATTAGGGTTTACTTGTGTTTCTCCTTAAACTGCTTAATCTTGATGTTGCAAATCTTGTTTCTAGTGATATATCTGTTGGCCATGTGTCTTAGCATCTCATTTTCCTTGTTGGAATCATGGAGGATATTCTCAATGTGGATTTTAACTCTGTCAAGCCACACTTTTGTGTCCTCATCAATTTCCTTTGCAATCCTTTCCTCAAAACGGAGTTGCTCTGCCTCATGTTTCTCCTACTCTAAAGCTCTCTTAAGACCTCTTATTTTTGGTCTTTTCTTGGTGCTTTGAGTCTCACCATGGTCAAACTCATCATGTTTCATCATTAATTTACCTTTTATGTTTTGTCTCTTTTCCTTTAGCAGCTCTATCTCCATGCGTACATGTTTGTCCTTCAGTTGCTTGTTCTCTTGTTCAAGGAAGGATATGACAAATTGTGCTCTTGCCATGTTGTTTTGTAATTCTTTGATTATGTCATCCTTCTCTTTGATGATTAGATTTGAGGCCTCATGATCATCTTGGACTTCAAATTCCACCAAGTTAAACTCTCTTTCTTCCTCATGAAGGTCTTCCTTATCTTGAACAACTGTCTCTTTCTGTTTTTGATTTCCCCACTTTGTTGATGAAGAAGGAAAGGCCCCTTTCACAATCTGTGGAGAAAAAGATTTCCTAGGCCCCCTCGGGTAGGTTTTGACCTTTTTTTCTTATTTGGCCTCTTTCACTATAGCCCTACTAGTTTTCCTAATCTTCCCATGACGAACTGAAGATGTTGGTTGAATAGGTCTATCAGGGTGACTTGGACCTACAATGAAGTCATCAAACTCTATGAGATTCTCCCATGATATATTCAGTTGATTAAGGTGGTGAAGGAAAATGATTTTTATCAAAGAGTGATGGAAGAGGTTGTTCATCTCAAGCTCAAAATATTTGTTCTGCACAATGTAGGCCATTTTATTAATGCTTTTGTACAATTAGTAGGGGAGGTTGAGCAATTTCACCCTAGTGAAATGCATGAGCAACCTAATGTGATAGATGTATAATCTAGAGAATCTTACCTCACAAGTGAAGTATTTCATGATGATTTTCATCATGGGGGAAAACTTGTTCAAAAAATGACCAAAGGGAAATATATTTTTGATGTTTTCTTTGTAAGGTTCCTTGAGATAAGGCTCATACAACTAGGCATCCAAATCCTTAGTCTTAAACCACTTTTTCCCCACATTGAGTATCCATGTTACTGCTACAATGATATAAGTGGAAATGGTGAAAGTCACCCCTGCTAGAATCACTTGGTTGTTTTGGAGGTTGTTGATGAAAACCCTAGTCAAAGTAAGGTGAATTTGGATTATTTGTACCATCTCACAGAATTCAATGCAACCCACATGCTGGAAACATATGACAACTAAGGGTGATTCCATTAGTTCTCTTGTATCTATTGGCTTTAATCTCAAAATCCTCCCTCCTTTTTTATATGTTTTCTTGTCTTCATCTGTGGAATTTATTTCCTACTCCATTGTGTTTCTTTCTTCTTCCATTATGCTCAGTTTCTCTTTCAAAACCCTGGGGAAGAAGGGGAAGGGAAAGGGAGTAGGATAGAGGGGTTAGGGGATTGCGATAGGTAAGGGAAAATTTGAAGGAATGTAGGAAGGGATTAGTGAGCTTAGGGAATTAATGGGAGGGTGAAATAGTTAGGGAAATAGGGTAGGACATTTGTATTACAGGGAGGTATATAGCTGCCCAGGAAAGCACATCTATGGTGGTAGGATTTAGGAATCATAAATGAATGAGTGTATGGGTAGTGGGGAGTGATTTATGGTGTAGGGAAGGTGTATGGATCTTTGTGAGAGTAATTAAGTTTGTAAATTATGAACTAGGTTTTCAATTGCTTATAACATGGCATAAAATGAAATGAAGGGTATACACCATGAAATTGACACCAAAAACTGAAAGGAGGTGCTATGGAGATGCCACTTACTTGCAAACAATTGTAGAAACCATGAATTGATGATGAGAACCTTTGCAATTAATTTTAGGGACTGTGGCTACCTTCTGCAAAAGGCAGAGCGTGTAGAGAAAAAACACAGCATGTAACTGGAAAAAGCACAACATGCAACTAGAAAAAGCACATGGAATGGCCCATAATCGATTTTTTGAAGGAAAACTTGGGTTTTTTCATGGGAGGCTAAGGGCTCGAACCCTTGAATATTCAAATTAATGTCTTCTTGGTCTTTGGGAGCCTTTATACTTGGAGAAATGTCATTAAACAACCTTGGGACCCACCTTTCCTTTTTTGAAATTGACATTTCATTGATCTTTATATTCTAATTTTGGAATTAGATCATTGAATTTCATATTTTGATGGCTTAGGAACACTGATTGGATTTTTGGAACTTTGTATTATCTACTGATGGAACTTTGAGTGTGCAGCTACTTGGAATTTTGAGAATTTATTAAAATTAGGAAAAATAAAATTACATTTTTCGTTGAAATCAAATTTACAAATCAAAATTGCTAATGAAACTTATTTATTGTTACTCCTTCATTTGTTGGGATTTTATGCAATGAAATGGTGATTTTATGATCTTGGAAACCATAAGACCTAATGGAGACTCTAACTGAATGAAACCATGATGAAAATGACTGAAATGATGATGAAAACTCATAACTGATGGTACACTCAGGAAAGGGGTGAAATGAGCTAGCAAACTATAATATTCTTGAAAGGAGTGATATTAGACCTAAATCTGCACCAAGTGACCATATTTTTTCATGATGACTTAATGGAATGAATTTTTTTTTAGAATGGGACCCTTAACATGACATGAAAGAGTTTATTTGATCACTAGTGGAAAGATGAAAATATTGACACTAACATTGGCTCCAGTTGAGGGATGAGAGCTCCTTGGAGGTGTCAAGAACACCGTAGACCAAGTGCTTATCCATTGGAAATGGAGTCAAAAGCTAAAAAAAAACTGAACATTGAAAATATTATCATAATAAACTAACTTAAGACTCACTTAAAACTGGCTGAAAAATGATTGGCAACTGACTCAAAACCGACTCAAAACTGACTTGACTTTGACTAAATTATCTTTGAAAACAACAGAAAACCAATAAAACTTTATGGCCTTCACCTCGGGCTCCAAGCTCCAATGATTCTCCGCTTCACACTTGTAGAAAGGTAAAATTATATTTACAATGGAATTGAAAAAGTTGAAATCTGCATCAAAAAATATAATGCTTAAGGAGCCTACTATTGAATGGTCCTCATAATCATTCTTATCCATTCATCTCCTTCAATATGAAATCATGTTTTCCATGAAAAGTTAAGATCTTGTATGGCCCTTTCCATAGGTTTTCAAATTTTCCATGCTTCCCTCTTTCCTCGTTCCTTGCATCCCACCGAAGGAATACATGTTCAAGCTTAAAATCATCCACCTTGGTCTTGCATTCATACACCTTCTTTATCTTCTCATGAAGCTTTGAGGTGTTCTCAAATACCTCATCTTTTGTCTGTTGAAGATGGATCATCTTGTTCATCCGACATTGTACATCATTTTCCTCATTTCCTTCTTCTTGCAACAATTTCATTATCGGGACTACAAGTGATGTAGGAAAAACATTGTCTACACCATAAACCAACTGAAAAGGGGACATTCCTATAGATTTCTTACTGCTCACCCTGCCCGCCCATAAAGCATTTACCAACTTTTTGTGCCAATTCTTCTTGTTTGCCTCAAGCATATTCTTTATGATATTAACCAAAGACTTATTAGATGATTCTTCTAAACCATTACCTTGTGGATAATAGGCAGTTGATTTCCTCGGCTTCATGTTGTACATGTCACAAAAATCAACCATTCTCTTTTATTTGAATGCAGCAACATTGTCGGTAATGATCTTATGAGGACAACTAAAATGATACAAAATGTTAGTCTAAAAACACTGAATAATTACTAAATTTGTTGTGTGCCTTGTTTGGATCTCTTCGATCCATTTGGTGAAGTAGTCGGTGCTTGTTAAGATCCATTTATGTTGTGCAGATGATGTAGGGTGAATCTCTCCGATGAAGTCAAGGCCCCACTACTGAAAAGGTGCATGTACTGAAATTGGATGCAAATTGAACATGTCGTGGAACTCAACCATTCTCTTCGATTTTAATGTAGCAGCATTGTCAGTAATGATCTTATGAGGACAACCAAAATGAGACAAAATTCTAGTCTCCAAAAACTGAATAATTACTAAATCTGTTGCTTGCCTTTTTGGGATCTCTTCAACTCATTTGGTGAAGTATTCGGTGGCTATTAAGATCCATTTATGTTGTGCAGATGATGTAGGATGCATATCTCCAATCAAGTCAAGGCCCCACTGCTGAAAAGATGCATGTACTGAAATTGTTTGCAAAGGTAATGGAAGAAGTTTTATTTTACCTTCAAACACTTGACCCTCATGGAAACTTATCATTGTTTTGTACAAGTCTGCAAAAAGAGTTGGCTAGTAGTATCCTGCTCTCAACATTTTGTTAGCTGTGGTTTTCCAAAATAGATGGCCCCCACAATCTCTCGTATGGAAATAATTCATAACTTCTTTTGCTTCATTTTCAACTAAGTAGTTTATCAAAATACCTCCTGGATCTTTCCAATAAAGGGTGTTGTCCAAAATGCAGTATTTGGAAGCTTTCAATTTCAAATACTTACCCTTACTCTTAGACATGCCTAGAGGAGGATTTAAATACTGAAGAACATATATAATATCTGAATGCCATGGAGATGAAAGAAAGATATCAGATACATGTATAAGAGTGCCATCCTCTTCTTCATCGGACAATGATTAAATGAGGTTGATGTCTAGGGCATGTAAATTTGACTCAGCCATGAGCTTGGCTAAGCCCTAACATTTGATCAGCTTTGTGGGCTTGATCTCATGGTCATATTCTAACATTGTTGCTATCCACTTCCCTCTTCTATCTTCCAGATCTATCTTCATAAGAACATCTTTTACTGTTGCATTAGGGACATAAGCCAGAATATGTGAATGTAAAATGTATACATGGAAATCCTTCAAAGCTTTTACAAAATCCAAGGCTTGTTTCTTAATGATATTGTACAGAAGAGCTGCATCCCTGATGGTGCTGCTGAAAAATGGTATGGGTTGCTCAGTCTTGTCCTTTTTCTGCATCAAGACTATAGCCAATGTATGCTAGTAGGAAAACGAGAAAATGAGAAAGAGAATTGAATAATCTGGGTTGATTAAAACAGGGGATGTGGTCAAATTAAACTTCACTGATTTAAAAGACTTTATGGCATCCTCAGAACACTTTACCTCGTTCTGTTTCTTTAACATGTTGGTAATTTCTCGAAGATGCTCAACCAAATTTGGAATAAATATGTGTAAGAAGTTGATATTACCCTTGAAAGCCTAAATTGCCTCAACCCGAGAAGGGTCAATTTGGATTCCATCCTTGGAGAGATGTGACCAAGAAGCTTTCCCTCTGCCATGGAAAAAAGGCTCTTTTTTGGATTAATATAGATTCTAAATTTCTTGCGTTTCTGAAATACAATCCTTAAGTGATACAAGTGTTCATCGTCGGAATGAGAGAAAACTCTCTAATAATCTAAATATACCACTAAGAAAACATCTTTCTCATATTCAAAGGCTATTTCCATGGCACGTTGAAAGGTGGCCCCTGCATTCTTCAATCTGAATGGCATCTTAGCATACTTAAATGTGCCCCAAGGTGTCGTGAAGGCAATTTTATCTTGGTCCTTCTCATGCACTAAAATATGATTGTATCCTAAATATCCATAAAGAAGTGACATCTGGGATGCTCCAACCACTCTTTGTAGGATGTGATCCATTTTGGGAAGGGGATAATTATCCATAAGGGACACCTTGTTCAAATTTCTAAAATCAATACAAAGCCTTATTTCTCTAGTCTTCTTCCTTACTGGGACTAGATTTGATATGCAGCCAAAAAACATGATAGAAACAATGATACCTGATTTTTAAAGTATGTTCACTTCCTTTTCAATCGAGGGCAACAACCTCAGGTTGATCCTTCTTAGCTTTTTCTTGAAGGGCTTTTGGTCGAGCTTAATTGGAATGGTGTCTTGAATAATATTCTTATCATAGCTGACCTTCAAGTCTGCATAATCCCAAGAAAAAGCATCAGAAAATTCAGAAATTAAATCAATGTATTTGTCTTTTACCTCAAGAGATAAAGGCTTTGACAACTTGACCATCTTTGGCTTGTCTTTTGTTCCGATGTTTACATCCTCCACACCTTTCTCTGTATGAACCAATGTTAGCTTCCTCACTACATCATATTGATCAAACAATTCTTCCAAAGGTATGAAACCTATTGGAATATTTTTATCCTTTAGCTATAAAATATCAACCTGGGCGGCTTCGATGACTTGATCATCCTTGTCATAAACTTCATCAATGGAATAATTCTCAAATTCTCCTTCATTCTGTAGAAAATTGTTTACTTCTTATCATCCCAAAATACTTGCCAATACCGCAAGTTGTCAGGAACATTGGGATGATTTTTAACATGGATTTCAAACTTTCTATTGGAAAATATAGGGATCTTGAAGTTACTTGTTGTTGTAGCAAGAGAATATGCCACAAGATTCTGACTTCTCGGCACTAGTGACAATGTATGTTCGGGAAACATCTTTAGAATATCCAGTAAAAAATTACTGTACATTCTCATTCATGGATGCTTGGGCTAGTATTCCCCTTTTACCTGTTTTATCACAAGTTTAGAGTCACCATAAACTGAAATTATTCTTGCACCCAACCTTTTCAAAATATTGAGGCTGGTGATCAATGCCTCATATTCTACCTCATTGTTAGAAAAATCAAAAGCAAACTTGTATGAATATAACCTTAAATTTTTAAGAACCTTACCAGGTTGATTAAGAGGGATGAAGATGAAAATCCCAATGCCTACCCCATCTTTCCCCAAGGCACCATCAAAATCCATGGTCCATAGACCATTTTCATCATCCAAGTGTTGGAATTCTGATTTCTATTCCGTCTCAAACTTCTGGGCCACTTCTTGATTTTGATCTGAAATTTTCTTTGCCTTATCTGATCACTACTCTAAAGAAATTGGCAGATTTTATTTTCCCTTATCTAAAACTGTTCTGATACAATTAGCAGTTTCTAGAATATATTATACTTTTACAAGATGACTATCTACATCATTCAAGGTGCTATCATTCAACAAAATGAATGATTCTAAATCTGTATGTACAACATTAATTAGATGATTGCTAGGCTTCTCTTTTTTGGTTATCATGTACTTCATCTTCGTTTCTCGGTACAACTTTTTCAATTGTCCGAAAACCCAGATGGTGGCACAAGAGAAGTCTAGTTGCAAAGTGCCTCTCAAATTTTCTCCCCAAGATCTAGATAGCAACATACCAAACTGTGGTGGTATATTAGCCACCACCACATCCATCAAAACATTCTTTGGTTTAATTTGTTCAAGGGAAACTTCTAAATATTTAATAAGACCCAGACAATGGACTCTACCTGAATCGAAGGAATACAAGTCATGGTAAGGGTGAGTGACATCTAGGCCCAATTTCTCGATAATGGCTTTCAACATCAAATTGTGGGAAGCTCCTGAGTCGAGCATAGCATTGTGAAGGATATTATGGTGGATTATCAGACTCAAATATAATGGGGGAACTTCACTATCCTCTAACTAATCGTCTATTTCTTGACCAAATATAAGTTCAGGTTGGTCATGTTAGACATTTAGTATATCAGATTAAGGATCTCCTTTTCACATTTTGGTTACATGAGACTTATACTGATTGTTATTGACAAGTTTGGTTAAAGGTATAGACACTTTAAATTTGGAAATTTTAGTTTCTAAGCTGAAAGGAATGGTTTTTTCTACCTCTTTAATGATGTTGTCCCTTTGGTCGGCATGATCCTTTGGTGTAGCTTCTTTCTTCTAGCTGTCATTTTCTTTTCTTGGTGTGCTTCTATATGGTTTACTAACCTTTCTCTTATTTGTAGATGCAAGTTATTTTCCTTTATTTTTATTACTTTGAGGATTATGCTTTCGTTTAGTATCCTTTTGTTGGGATGCCCGCTTCTGAATAGGATTTATTGGGACGTCTCTACCCCTCAATGAGTATTGCCTCTGTTGTGAGCTGAGTGCATTCAAGTAGCCTTGCTGATAATCATCTGATTCAACCTCAAAATCATGATCAATGGCCAATATGTAGTCTTCATCCTTAGGCACATCTTCCTTCTCAACATACTCTTCAGTTTCTTTCAAAAATATGGGTTGGCCATTAGCCGTAAAAAAGTGGCTTTCTTCAGCAGCTTTCTTCAACAATATGATCTTCTTCTTTTTCCTCAACTCCTTGAGCATATTTTTTTTCTGCAAGGGTGTCTAAATCTATTTTTTTTGTGCTAGTTGCTTAGGTGCACTCTATTCTCTTTTTTTGATTATGAATTGAGGCTATTGTTGATGTCCTCTGAAGTTATGATTTCTAGCTTGTTTTTTGGGCTGCCTTTTTATTATGGACATCCTCTCAACCATCCTTTCTATTATTCTTATCAAAGTGTCTAGTTTTAAATCCAAGGATGAGGATGATTCTTCCTTGATGGTTACTCTCCTCTCACTCTTCATTTTTGACTTCTTAATGGACAAGTTAGCTTTCACATTGATTCCATTCTTCTGCATGTCTTCTAATGTAGCAGGATTCCTTTCTCTCAATTGATAGGCCATGTTTGGATAAAATCCATCCGAATAATGCAAGAGAGCCAGACCTAGAGGAGGTTTGATCTCATTGGGAATGGAATTTTATACTTTGTTAAAATGGGCAGTGAAGTCTTGTACTGATTCATTTAGTTCCCTTTTCAGATTATTTTGTTCAGAAAGGATTTCCAAGGTATTCTTATTCACCTCCCATCGAGCTATGAAGGCATCTATCATTTGGTTTGAAGTGGTTATATAGTTTTCATTCAATGATATGAACTACGTTTTAACCTCTCCAGAAAAGCTTTGAACTATGATTCTCATTTTAGCATTGTCTGTAACTATTTCTTCTAGGTCAATAAAGTCAATGACTTTGACTATGTGCTTTTTTGCAGTGATTTGAGAACTCTCATAAAAAAGAGGGAGTCTCTGCCCATATCCTTGTGGTAAGGCATTAAGTTGGCCTGGTATAATGAGGGGTGAAAATCTGTCCATGATTCCTTCTGAGTGAAATACATGAGTGACAATAGGAGTTTTTTGAATAGGTAATGAAGTATATGGTACATAAGAAGAAGGAAAAACTGACTATGATTGTGTCAAGATGGGTATTGACTCTTGTTGATATTGGATTATGGCTTTTTCTAACTGGTATTGAATTTTGTTTTCTAAACTTTCAAGCCTATAGAATTGACTCCAAACTTTAGTTTCAAACTCTGATTCAAACTTAGTTTCTTTAAAAGGTAGATTCTCTTCATGTTTTAAGGAACTAAGATCGATCTTAGATAATTATTTACCTCTGAAAGCCCTAATGGGTCAAAAAATATATTATATAGTGAGGTTTCAAACTTAGATTGAAATAAGGATAGTTCAAATTTCAAATCAAAAGGTATACCTTCAAGAGATAAAAATTTTGCAGGTAGCGAAGAAGATATTACCAATGGAATAGGATTTGACGGAATTTTTTTTTTTATATATTTTCTTCCTAACAAGCCTCTATGGATCTTCGACTGGATCAATTGGATGAGTATCTAGATTTGATCTGGTATATCTCCTCGAAGCCATAATGCTCACTGTTCAACAACTTGTTTCTTTGTAACTTTTCAGATCAACCTCCATGAAATATTAGACCTATCATCCACACACCACTAATTCGACAATCTAATGGGACAACCGGGGAAGATCTATCACTTCCTCCTCATTATGGTAGCTAAGATGTTATCGCTTCACTGGATCTCCGAGGCTAAAGGAGAAAAGAAAAGGTAACTAGAGACTAATACTTTTCCAAGTAGCTAGCCCTACTAGGTAGGACAGAGCTCTCTCCACAAGACCACAACCAAGATGACTGGATAAATGAGATTTTAGGCTAGGTATAGTAGCACTAGAGTTTTTTTTATTGAATTGAGGTGTTGTATGGTGAATAGGTCAGAGAAGAAATTAGGTCAGGGGAAACAAGGATAAGAATTGCAGGGATCTAATGCAACAAGGTAGGTAAGTAGCTTAACACATTAAGATATCAGTATGGAGTGGTATATACTTCTAGGGTTTTAGAAAACAACATTGGGAAACTGAATTCTTTTCAATTAGAAGATGATGAAAACAAAACAATAACTATTCCTCCAAAACAAAGCATAAGCTAATCAATTATGTATTTCTGACTTAGGAATCAATTACATTCAGATATGGCATGAATATAAAATCATAATACATTCACACATTTGAAAAGAATAAGAATAAACAATTTCAAATCACATTACCACAAGTATCCCATCAAAATAGCTGCAACTCAATCTGTTATTTCTTTCCAAAATTCTGATTACAATAGTGTTCAATGATCAAATTCTACAGTATCCAACTATTTCAATGAGAAAGGAAATGAAAGAAATAGGCCAAAAAAACTTCTCCCACTCTCAGGGGTTGAATCCCTGACTTGTGGAGCTAATCTAATAAGTGCACAACTAGAATCCTAGTGATTAGGGAGGTTAGCCAACTCATCCCTATCATCCATGAAACTGATTCACTTTGACCAAAATTACCTTTTTACATGATGTATATACACCTAGTAGCTATTTAGGACATAATTAAATTTAAATTTCATCATTAAATTAGTAAAAAGTCACTGAATCCATCCATCAAGTGATAAAACTAGAAAATTTTGAAGAAAACCGGAAACTACAAAAAGCGCAACGTTCTTCGAAATAGCAAAGTGTGGCTAGGAAAAATCGCAATGTGGGCCTTAATACTGATTTTTTACTTCCTTCCCAAAGTCCTAGTTGAGCCCAAGATGGCTCATTGGAAATATATTCCAATATAGTTGTAAAAATTTTCCTCAAGCACTAAAAATGGTTGAGTGAAGATCCTCAAAAATTTAATCTCCCATGACTGCTCCAAAAGCACAACGAAGGTCCAAAAAATGAGGCAGAAAGGTGATTTTTTAGTGGTTTTTGGCCATTTACACCTATCAAAAGCTCTCTTTTTTCTGAGTTCCAATAGTCAAAAATTTCATGTAGACATCACTCTAAATCAAAATATGAAACCCATTTGTCATTTCGAGGCCTCCACAAAAAGTGCAATGTGGCCCACACTGTGCTTTTTGCAAACTTACAATGCAAAAAGTCCATAAACATTTGCAGAAATGCCAAAAACCTAAAAAATTTCCCAAAACTCTTCAAAATTATTAGATGAAGTGTTGATAAGGTGTCTCAAGTAATCAAGGAAGCATCAGCAAGAATCTCAATTTTTTCCTCCTCCTTATGCTTCTTTAGGATTTGCTTGTGTTTCTCCTTGAATTTCTTAATCTTGATGTTGCAAATCTTGTTTCTAGTGATGTATATGTTGGCCATGTGTCTAAGCATCTCATTTCCCTTGTTGTCCTTATCGAGGAGCTTCTCAAGATGGATGTTAACACTATCAAGCCACACTTCTCTATCCTCATCAATTCCCTTTGCAATCCTTTCCTCAAAACGGAGTTGCTCTACCTCATGTTTCTCTTGCTCTAAAGCTCTGTTAAAACCCCTTGTTTTTAGTCTTGTCTTGGTGCTTTGAGTCTCACCATGGTCAGACTTATCAGGTGGCATCACTACTTTACCTTTGGTGTCTTGTCTCTTTGCCTTTAGCAACTCTAACTCCATGAGTACATGTTTTTCTTTCATCTTCTTGTTCGCTTGTTCAAGGAAGGATATGAAAAATTGTGTTCTTGCCATGTTGTCCTGAAATTATTTGATTATGGCATCCTTCTCTTTGATGACCATATTTGAGGCCTCATGACCATCTTCGACATTCAAGTCCACCAAGTTAAACTCTCCTTCTTCCTCATGAAGGTCTTCCGCCTTTTGAACAACTGTCTCTTTCTTATTTTGATTTCCCTGCTTTGTTGATGAAGAAGACAAGGCCCCTTCGACAATCTATGGAGAAAACACTTGCCTAGGTCCCCTGTGGTAAGTTTTGAAATTTTTGGCTTCTTTGGCCTCTTTAACTGTAGCCTTGCTAGTTTTCCTAGTCTTCATGTGAGGAAATGAAGCTGTTGGTGGAATAGGTCTACCATGTTGACTTGGACCTACAATGAAGACATCGGCCTCTATGAAATTCTCCCATGATATGTCTAGCTAATTAAGGTGGTGAGGATAATGATTTTGATCAGAGAGTGATGGAAGAGGTTGTTCATATGAAGCTCAAAATCTCTGATTTTCACAATGTAGGAAATTTTATCAATGCTTCTGTACAAGTAGTAGGGGAGGTTGAGAAATTTCGCCCTAGTGAAATGCATGAGAAACCTAATGTGATAGTTGTATAATATAGAGAATCTGCCCTCACAAGTGAAGTATTTCATGATGGGATAAAACATGTTCAACAACTTGCCAAAATGAAAGATATTTTTGATGTTTTCTTTGTAAGGTGCCTTGAGGTAAGGCTCATACAACTGGGCATCCAAATCCTTAGTCTTAAACCACTTTTCACCCACATTGGGTATCCCTGTTGCTACTACAATGATATCAGTAGAAATGGTGAAATTCACCCCTTCTAGAGTCACTTAGTTGTTTTGGAGGTTGCTGATGAAAAACCTGGTCAAAGTAGGGTGACTTTGGACTCTTTGTACCATCTCACAGAATTCAATGCAACCCACATGCTAGAAACGTATGACAGGTAAGGGTGATTCCATTAGTTCTCTAGTGACTATTGGCTCTAACATCAAAATCCTCCCTCCTTTGTTATATGTTTTCTTGTCTTCATCTTTTGCACTTCTTTCTTCCTCCATTGTGTTTCTTTCTTCTTCCATTATTCTCAGTTTATCTTTGAAAATCATACGGAAGAAGGGTAAGGGAAAGGGAGTAGGATAGTGGGGTTAGCGGATTGTGATAAGTAAGGGAAAATTTGAGGGAATTTAGGAAGGGATTAGTGATCTTAGGGAAGTAGTGGGAGGGTGATATAGTTAGGGAAATAGGGTAGGAAATTTTTATTACAGGGAGGTATCTAGCTACCTAGGAAAGCATAACTAGGGTGGTAGGCTTCAAGAAATAGGGCTTAGGAATGGGAATGAGTGAGTGTATGTGTAGTTGGTAGTGCGTTAGGGTGTAGGGAAGGTGTATGGGTCCTGGGGAGAGTAATTAATTTTGTAAATTAATAACTAGGGTTTCAATTGCTTAGAACATGGCATAAAATTAAATGAAGTGTATACACCATGAAATTGACACCACAAAATGAAACGAGGGGCTACGGAGATGCTACTTACATGCAAACAGCTGTAGAAACCCTTTGATGATGAGAACCTCTACAATGAAGTTCAGGGACCATGGCTCCCTTATGCAAAAGTTGCATCGTGAAGAGAAAAAAATTAGTGTGCAACGGGAAAAGGCGCAGCGCCTTTGGAAAAAGCACAACGTGCAATTGGAAAAAGCGCAACACCTGTGGAAAAAGTGTAGCGAATGGCCCAGAATTTGATTTTTTGAAGGAAAACTCTGTTTTTTTCTTAGGAGGATGAGAGATTGATGCTTTGAAGATAAAAATGAATGTATTCTTGCTCTTTGGTAACCTTTATACTTGGATAAATGTCATTAAAGAACCTTGGGACCCACCTTTCCTTTTTTGAAATTGTCTTTTCATTTCTCTTTATCTTTTAATTTCTGAATTAGATTATTGAACTTCATCTTTTGATGGCTTAGGAACAGTGATTTACTTTTTGGAAATTTGGCTTATCTTTTGATGGAACTTTGGGTGTGCAGCTACTTGGAATTTTGAGAATTTATTACAAATTAGGAAAAATAAAATTACATTTTTCTCTGAAATCAAATTTACAAATCAAACTCATTTATTGGTACTCCTTCATTTGTTGGGCTTTTATGCAATGAAATGGTGATTCGATGACCTTGGAAACCCTAAGACCTAATGAAGACTCTGACTGAATGAGACCATGATGAAAATGACTAAAATGATGATGACAACTCATGACTGATGATACACTCACCAAAGTGGTGAAATGAGCCAGCAAGTTATAACATTTTCAGAACTTAGGCTTGTGTGATCCATCCTAAATATTTAGAATTTTATTCAGTAATAATCACATGTGAAAGAAAACAACTGATCCATTTCGAACCAACCAGTGTGGTTGGTTCAAAACACATCAACAATGTTCTTTCACATATGATTATTATCGAAGAAAATTCTAAATAAATTATAACATTCTTGAAAGGAGTCATATCAAACCTAAATCTGCACCAAGTGACCAATTTTTTTCATGATGACCTAATGGAATGAAAAAAAATTCAAAATATTCCACGACCCTTAACATGACATGAAAGAGTTTATTTGATCACTTTAGGAAGGATGCAAATATTGACACTAACATGTACAAACTAGTAACCAAATGGGTGGAAGCGGTATCACTCTCAAGAGCCATAGAAGTAGTTACAATTTTCTATTCGAACTTTCCTTTCGATATGGGTTACCTTGAGAGCTTGTAAATGATGGGGGATCACATTTCAATACTCATTAAAAATTTCCACTCTACAAAAATACCATATCAAACACAGAGTTACCTCTCCTTACCACCCACATGAAAATGGGTAGGTGGAAATTAAAAACAAAGTCTTGGAGGTGATTTTAACTAAGAAAATATCTACAAACTTCCGATATTGGGCCTCCAAGCTTCCTGAAGCCTTATGGTACTATTGCAATACTTGGCTCAATACTACTGGCTATTTACCTTATCAACTTGTTTTTGGCAAGGAACCAATCTTTCCGATTGACATTATGGGACTTTTGAGGTCTAAAATGGGCCTCCTAAGGAAATTATAAAATAATAGTGGAAATAATAAAATAATATTACATTACATCATCAAATTTTATAGGGAAAAAAAAAAAGACTATTTTTTCAACTCGTATTTTTAACTTATCTCCCTATGGATTTACTCAAATTTCAAGCGACAATAGTCATTGGATGCATAATTTGATTCCGCATCCAAGGAGTACCCATGTTCCATAATTTCAATGGACCCTGCCACACAAAAAATGAGAAATACATGAAAAACATGATTTCAATCACATTTTTTCATGTATTTCTCTTCGTTTTGCAGGGTCCATTGAAAGTATACAACATGGGTACTCCTTGAATGAGGAATTAAATTTTGCATACAACAAGTACTCCCACTCAAAATTTGAGTAAAAACTTAGGGAGATAAGTTGAAAAAACAAGTCGAAAAAGTAATTTTATTATTTTATTATTTTTTAATATTTTTTTTTTTTACTCCAAAAGTGGTGAATTATCCCCCATGGTTGACATCATCATCTTGAATCCTATTGGTTCTTACAAAGTTTATTTTGGTTGTACATTTTTCTTAGGAGGCCCATTTTAGACCTCAAAATTCTCCTAATGGTTTGATGTCAAGAATCCCAAAATTGCTAAGGAAGTTGGATTGGATCTTCAGGAGGCATAGAAAAAATGCCTCCAACAGCTTAACGAAATGGATTTAATGCACTTTCTTTCCTTACAAAGCACAACAATAGCTCAAAAATAAAGAGCTAAATGGCATGATCAGATGATTAAAAAGAAAACCTTTGAGAAAGGGGATTGGGCATTGTTATATAAATCCATATTCCAACACTTTCTAGGTAAAATCCAAATGAGATTGTTGGGTCCTTATGAAGTTACTAAAGTTTATGGAAATGGAATGATGTTCCTTACTAAGATTGACAATTCTGGCATTTATTCCTTGCCAATGGGCACCAACTTCATGTATACCAATAGCCACTTACACGAGAATATTTTCTTCATGAAATTATTAACTATGCGAATTTATAGGTTGTAGTTGATCGGGTAAATGTCCTCGCAGTCACAATTAGGTAAAAAAAAAATCGAAATATCTTTCATTCTGTACATAATTTAAATATTTTTTTTATCTTTTTATGGTATTTATTTTATTTCACTTTAGGAAAACATCGTGAATATTTTTATAAAAACGTCGTTGTCATATTTTAATCACAATTGTTGTTTCCTTAGTAACAATTGTGGTTTCCTTAGTCATAGTTTTTGTTTCTTGTGTCATAGCACCAATCATCATACTTATTGTTTCCTTAACCACATTTTTGTTTCCTTAGACACAATTACTATTTACCTAGCTTGTTAATATTTATTTTTCTTTAGGGTAAGGAATATTTTCAGCCCTCTTTCGATATGATGGTTAGACAACTAATTTACCTAATGATTATGTTTTATAAGAAATCATTATATGGATTTTTAACTTCCTAAAATTTTAACTCCCCTACTCTTGTAAGAAATCTATAAAGGTACTCATAATTCATTCCTCCTATCACCACGTAAAGAGCTTTCGTTCATTCCAATTTTTAATGATTTTGTGACCTGTTTGAAAAATAATTTTTGAGACAAAATTAGTGAGAAAAAACGTAATTATTATAATGCTTTTCATGCCATCCCTAACTCTTAAGGAGTTGATATGTCATACCATTACTAAATAATATTTTATGATTAACAAAAATAATAACAAAGTAAAGTGAGAATCAAATAGAGGGTAGGAGGTCTCATCACGAGTCGACCTACCATTATCATAGGATATAGTGGAATGGAAATATCAATTCTGGTCACTTAGCCAGGGTAATGGCCTTCGATCTTTGGGTCAAAGGACAAGTGTTTTCATCATGATCTAGCTTATTCACCTCACTATTTTGGGTGAATGGAATTTTTATTAACTGGTTACCATGCTAGTATAATGTCTTTCTATAGATGCTTTATAAACAAAATAAAAAAAGTTATGAATCTTTTCTAGTTAGTGGGACACTAGCATATCAATGGGTTAAAAAGGAAACCTTGTCAAGGATATGGACACCTCCAGGCAACAAAGGAAATTCCCGTGGTATTAAAGTAAATTTAAATATTACAATTTATGTTGGCTATTTTGTCTCCTCAAAATTAATAAAGGAAGATCATTAGATTTATTATGGAATTTTATAAAACCCTATTAGAAAGTGGTTATGTTGGTTTTCCATGAGAAAATAATTATAATTCTTCATATCAAGGATATAATCTTTTCAGAAATTTAGTATTCTAATGAATTTCTTTCGTTTTCTTTCTCTAACGATACTCCTTAGGTGAATATTGTTTCCGTCCATCTATCATTCCTAAAAATATCTGCATGCCTTTATTTTTCTCTCATACTCCACATATTATAATAATCAACCTCATAACACCTCACGATTAATAAATGGCTTGATGATTATCTTGCGTGCCACAAATATACCTCGTCCTCCATTTATATTTCTAACAGTTATCCTACCATGCCTAACTAATACCACCTTATCTCTTAATTGTGCCAAATATGCCAACCTACTAAAATACTAACTGACGACCTTGGTCAGTCTTCAAATCTATTGGCAGGAAAAAGAAGGTAGGGATATATGATTTATTACCTGAATTTCTAAAACTATCATTTCATGTCATGGTTGTTGAAGTGCAGTGTTACTATCATTGTATATTTTGAAATATGTTGTTTCCATATGAAAATACCTTCTTGTTTAATAGCTAAAAATGGGTGGCCATTTGATACGTTATGATCTTTCTCAATTACAGGCCATGAAGCAACTGCATAACAATTTGGACTAAGAAGGATTGTTAGAACACTTAAGACGATTACAGGGCTTTGATAACGAAGTAACACTGGAATTCACAAAGAATTTGGATAATGGTGTATCAATGGTTAAACACATATAGATACAGGTGAATAGAGACACAATAGTAGAAGTCCAAGTCTTCTAACAGAGGGAGAAAAATGGTATGAAATACATACTTCGCTCTAGAATGCAACTCTCCTATTTTTGAACCCTCGTGATGACTAGAGTATAGGAGTACGTTCACCTAATATTGGAAAAAGGTATAAATTGGATAGGGTGTAAGTATAGGTGTCATATGATTTGGTTCCCTCAGTCTTATTATAAATATGAATATGCCTTATTAGAGGCAGGTAAGCATGTGACCTTTCAGGAACAAAGAAGTGTTGAGAAATCATTGCAAGTAAATTAGGGTTTGATTGGTCTTTCTTGATAATTACTTGTAAATTATGTTTACTTCTTTTATTTCTTTATTAGATCATATTTCATCAATAAATTACTAAATTATGTGTATATGAAGATCCCAAAAACACAAGACACAAGATGTAGGCACTATTCCAGGGAAAACCCTTTTTCTCGAGGAAAAAAATTTAAAATTCTCTTGCTTCAATAGTTTTCTTCGAGACTCTTCACCCTATACATGTGACCAAACCTTTCCTCCACAAAAATTGAACCTTTCTAGATATTTGATCCAATAGAAACAACAAATTGTCCTAAACAACTTTGAATATGTAGTATTTATGACATCAGGTAGCAACAAAAACACAAAATGACTTCAAACTCTCAAACTAGGGTACATAATAGAGAGAGAGTAGCACCAAAACTTCGATTTTCTCCTTGTATATCACTTTGACCAAAATCACACTCCTTTCAGCTTCTTTGACCCACTTCACACTTTTTCTAGCTTCTAGAGAGATATCGAACTAGTTTGATATGAGGTGATCGAAGTGAATTCGATCTCATTCCTTTTATAGGCTTCAAGTGAGGTTGAATTGGTCCCCTTTAGGCCGAATTGATCTATTTAAGGATGAATTGGTGTGGAGGTGACATATTTCACATTTGACTCAATAATAAACATTTTTACATGATTCAAAACCTGAATAAGGGTCTCTTTAAACATACAATGACTCTATTGACTCAATACTAATCCTAGGAGTGCACAATGGAGACTTTGAATAATATAAAGATGACCCAACCATGAAACCCACGCTTTATTTATTCATTGTTACAACAATAAAAATAATTTTATTTATTCTTTTGATAAGTACATTACATAATGACTCAAATACATTTTATGAATACCGAACCTAGTTACATTCTTCAATGCTCCATCTTAACTAGGGAGGTATTCATAATATAAAAATGAAATAGAATATATCGAACTATATGAAATATGAAGATTTTGGGAACCAAAATTCCATGGAATAGATTATTCTCCAGGGTAATATATGAATTGGTCTCTCAATAATTTAGGCACCAAAATGCCATGGACTAGATTCCTCAGCGAGGAAATCTATCCAAGTGGGACTAAGGTGGACTATAGATTTCAACCTCTATAAAGAAATATTGTATTGAAGTAACATTGATTTGCATCTTCATTCAAGACTTGAAGTGTATTTGAGTTAAAAAAAATTTGATTGCCCTCCATCATTTGAGGAGCAGATTTTGTACTTTGAGATTTCCATAGTTGGAAATTCTTTGGAGTCATTTGTATTTCTTGTTGAATCACATTGTAAACGGGTGCATTTTCGGTTGAAGCCGACACCCTTTCATTTTTTAGCCTAATTTGTTGAAAAATGGCTAAAATAAATGAGGCATTATAGTTGTTGAATAACCTCATTTATTCAAATGTTGATGACATGATAAAAATGAGCAAGAATGCTCTTTGTAACATTCAAAGTTGTTTTCAAAATGCACAAGAAAAGATTGATTTTTTGCAGTTGGAATCTCAGCTCCAACAAGATGAACTTTAGCAAAAGAGTCACCATTCTGAACTTGTTTCTGTTCAGAAGATTGAGAAGGACTCTCATCAGAAGAAAGAAGATAAAGTTGCATTTGATTCCCATTCAGTTCCTTGTACTAGAGCAGATGTACATGCAGATGCAGCAGTTCAACCTGCACTTCTCAAGCCCATCATCAGACCTTGGGAAGAGCTTGTCCACAACAAGCACCGAACTGGTCTTGGATATGACAAGGATGTGTCCTTTCATATTCCGGACTACACAAAGCCCATCATATTTCAGAGTGCCGGATTCATGTATGACAGTTCACCTGCAGCTGTTCCAGATCCTGTTCCACTTCCACAACAGATTGAGAAATGCCAACACTGTGATCGAGTTGGCCATATGAAAGATCACTATTTTGATCTTCATCCATGCAAGCACTGTGGTCGGCACACCCATTCTTCAGACAGATGCTTCAGACACAAGCCTCCTGCAAGAACCAAGATTCATCTTGGATGGATCGCTTCTTGGCAATGGGCATCAGCAGCCAAGAAGATGTTTAAGTCGCATGTCAGAACATGTTCACACATATTGAACAAACTTGCAATTGAGTTTTCGCCATCATCTCACCTTGTCCCTGACAGGGGGGAAAATGGTGGTCATGTACAAGCTTCGACGACAGATCAAGAAAGCCTGAGCCACAATCTCTCATTCCATGTTCAGAGTTTTAGCCAGCAGTTCAAGTGAGCCTAAGCCACAATTCTTCATTCCAGATTCAGAGATGTAGCCAGAGACACAAATGCCCATGAGCATGCCTTCGGTTGGTGGAAAACCTTAAACCATCATCTTTGGTTGGTGGATAACCTAAAACCATCACAGGTAGTAGACCTCCCTTCTTTTAGGTCGAAGGTCTCCCTTTCATATATGAGGAACACTTCCTCTAGCAGAAGCCTTCAGCTTCTTGCCAGCTTTGGTTAAGTTCCAGGAAATGCTTCAAGAATTCCAGAGTTGTTGGTAATCCTAAAACCATCACAGGTAGTAGACCTCCCTTCTTTTAGGTTTAAGGTCTCCCTTTTTTATGAGGGACAATTCCTCTAGCAGAAGCTTTCAGCTTCTTGCCAGTTTTGGAAGAGTTCCGGGAACTGCAACAAGTTTTGCGTTCCAGTGTTTGTGGTCATCCTAAAACCACCTCTTTTTTTCCAACATTTCAGAGAGTTGATTCAGCCCAAGTGCTGCCATGCATACTTTGCAGATTTGTATTACAACTCTCTTCTTGGACTCACACATACCCCTTCGGATTAAGGGGGGATGTTGGAACACCTAATCCTACATGGGTAGGTGTGGAATGCGAAAAGTGACAATGGAGTCCAAGTGACCTTGGAATGAGAAACCAAGAGTCACACCATTGTACTATAAATGTACATCTTTGTATAATGGAAAAGAAGAAAGCCTCACGCTTATCTTTCATTGTGTGTTTAGTCTCTTGTGTGTGTGCTCATCTTCCTTATACACCATGTGTGTGCTTCAACATGGTGTTTAACAGGTACCATAAAGCTTACTTACTAACAACCAACCCAGGTATCTAGGTGTGCATCCACCTGATGCCACCCACCCTATCAAGCATCAATACAAAGTGCCGGCCTAATGTCCTAACAGGCAATGCTTCACTTGAAAAGCCTCAACATGTGTCTTCCAACTTATTATCATCAATGCAATCATGAATATATACTAGACCAAGATTGTCTCTGATATATTCAAACTTCTTGTTAGGAAGATAATTCATTAGTATTTTTTCCATATATTCATCTCTCGAGACATACTCCAACTTCATGATGACATCCTACACCAAGATCCTAATAAAGTGGAACTTATTTTTGATATGCTTCATCCTAGCATGAAACATAGGATCTCCAGATAGATTGAAACAACTTTTATTATCCAAGTTAATCATAGTAGGACACAGGAACTTCTCGAACAAATATATCAGAAGCTTCCTTAACCAAACAACCTCCTTTCCTACTTCACATACAACCACATATTCTACCTCAACACTGCTTAAATCAACGAGATATTTCTTCCTACTCCTTCATGAAATTATAGAATACCTTAGACTAAAAAATCCACGTGTAGTGTTCTTTCCATCAGTATCACTGCCATTCCAATCAGAATATGTGAAGCCAATTAGCTTGAATTCCTTACTATCATACTTTAGGAAGTGATGTATAGTGCCATGAAGATACATCAATATGTGTTTGGAAGCTATCCAATGATCATGAAAAGGATCCAACTGAAACTGACTAAGAATGTTCACTACAAAGCATATATTTGGCCTACTTTTTACTAGATATATTAGCGTGCCCACCAAATTTTGATAGGAGGTAGGATCCATGAGATGTGAGTTAGAACCTCACAAATTCTCAAGATTGGTGATCATAGGAGGTGATCATAGGATTAGTCATGGGCTTGGAGCCCATCATCCCAAATTTATGCAACATTTTGGTGATGTACTTTCCTCCCCCCAAATATATCTCCCTGGGTTTTGGTGATACTTCTAGACCCAGTAGTAGTGTATTAGTCCTAGATCCTTCATCTCAAATTCAACTGCCAATATCTTCTTGCACTGTTGAATTATATGCTCCACATCAGTGATGAATATAACATCCACATATAATAGAATAATTATGGGCTCATTATTCACAACCTTGATGTATATATTTCGATCAACAATACTCTTCACGAATGAAATTCATATGAGATATGCATCCATTCTCACATACCATGCCCTAGGAGCTTGCTTCAAGCCATATAGGGCCTTCTTAAGTCTACAAACATGAGATTCCCTGCTATTCACTTCAAATACTTCAGGTTGTTCAATGTATACTTCTTCATCAATGGCCCCATTTAGAAATGTGGTCTTCACATCCATTTGATGGATATTCCAACCCACTATAGCAGCGAATGAAACCAAAGATTTAATAGTAGTATACATTGATTTAGGTGCAAAGATTTCTTCATAATATATACCTTCCTTTTGAGTGAAAACCCTTGCAACGAATCTTTCTTTGTACTTGTCTATTCTCCCATCAATAGCATGCTTGATCTTGTAGATCCATTTAGATATGACAACAAATTTTCACTAGGTCTAGGAACGATTTCGCAAACACCATTCTTCATAATGGATTGCTATTATTCCTGCATTTCCTTCTTCCAAACTTCCTGATGAATAGCTTCTTTGAATGTATATGTTTTAGCTTCATTTAAATTTTTCATATATGCAACCTACCAAGAATATATCTTTGATATTTTACTTTCTCTGAAGGTTCCTTTCGTAGCTTCATGTCCTTTGAAATATTCCAAAGTAGATTTTAACCAATTTGGCCTCATCCTTGTGGTCGAAATGATCACAAGTTGAATAGTCTCACTTGGTACTACTTCGTCTTCTTTATTTGCAGTGGGGTTTTCATGGTGTACTTTTTCATCTTCGAATATTGGAGATTCTTTATCATCGGAATCAATGGTGATATATTTTGACTTCTTATAGGCCTAATTTTCATCAAATATGACATAATTTCTTACTTCAATATGTCTTCCTTCCTTGATGTAGACTCTATATGCTTTTGAGGAGAGATTATATCCAAAAAATATTCTTTTGATTCTTGTATAATCCAACTTCTTTCACTTGTCCTTTGGAACATGGATGTAAGCAAGGCTTCAAAATATTTGGAGGTGATCCACACTCGGATTATTCGCCGTGAATACTTATTTGATAGTTATATTCTTAAGACTTCTATGGGGAAGTTTACTTTGAATGTATACAATTGTCATGGATGCTTCTCTCCATAATAATTTTAGTAGGTCTTGATCAAGGAGCATTTTTTTTATGCCTTCTTCAATAGACCTATTCTTCCTTTCAACAACTCCATTTTGTTCAATATAGTAGGGAACAATGGGATTCCTCTTAGTTCCTGCTTTGTTGTAATTTGCGATCAATTCCTTAGAAGTATGTTCCCCACCATTTTCGAATCTTGGAGCCTTTATATTTCTTTCGGTTATGGTTTCCACTTCAGCTCAAAACTCCCTGAACTTATCAAATACTTCATCTTTTGTCTTGAGAAGTTAGAGCCATGTGTTTCTATAATGATCACATATAAATGTTACATAGTAGAGATGACCTCCAAGATATTTTTCAGACATGGGCCCACACACATAAGAATGAATGAGATCTAATATTTCTGTACAACTAGTTTCATTATTTGGAAATGGCTTTCTTGTTTTTTTTCCCAAAGAGCATCCCTTGCAAACACCTTCATGATATTACTTCATATTGGGGATGGCATTAACCAATTGATTGAGAGTAGGAATAACCTTGTAGTTTAGATGACCATAACTCCTATTCCATAGCTCAATAGGACTAATCTCCATATGAATCAAATCTTGAGGAGGTGGAGTGATGAACCTATATAGGCTTCCTTCATGAAATCTAATAATTCTAGATTTATTAATTCTAGAGCCTCTGCCCCAAACCAATGATTTTTGATCAACAAAATAAATTTTATCTCCTTTATCTTCTAAAAAATAAATAGAAAGAAAGTGCTTTTTCAAACTTGGAACATATAGTATGTTGTTGAGGTGCAACTTTGATCCACTTTCGAACTTCAACGATGTTGATCCCAAGCCTCTAACAACATAACTTTTTTGTCACAAAATTCCGCTACATGGGAATATGGAACCTTTTATTGTGTATGATTTTTTTTACATTCTCCTATCGTGTGTCTTGATGCTCCCCTATAAATGATCCATGCATTGTCATCACTAAGAGAACCTGTAAGAGAAGCCAAAAATCCTTTAATTTTGACCTTGTTGAATAAGTAGTGGATTAATTTTTGATCCTGCATCCTGCAATGTTGATACCCATTCTCATATAGCTTATCAAAGAGGGAGAATCCATGTCCAATACTTTTGACCCAACAAAGTGATCTTCAACCTTTAGTGACATTATCTTTGATACCATGTTGTGAAATCAATGTAGGTATATTAAGGTTTGATTCCTCTTTCTTGATAATTACTTTTGAATTATTTTGGCTTCTTTTACTTCTTTATTAGATTATATTTCATCAAGAAATTACCAACTTATGTGTGTATGAATATCACAAAAACACAAGACATAAGATATAGGCACTATGCCAAGGAAAAACCCCTTTCTAAAGGAAAACCCAATCAAAATATATTCCTTCAATAGTTTTCTTTTGAGAATATTCGCCCAAGACATAGACCAAACCTTTCCTCCACACCAAGTTAGCCTTTTCAGATCTTTTATCCAACAGCAGCAACAACTTGTCCCCAACAACTTCGACTATGTAGCAGTTACAACATCAGACAACAAAAACAACACAAAAGGACTTCGATCTCCCAAACTAGGGCACTAAATGGAGAGATAGTAGCACCAAAACATCAATTTTATCCTTCTCTATCACTTTGACACAAATCATACTCCTTTTAGCTTCCTTGACCCACTTCGCACTTTTTCCAACTTCTAGAGAGATATCGTACTAGCTTGAGATAAAATGTTGTAAATGAATTTGATGTCCTTCCTTTTATAGGCTTCAAGTGAGGTTGAATCGGTCCTCTTTAGGCTGACCTAATTTCCTTAAGGTCGACTGGGTGTGGAGGTCACATATTTCACATTTGACTCAATAATAAACATTTTTACATGATTCAAAAGCCCAAGAAGGGTCTCTTTAAATATACAATGACTCTAATGACTCAATATTAATCCTAAGAGTCCACAATGGGGACTTTGAATAATATAAATATGACCCAAGCATGAAACCCATGCTTTAATAAGTCATTGTTACAATAATAAATATTATTTTATGTATGCTTTTGATAAGTACATTGCATAATGACTCAAATACATTTTATGAAGACCGAACATAGTTAATTATTCAATAAGAAGTACGAATGGATTCAAGAATAGAGGAGAAGAATATTATGAAGCTTACTCCTTAACTGCCTTACATGTTAATCATTTCTTTGCATGAGCTCATGCAAAAAGGTCAGTTGGGGGGTGATGTTTGGCCTCATAATTGTTATAGTTTCCTTACCTTATTTCTTAGTTCTTATATTATTTTCTTAATTCTTTCTTGAATTTATGATATGATAATATATGTATTATGGATTGTAGAAGAATTTAATGTGTTTTTATTATTCTACTTCATCTATGAATTGATTCAATCAGAAAATAGTTACATACTCACAGTTGGATCCATATTTTTTTTTTTAACTAGAACGGTTATATTATTGAAAAAAAAAGTGCTGATATGGCAGAGCCTATGCAGCCAGTATACATAGATTCTCATTCAGAGCAGCAATTACATCAAATTCGCCATGAGCCTTTTAAGGAATAATGGTTATGTGCGGAGCTTCAGCATTTAGGCTTATCATTCCTTCGTGAAGCAAACAGCCGATATTGGCCAGTCTATCAGCTTCCTGGTTTAGATCTTTGAGTATGTGGAAGGCTTTTACTGAGGGAATGTCGCTCAGTATTCTGTTAACTCTGGCTAGATGTTTATTGAGCACCGGATTCTTGAGATCCTTCTTGCTCACTATTGCTTTTATTATCACCTCTGAGTCTCCAAAGACTGCTATTTCACTTGGATTTGCGTTTTTGACCATTTGACATGCTTTCCATAAACCTAAGATTTCTGCTTGATTGTTGGATTTCAGTCCTAGACCCCAACTGAATTCTTCTTTGTTTCCATTGGGGTAATAGATCACCCCGCCTGCACCCGATCTTCCCGGATTGCCCTTTGAGGCACCATCAAAGAAGACAGCATGCTTTCCTTGAGATTTCCACCACTGGTGAAATCTGTCCTCCGGAATGCGAATCTGCCAGTTTTCCATGTAGGTAGTGCGAAGATTTGCTGACGAGCTGATCTTGCCGGTGAAAGGAGCTAACCACAACCTTTCTTCGGGCCGAAGAGTATGATCCTCTTTGATCTGTGAGTGGATCAAGGTCTCTAGAAGGAGGGATTTGGCCTGTTCCGCCACTTTAGCTGCTGTCATATCTTTATTGTTGAAGATGGTTTCGTTTCTGGCCAGCCAGATCTTCCAGCAAACATATTTGGGAGCTGCTGTCCACACCTTTTGCCATAAAGATTTGCTGACAATGTTGTAGGGATAAGCAGCATTCCATGAGAGAAACATGGATTCAATCGTACAGTGAGTGGGAGTGTGCACATTCAGACCAGCTAGAAAGAGGTACCAAACCTCCTTCGCGAAGTCACATTCCAGGAACAGATGACCTGTAGTTTCCAGCGCTGCTTTGCAATGAGCACAGCGGTGGGGACCTGCAATATTCCTCTTGCAAAGGTTTTCTCCTGTCAAGATTTTGTTTTGAAACAGGATCCAGAAGAAGAATTTTATTTTGGGAATGCTAAGATTATCCCAAATCAGTTTCCAAACAGCCCCAGGATGAGTAGAATCTTTCCTACTTTGAAGTTGAAGGTATCCATGCTTTGCTGTATAAACCCCAGTTTTCCCCCAGCCCCATTGATCTGCATCATCTAAGTGCACCGGGGCGTAGTCAGTGATTGCTCTTTTGAATAGGGCAAGCTGAGAGAGCAAGTGCGCTGGTGGCATGGGAATGTTCCATTGTGTCCAATTGCCATTGGTGTCCCAGACAGAGATATCGATCAGTTTCCTAATTCCTTGCGCTTTGAGCCAGTCTCTGAGTTCTGCAAAGTCATTGGATTCGTTAAGAGGAGGGTAGCCCAGAACGCTATCTCTCCAAATCCTGATATTTTCCCCATTTCCTGGCACTCTGTATAAATGAGAAATGAAGAAGGGAATGCCTCTGCTGCAGAGTTTCCACACTTGCGATGCTTTTGAAAGATTGTCAGCTGTGTAAAGGGACAGAGGTCGATTCTGCAGGTATTTAATTCTGAAGATTTGGCTAACCGGATGTTGAGGATTCTTGATTAACTGCCACAGAAGTTTACCACCCAGTGCTAGATTAGCGTTCTGGGGGTCTCGTATCTGCAAACCTCCTTCCAGAATGGGCCGTCTCACAGTATCCCAGTTGATCAAATGGAATTTGCTTTGGTTGCCGCGGCCTCCTTTCCACAAAAAATTCCGAATGAGTCGAGCAATCTGATCTGAGATAGCTTTGGGGGCGAGCATCAGTGCTGCCTGGTAAGTCGGTAATGCTGATAGGACCGCCTTAACAAGAATGAGTTTGCCCCCCGTGGAGAGCCAGAATCCTCCCCACGCGCTAATTTTCTTCTTAAACTTCGCTATGACATCTTCCCAGAGTTGATTTCGGTTGGATGTAAGCGTGATTGGAAATCCCATATACTTCAGCTTGTCCCATTCAGCAAAGCCAATGAAGCCCAGGTCGTGGGCAATTTTGTTAATGGTGAATTGATCGGTGTTCCAACCATAAACAACACTCTTCTTCTCACTTATTAGCGCTCCGGAAATACTGCAGAACTTCTGGAGAGTATTTCTGAAGGAGCTTGCCACTCTGACAGATGCGCCCCCAAGCAGAATCGAGTCATCAGCAAATAAGGCATGATTCACTGGTTCAATGCCATTTGTGATTCTTATACCAGGGCTGTTACCATTACTTTTATCTTTGGTGAGATTTCTGCTTAAGGAGTCCGCCATGAGAATATAGAGGAAGGGGGAGAGAGGGCAGCCCTGTCTCAGCCCTCTGGTGGCCAGAAAGAAGTTCGCCGGTCTGCCATTAATCAATGGGGCAATCCAGGTTTTTTCTATACAGGCTTTGATCAAATTTATGAACTCTTGACAAAACCCAAAGGCAGAGAGCACCCTGTACAAGAAGGATCTGTTAACTCTGTCAAAAGCATTACACATATCTAGTTTAATGAGCATACCTTGTTCTTTGCGGGCGTGACTGGAGTGCAGAGCTTCTTGGACTTGTATGACATTGTCCAGAATGTGACGACCTTGCACAAATCCACCTTGAGCTGGAGAGATCAACTTTTGCAAGAGAGGTTTAAGCCTGTTTGCCAGGAGTTTGGCCATAATCTTATAGGAGGCATTACATAGTGAGATTGGCCTATATCTATCAAAAGATCCAGGGTTTTCTTCCTTGGGAATTAGGGCAAGGAATGTGGAATTGATTCCCCCACCCACCTTTGCCTTTCTCAATATCCCTTGGGTCATTTTTAGCAGATCGAATTTAATTAGCTCCCACCAAATTTTGTAAAAATGTATTGAAAATCCGTCGGGGCCAGGAGCTTTATCCTGCTCCATTGACCACACTATCTTATGGATTTCTTCCTCCGAGACTGGTGTCAAAAGGCAGTTGTTGTCTTCAGGGTTGACCAACTTCGGAATACTTGATAGGAATTCGATAATGTCGTCCTCACTCCCATTTCCTTCAGCAGTGAGTAGATTCTGGAAATGTCCCTCTGCTGCTGCCTTGATTTGTTCGAAACCTTTGCATACCTGACCATTGGCTAAAGTGATTTCGTTGATATGATTTTTTGAAAGTCTAGCCCTGTACTGTTTATGGAAGTAAGTAGTGTTTCTGTCTCCAGCTTTTAACCAAAGGCTGCGAGACTTCAAGCGCCAGTACTGCTCTTCGTTTCTGAAAGAATGGTAAACTCTCCTTTGCTCATTGTTTTCCACTAATAGATCTGTTGGAGAAATGTCTTTTTTTTCCATGTCAAATTGCAATTCTTCCAGCTGGAGAACAGCCTCTTTTCTCTGAGAAGTGCGCATTTTATTGGCTTTTTTAATCCAGTCTTTTAGAGCCTTTTTTGTACCCTTTATCTTTTGCTCCCATACATAGCTAGGAGAGCCCGTGATCTCAGTTTTCCAGGCAGATTGCACTGTTTCGTGGAACCCATCTATTTCTGCCCAGAGAGGGTTAAACCGAAAATGCAGAGGGCCTAGGTCTTCTTCATCTTTGATACACAATAAAATTGGTTTATGATCAGATGTTAGTTTTGGTAGAATCTTAGTTAGCACAATTCTGTTGTCCAGCATAATGGTGCTACTGAAAAGGAACCTGTCCAATCTTGCTGAGATGTGATCTCCCGCTGTCCTATTATTGGTCCAGGTATAAGCTCCTTTAACAGGCTTGAAGTCTACGAGGTCCCACTGTGTAATAAGGTCTTCTACAATGGGAAGGAAGGGATCCCTTGAAGAGCTCCCTCCTCTCTTCTCATTAGGATCCAACACAATATTCAGATCACCTCCTAAAATTAAATTTTGCAGATGGTGAAGCTCTAGAAAGGCTGAGAGTGACTTCCAGCACTCTTTCTTTTCCTCATAATGTACTGGAACATATAAATTGATCAGTGCCAGAACTGTGTTGCTTGCTTTATGTCTAAGTTCAGTAAAGATCCAGTGTTGAGATTCATGGGTTCTTTCTAGTGAAAAAATATTTTGAGACCAGAAGGTGCCTATTCCCCCTGCTGTTCCTCTTGCACTGATTGTCTTTCCCGAGTCAAATTTCCACTTATTGTTGCTTATGTTCAGAAGATGCTCCCCCTCTATTTTTGTCTCTTGAAGCATTAGGATGTCTACGGATTCCGTTTTCAGTAGATCTTTGATTGCTTCTGCCTTATTGGGATTCCCCAAACCCCTACAGTTCCAAGAGACTATCTGCATCATTTAAAACTGGAGGGGATAGGTCCACCCCCCTTGGGGGTCCTTAGTCTGGTATTCCTTCCTAGAGTCATCTCAATGGTGGACTGACTGCCTAGGGTTTTTTGTCTTTCAGATTCCTCTTCCCTAGTTTCTCTATTAGATTTCCTACCAGCTCTCTTGGATGGCCTCTCAAAGGTCTCATCATCCGAGGATCCCATAGTTTCTGTGTTCTTCTTTTTAGACTTAATAATATCTGCATAAGAAGGGGAGGAGGTGTTACCTTGAGAGGGGATTAAGATGATACCAGTTTCTGGAGCTGTGTTGTTGTTCGGCGGGGTTGATCCATCCGTCTCTGCTTCTGGAGGGTCTGACTGTGGGGTTAGAGATTCAAAGGGGTTCTTATCTGCTTCTGTACTGTCTTTGTCCTTGCTTCCTGCTGTTTGGTTGTCTGCGTTTTCTTGCCCATATTTGTTCTCCGCTCCTTTGCCCTTGTTTTTGTTATTCTGTCTGCTGTTTGATGTCTTCTTGACTTGGTTCCAGTGCTCTCCTTTTTCTTTCTCTGCTAGCTCTTCATTTTTTTTCTTGCAATACCTGGCGAAGTGCCCATGTTCATGGCAATGTCGGCACTTGAAAGGGAGCTGTTCGTAGTCAAGCTCCTGAATATGAGACCAATCTGCTACCGTGAGCTTGATGGCTTCAGGCAGCCCGACTTCAAGGTCAACTTCGACACAAATGCGAGCGCAGGAATATTGATCCTTCCTTGGCGCCTGGTCAATGTATTTCCCAAGGGCGTTGCCAATCGACTGCAGAGATCTCTTATTCCAGCAGTGGAGGGGGAGGTGGGGAAGTCTCACCCAAACTGGCACTGCCGTGGGCACATCCTGAGCGGGGTCGAAGTCTGGCGACCACTTGTTTAGATAGAGACCTCGAGGGCCCATAAAGTATGGCCCGTTTCGAAAGATCAAACTTCTGTCTTCCACATTATCAAAGACGAAGACAAAAAAGCCTTTCCCCACGAAGTGACTCTTGATGTTCTCCTTTACCAGGGGAATCCAATTCCTATTCACCCAATCTTCGACAGCCTTCGGGGAGGGCCAAAGCCCAGTGAACTGGCCAATGAGGCCCCTCTCTGCCAGATTCAGGGCAAATCTGCATGTTTCCTCCACAGGCAAAGAAACCGAGGGAATACTGGCCAGTTTCTTCACAAATTTCTGCTGGGATCCTGAAGGGGGCCGATCACGCTCTGCCAAAGAACGAGGGTAATGTGGAAAGGCGAACCCTCGGAAGGGGGAGGCCGCAAGACCTCCACCGGGATCCAGGTGGGGAGGCGGCACGACCAAGCACCGCTAGGGCGCAAAGCAGTCGGGCATGAGCGCACACGATGTGGCGCTGGATCCATATTTTTAACAAGCATATATCGATGAGTTTTTACTTGATGTTGTTCCCTGGATCGATCATATAAGATTAGATAGCTATATGTTGTTCTGACCAATCATGGCTAATTGAATATAATTTATTTCTATTCGAAGAAAATCAGTTAAGGACAGACTTCCAACTTGGTCATCTAAAAATATTAAGACTTTTTGTAACTTAAAATTAGCATCTTGAGAACATTCAGATTCTCAATATTTCACTTTATCAAAAATATATTTATTGTTTTTATCTTCTACAGTCATAGTATAAAGACTAGGAATTCAGACCCAAGAGAGGTTTCTTAGTTGTAATATTTTTGATATAGTTGTGAACTTGAGAAGACATTGATTATAATTGATCTTCTATAATTCATTGAAATGTTTTGTTATCCAAAGTTAATTTGCTGTGTGATTCCTTTTATAAGGAAATTTGATTGTGGTAATTTGGGCCCAATCATGGAAGCAACGTTGTCTTCATATGTACCATTAAATCCATGTTCCATTATTTTTTTTAATTTATTTATTTACTTAATCATTCTTGATTTACAATTTCATGTTATTCGAATTAATTTTCATATTGCATGTTCTGTTTTAAATACATATTATAGTTGGTTGTTGCAGAGTTGGATTTACTTTCAATAGTTCATTTGGGACTGTTGTTACTTTTTTTTTGTCTCTTGTATATTATCATAATAAAATTATTTCATGTTACTTATTGTAGAAAATTCCTTTCAATAATATAATTCTATAGTTATTTTTCTTTCGTTTTTATTCGTTATTCCTTAGGTAATAGCTCATTTCTTGATAGTTCTCCTTTATTTTTTCCTACAAAAAGTATTTATAATTTGATGTTTTGAATCATTTTATTTATTTAGAAGTATAGTTCTTGATTTTTTTATGAGTTGATTCATTTATCATTGCAATTTCACTTTTCATAAGGGATATAGTGATTAGTCATACCAACATTTCTCTTACATAAATTGTGCGGATAAAATTGAAATGGAAAGGCAAGATATCGGGTTGAAAATCTAATGTGAAATAGTCAGTTGGTCCTTTAGGAACAATTAATTGGGTCAACAAAATGATGATACATTTATAGAAATGGGGGAGTGACCTTTCACCTTCCCAATGACTTTTCAATTTCCTCATGACTCTTTTATTACTAATCACCTTTACAATTAATAATGTATTTTACATGGTTTCAATATTTTCATAATTATAAAAAAATAATATTGTGCAAAACATGTTATGGATGAGTTCATTCATTGTGTTGTTTTCATTTTCATAAATATGACAAAAATATTTGCGACGAGGTAGAGGAGAAATTATGAAGGGAAATACAAATTGTTGCTGGAAATCCTAAGATATGTGTTTATTGTGTTGTTTCAAAGTGTCATAGCAACCCAAGCTTAACTCTATGAGCCCCAATTGTGTATAGTTCCAGAGATAATGCATAATATTGTTTTTTGTCATACTTTTCACTGACTCCTTGAATGGAACATTTCTTCTATGATCAATAGATCCATGGTCATGCTCAATATAATCACATCTCTGTCACAGAGATGGAATAATTAAATAAAATGGCATATGTGACTATGATGATATTTTTTTATTCAAAAGGGATAGTGGTTCTTTGTAGCCCTGTAAAAGGAAAATCATGTCAACCTCCTTCATTATCTTGGGGGATATCATATCAGAGAAAAAATATTGAGATGATTATGTTTATGGCCTCATAAGAGACTTTACTATCTTGTAATTTCACATTCAGGAGAAATAAATCTTTCCTCACTATATATAATGCTTTTCTTATTAAATATATCTCACTAGACAATTTAGTCAAGAATATTTATCCTTCACAAACCCTTTTATCCAGAGAATCATGAATTACATATCTATCATTTTCTAACGTGGTAATTTATAACTCAATTTGTGCTTGTATTATTTTTGTTGTCATCAATTCACTTGATAAAGTGGAAACCTTGCTTTGTAAAGCTTCTAAGATTTTTATTAAAATTTGTATCTCACTACCCAATTGTTTCACATTTTCCTTTTCTTCTTCTAATAAGTATTACTAAGTGGAAATTTCTTCCTGTAAGAAAGCAAGGATCCCATCATATGCAATATTTAGTGTTTCTTTGAACTAGCCAAATTCCTTGAATGATATAGTATCTCAAATAGGAAGGTTCTTGTCTGCACAAATTATAATAGTTCTATAGAACTCCTTGAAAATATTAAAATATAAATCTATAGAATAACTAACCCGTCACTAGCACCAGAAATAAGAAGTGTCTCCCCAGAGGAAGAGAAGAATCTCATTAAGAAAGAAACTATAAATTTATGATTGTGAGTGTATTTACTTACATGATTCCATGTCGTTGTTGAGAAGACCCTAATTTATTCAGAAGAAGAACTAAAGGCAACAAGAGGGCCATATCTAGCTAGAAATATGAAAAGGAACTCTAGGCAAAGAGGAAATATGTTATCAAGGTCATTTTTGGGGACATCACATCAACACATTGTAACCATATCCAAAAAAAATCACTTTGTTTCCATAGTAGATAACAAGAGATTGCCTCCTCCTTGTATAAGAAAGTGGTCCTCCATGGTGAGAAAATTGTTGGTTGAAAAAAAATAGAGCTTCAAAAGCTACTGCACAATGAAGCCATGCTTGCCAATAGTGAACATCATCAAAATAAAATATTGTCTTCCTCCACACATTACTTCAGCGAGTTGAAAAATAAACCTTATAATTCCTCGAAGTTTAACTTTGTTTTTATAAAACAAACTGACAACTCCAAAAGCATAGTAACATTTTCATAATGCCCCCAAGCATGCATTTTTCTAATATTCATAGTCTTGTGCTCCTTAAAGGAATGATGCATCTTGATGCTATTGTGCCCATGTAAAAGTGAACTCCAACCTTCTAGACTTAATGCTTTGAACAAATATCCTCCAATAGTGGAAATACCATTTCTAGATCCTCTTTGATCTATCTATGCTCTATTACACTTATTTATTTCAAAATGCTTCATATTCTCCAAACTAGGCCATGGGGGAAGTTAAACCAATGTATGGTGCTGACTTGCAATATGATTGGGGAGATTCTCTATTAGATTAGTACTATTAATTTTCCTTTAGAGGCTCACTTTCCCTCCCTCGCATTGAAAGAACCTTGATACTTCTACAATAGAACATTCACAAGGCACACTCTCTTTATCTTTAAAAATCAAATGTGCGCTTCTCTCTTGTGCTAACTACTAAAGCCAAGGAATATCTTTAAGTAAATGGAAACCAAAACATATTCCGGATGGGACTACTACACCAAATGGTGTGAGGTCTAATTGGAACATAATAACATGGATATCCCCTATATGTTGGTGGCATCGAACACTATCATAAATCTCCATCTTCAAGTTCAAGCTCTTCCTCTTCCCCTCATTCTCATCATTCAAATAGTCCTCTGAAAAATTCTTCTAAAAATCCATTGTCAAATTTCTATGTAAAGTTTGATCTTCCCATTTTTAATGGAGAATCTTATGCAAATATGATAAACAATTTGATTAGAAATATTGTGGTCTACTTATGTATACAATAGATCAAGTAGGATGAAGTAAACATTTAGTTGGCATCTCTTCGACTGCGAGGAACAAATCTTGTATGGTGAGAGATAAAAGTTCAAAAAGGCAACAAACATAATGGTAAACTGATTTCATCATGGTTTGAGTTTGTTACAGGAAAAAAAAAATAATGGAGTGGAAAATTTTGAGACAAGGTCAAAGTAAAAATGTTCAAATTTTTATAGAAGAGTTTAGGAAGCAAACTAATTGAATATTCATTTAGAATCACTAGAAATTTTGATGAAATGTATGCCACTTTAAACAATTATATTCACCACTAATTTTTGTTATTTTGTCCCACTAATGTATATTAAGGAAGTGTGAAATATTTTCATATTGAAAATAGGGGAAAGGATTAACAATATGACCATACAAAGAAGGAAAATTCAACAAAGAAAAAGTAAAAAACTCCCTCTTGCGATGGTTGCAAGAAAGATGGCCATGATGAGGACTGCTAGAAACTAAATCCTAATATGTCATGTAAAAAATGGAAGAATAAAAATCTTGCTATGTTGAAACATGACCTAGATTTAAATTCATGTAATGGGATGAAGATCGTAACTGTTTGGTTGTGGGTGTTGGAAAAAATAATGGAAAATCATCAAAGAATATGTGGATCAAATAACCTGAGGAAATCAACCAAAGAATTCAAGTAGAGAATTTTGAGTTGAGGATATTTCTACAAGAAGCATAAGAGGAGAATAATTTCTTGCAGCTTCAATTACAACCAATAGAATAGAAATTGGAAAAGTTGCAGTGTGATGAAGGCTTATAAAATCCATCCTCACCTGCTTAAGAATAAAAAATTGAGGTAAACAGTGTCATTGATTCTTTAGTTTCATGTTCTCCTTATGATGATGAGTTTGGTGATTTTGAAAAGTGCACTATAGGCATTGGTTCAAAGCTAATGAAGCAGATGTGACATGAAGGAAATGGCATAGGAGTTAATAGCTAAGGCATTATAAATCGTATCCAAGTGGTGTAACTACCATAATGTGCAGGACTAGGCTATGTCAGAGAGGAAGATGGAAAATTCTCCAAGTCATTTAAATAAAAAATCCCCAATACCACTGATGAAAGACACTCCAAAGCTACATAAGCAAGAGAATATAAATCAATTCAGACTAAGGGCACATCATACCACTCTAGAAATCATGACTATCAGCCATGATTCAAACTGAGATCACATCACAAAGTTCTAGCAATAATGAGTATCAGTAATCTACAAATGGAGGTGAGAATTACGAAGGATAAGTGAAGTACAATTTTCCACACCATAATTTCACTAAATAAAATCATTCAAGGAAGAAGCCACGAGATAAATATCCCTCTCCACATTAGGAGAAAAATAAAGTCAAGAAAGTCTGGATGAAGAAAAACCATTGTATCCATTTTAAAAAGGGTGGACATGAGAAAGCCACATGTGACAAGCTCCATCCAAACTTTCATCCAAAGAAGGATAATAAGCTTATGACAAAAATCGTGAAGGAACATGTTACACGTTATTTTTTCACCATGACATTTGATTGTCTATATAGGTTCATCACTACCTATATTGTACTCCCTTAGAGGTCAAAAACCCTAATGTTCCTAAACCAAGTCTTGGAATTGGAGAAAAACTCATTAAAACCCTAAAAAGTCTAACTCCGCACTTTTCCTAGCTCTTTCCTGGGGATCCGCAGATATTTGTTCTATAGCATGTGGCACATCTCGCACATTCTGCTTATAAAACCTGCGGACCCCGTAAACAGTCAAATAAAGGAAAAAGTAAGTTCTAGAAGCCCAGCTAGATGAGTATTCTCCCAACTAGAAGCTTCTAGAGGTGCGATCAGTTCGAGCTTTATCCCTCTGCTCATGGAGCTCTATCCCTTCACTCATGGAGTTTATCCCTTGGTATATGCAGCTCAAATCCCTTCATGAGAGGAATCCATCCCCCTCTTCATGGAATTGAAACTACCTCCATTTCCCTATAAATTGAGCTAATGTTTCAGTCTCAAGGGTAGATTGTACCTAGATTGTATAAGTTAATTGCTGAAGAAATTCCCAAGAGAGCATACTCTCTACACTAGTCATTATTGGTATGAGAATGATCACACACTCATGTCCATAACTTCATGCTAGTTCAGAGAGAAGAAGGCTTGTCAATCTGAAGGAGGAACGATTGTTCAGGGCCCCGGGAGGAACTTATACAACATCAAGGCACCAGGTTGTAAAGTTACTCTTTTCATTCAAGATACTACATATGGATCTCCTTTTCTCATTTAGTTGTTCTTGTGTCTATTTAAATAATTCAATACTTGGATTCCTTGATCACTGAGTTAGAATAGTTGTTCTCAATTATTATATGTTACAAGTGCTTTTAATTCTTTTGTATGTCTTTAATTGTAGGTTATACTTACGGAAGAAACCTCTTTGGAGTGACTGGATAAAAGGTTGCACCGAACATCGAATTTCAAGGTAGGATCATGTCCTCTTTCTTTGTTTATAATAATTCTGAATTGCAAATGATCTAGAGAAAACTATTTACAAATTGATGTTTGTTTTTAGATATCCATAGGACAGTAGGGAAATCACTCTTGTCCGTAAGAGGGATTTATCTACATAACAGAATGGCAACTCCAGCGGGGAAAGAACTTAGTTTTCCTTTTTATTTTTAGTTTTCATTTTAAGAATATCCTGATTTTGATTATTCTAAAAACTGGGTTGGGTAGATAATTTATCAAAATCCCTAAAAAGAAAATCTGAATTTTTGTTTTTTCTATATTTTTCTTGGCCTCTGCGATTTTTATTTAAAGACAGTGCAGTAGCCTCCACAGATTTTAGTTCAGAATAGTACGGTACTGCACTGTTCTCCATTAGAACCTGCGGACTTGTGCAAATTTTTTGAAAACTTAAGAATTATTCTTTTAGGAGCCAGATTACCAGATTATCCATGTTTTCCTCAACTTGTCTTGACTGTCAAAGTATTATGTGTGAGTTTCTTTCAACAAATTTTGGGTTTATGTGATTTTTGATCTTATTTTCATTTTATGAGTGAGTGTTTGCCTCCTTTATTGCTGCTCCATATCAGAAACCTTCATATACCTTAGGTTACTGGTATGTTGTTGTTTTCTTGTTAAGCCATTGAACTTGTTGCAAACCTTACTTTTCTGAAAATTGATTTTCATTTTCATTTGCAAATTTAGAAGAACCTTTAAGCTTACTAAGGCCCGAATTTCACATTAAACCATTGTTGGGTGTTTTTGTTTCTGCTGAGATAAGTATAAATTATTCTTGGTTTGATCAGAAACTAAGAGAAAAGCTCCTCAAAACGTTTTAGATAGGGTTCAAAATTAGAGTTTCTTCTTTTGGTTTTGAATTTTATGTTTTTAGGAGTTTTAGATATGGTTTTCTTTTTGGAAATGGTTTGTTTAATTATCTATATTTTTTTATCTGATTGATAAAGGATTTAATTTCGAACGAGTAATTGATCATTTTATGAAATTGAGTTCTCAAAGAAATCGTATTTTTTTCAAAGATTTTGTTCAGGAATGAAAGAATTGATGTTTTGAAAATTTTTAAATCCCTCAATATTTCCCTTAAATAAGTTTCGTTGAAAAGAAAAGAGTTGCACTTTTCATATAGATGCATTTAGCATATTTTTGAGTCGGATCATAAAACATCATTGAAGTTTCACTTCCATAGCTTCTGTCATAAGAAACAACCAAATTAAAAACAACGCTTTAATAAAATTAATCTAGATATTTTTACATTTTCTAGGGCTCTTTTCCAGCAATATAGCTTAGGCTAGTGTCTTGGAACAAGTTGTAATTAACATTCCAAGACAGTTCAAAAAAACAAGTAGCGATATTGTGGTAGGAAAAATCCAATTGTAGCATTTTTGCTCTGGGAAGCTCTTCTTAAAAGAGTCAAGCACGAGATCATGTACAAACCAGTGAGGTAGTCATACCTATCTCATTGTGAAAGATAGCAGATGTGCACGTATTAAAAATGGTAAACCTCGGATAGACCATTGTCGAGGAGCCTAGGGTCACTTGTTGGTAAACCTTGGATTATATCAAGGAGCATTCAAGGGGATTGAGTTAGTTACTCTGTCGTTGTGTGTATATCAGATCGTAGGATATTTCCCCAAGTACATTTGTTCCCATTGGTGACCTTAGTGGCTATAAAATTTAGGATTCTTTCCCAAGGTGACAGTGGGGGGAATGCCCCACTGTACCTGGATTAGACATCGACAAGACTCACTTGGAATTTCTAGAGGGTACTTTTCACTTTGAGATGGTAAAAGTGGAGAGAATTGCACCATATTGTTTCATTAAGCAGGTTGTCGGGGTAACTGTTCCAACCACCATTTCTACATTAAAATTATACGACGTTGGATTTCAACACCAACTAGTGTTTTTAGTGTGGGAATCTATTATTTGTGTGTGGGTTTCTCTCTTAAATTTTGTAGGTGTTTGATCAATTTTATTGTTTCCTTAGAGACTTTAGGACATTTTGTTGAAATTTTCTTTGATTTCGTGTGTTAAAGTTTTTAATCATGGTTGAATTACCTAGACAATCATGTAGAATGCAAGGGAAACCCCCTGAGTATACACCAAGTGAGTTAGAAAAAAATAAATCTGAGAAAGGACAAACGTCAGGAACTGGATGAAATGAACACGAGGAAACATTAGTAATTATTCATCCCTGTAGTCACTGCTCAACAATCTGGACCCACAGTCCATACTACTGTTCAGATGCCTATGGGACAACCTAGTACAAGTACAATTGTAACAAGCCAACCTCAGTTTGTTTATCAACCATATCAAGGGAAGTATCAATATGGACCTGTAGCTCAAAATCTAGTATACCAGCATCAATTGTACCCTGGTTACATGTATCAAATACCAGCTCAACCTCAATATGATCTGGCCAATCCTAGTTATCTGGGAGGTATTCCAATCCCAAATGCATAGGCTATTCTAGGATATCCTAGATATCCTCCTCTTGGTACTGGTATAGTTCCACAAGGTTATCAATTTTCTCAGCAGGACCCTAACCATTGGTTTCCATTCATTGCAACTTTGGATTTACTTGATTTTTTATGCCTAACGAATGATCCAATCTATTATCTTCCATATTGGCCACCAATGCCGAATAATTTTCCCAGTGATATTCCTAATTTTGAAGGTAAATTAGGAGAGGACCCCTCAAACCCTGTCATGACTTACCACCTCTAGTGCACATCCAAATCTTTGATTTATGATTCCATTCGATTACGAATGTTTCAGAGAACACTGATAGGTTTAGCTGCAAAATGGTATATTGAACTACCAGGTGGCTCATTCAAAAATTTCAATGCTTTAGCAACAACTTTATTAACACATTTTCAATTGCCAGTTAGATACAACAATGGCACAAAACTATTGACTTCATTAAAATAATCTACATCTACATACATATCAGATCACATACATGAATGGAGACGTAGAAGACGTTTAGTGAAAGTCTTTATTGCAGATCAGATCTTGGCATAATGGTTCATCAAATCATTACTTCCAAAGATCACTGAAGATGTGGCTAAGGGAGGATTTATTACTAAAGAATAGGTCATTGCTCAAGCTCAGTACTTACACCTAGTATATACACAGTCTGGTACTTTATACGAAAAAAATCTTGACTTACCACGTCCTGGTCAAATAACTGCAACTCCTTCAGGGTCTCATGCTACAAACTGTGTAATTGGTTTGGTTAACACAAATAAAAGTAAGAAGAAGTATTCAAATACTACTTCTCATATCATAACTTTACCAGATTCACCGAAAGGAGATTCTTCCCTTGAAACTTCTACCGACATTCATGTTGTAGATTCATCTACAGCTAAAGCCAAAACCAGTAATAAGAAGAAAAGAAAGAATAAAAGCAAACATACTACATCTCCCAAGGAAAAAACTGAAAATAATGAACCATCCAATGATAAAGAAAAACCTCGTTATCCTTGTCTTATCTATGAGGATGATCACTTTAATAAAGAGTGCCCGCATCGATCTGAGGTCTCTAAATTCGTCAAAGGTTCACCCACACCCATTGTCTTGAAGGATCCATTTCCTACTCAAGATAGAAAAATGATAGGATCTTCTTCACATTCATCAGCAGATATTTTAATGATGTCTGAGGTTATGGTTGCGATGTAATCGCAAGACTATGGAAGTAAAAATCCTGTAATTGGTAAAGAGGTAGAAAATTATAATTTAACACCAGCTACATCTCCTTCGGTTTCTGATCCACTTCATATCAAGAAACCTAATATTGATTTAGTAATTAAACTACCCACTAATGGTGTACTTCGAAAATCAGCTTTCAATCCACATGTGAAAGCTTCTCATAACTACAACATTGTTGAAGACTTGGTGATTTTCCCTTCAGTAATGTCAGCCTTAGAAGTGCTACAATCATGTCCAGCACAAAGGAAATTAATTTTATCAGTTATTGGAGCTATATATCCTCAGGATTCTAATCTCATGGTCTTTGATCTAGAAAATTTTACACCAAGACTCCCTCATCAAATGGTTTTTTAGATTTAAGTATTTTAGTAAAAAACAAATGAGTTTTTTGTACTGTAATTGATGAGGGGGCATCCACGTGCATAATGTCGTTAAATTGTTGGAAAACTCTTGGTTCTCCGACACTCAACAAATCTCTGACAATCCTTAAAGCTTTTGATGGAAGAGGATTCCATCTGTTTTGAATTTTATAGGATCTACCTATAGAATTAGAATGTATAATTGTTAATCTAGATGTGGAAGTTTTTGATGCTCCTCTGGATTACAACCTTCTTCTGGGTCGAAGTTGGTCTTATGCCATGACTGTTGTCGTTTCATCTATCTTTCGGTTAATAATGTTTCCACATAAATGAAAGATTGTGAAAATTGATCAGTTGTCATATTATTCATCTAATCCAGCTTCTACAGATAGTATCCAACATGTTGGAAAATTGACTATCCCCTATGAAGATGTTGGTGTAGGATTACTAAAGGACTCCGCTTTGATGGGAATTTTTTCTATGCCTCCACCCAATGTACCGCATACCATTGCTAACTTCAATATGATTTCATCAAGCACTATACCATTTGATGACACTTGGGTAGTTCAGAGTCAGAAATTAATTCTTTTAATGGCGAGATGCCTTTTAGTCCTTTTGAGATGGCATATGCAGTCGTACAGTCATTTTCTAACATGATTTCAACTAATTGTGATCCAATGAATGTGATCACCGAAGAATCTTCTTCACTATCAATCTCAGCCTTGACATCTATTTCTGATCCTTTTCAACAAGTGTTTCATACAGATGAAAGTATTCGAGAATTTTTTTCTGTGGATGAATTACCTTGGGATGATCTACATCGTAGATATTCATTCTTACCTGAACTTGATAGGTTTGAAAATTATTTTTCATCTATTTTTACATTTGATTATGTTAAGGAACCACAGAATCTAATATCGATTACAAATTCGAATTCTGAGATTAATTTGGGAAACATTTCTACAACTGTTCCTATTGACATATCAGTTAAACCTGGAGTTGTTGAAAACATTCATATAGGTGCTTCGTGTACAATTGATGAAATTAATACGTATAAAGCCCTATTTCAAGAATTTCGAGACATATTTGCCTGGTCCTACGAAGAGATGCCAGTAATCGATCCAAAGATTGACGTTCATGAAATAAAGACATACCTGGATGCAAAGCCTATTAGACAACGATTACGTCTGATACATCCGAGAAAGGCTGCTGCTATTAAGATGAAGTTGAAAAACTACTGCAAGTAGGATTTATTTATCCAATCACATTAACAGATTGGGTATCTAATATAGTTCTTGTTACCAAGAAACAATGGACTATACGAGTATGTGTTGATTATAGGGATATTAATAAAGCATGTCCAAAAGAAAATTATCCTATCCCTATATCAACCAAATCATTGATGATTGTGCCGAAAATGAAATTTTTTCATTTATGGATGGATTTTCCAGTTATAATTAAATAAAAATACTCCCTTTTGATCAACCAAAAACAACATTCATATGTCCTTAGGGAACATTTTCTTATTGTAAACTGCCTTTCGGATTAAAAAATTTTGGCGCAACTTTTCAAAGGGAAATATCTTACGCTTTTCATGACATCAAACATATTGTGCAACCTTATCTGGATGATTTACCTGCTCACTCATTACACAGAGAAGATCATCCTACTCACTTACGAGAAAATTTTATGAGATATAGGCATTACAAGATTTATTTGAATCCACACAAGTGTGTTTTTTGTGTGCAAGCAGGACGATTACTGGGATTCGTTGTTTTGAAAGCTGCCATTCGTATCGATCCCTCAAAGGTTGAGGCTATCATAAATTTACCTCCTCCTTCCACACGTCGCCAACTCCAAAGTTTTCAAGGGAAAGAAAACTTTATGCGTAAATTTATCCTGAACTATGTTGAGTTAACAAAAGCTTTTACCCGGTTGTTGAAACAAAATGTTCCTTTTATTTGGGATGGTATTTTTTATCAATCTTTTGATGCTCTAAAACACGTGTTAACCCATGCATCATTATTTCATCCACCCAATTACAACTAAGACTAATTTTTATACCTAGAAGCTTCTGATTCCACCGTTGGAATGGTTCTAGTTCAAGAGGATGAATTTCACAATGAGCATGTGATTTACTATCTAAGTCAGAATCTGAATCCAACTGAAATTAAATATTCACATGTGGACAAATTGGCCTTGGCAGCAGTTCAAGTTGTTCAAAGATTTCATCATTACATATTGTTATGAAAGACAACAGTGATATCTAATTGCAACCCGGTGATGTATATTTTGACAAAATAATTAATCAGGGGAAAATAATCTAAATGGATTGTTATCCTATAAGAGTTTGATTTGGAATTTGAGAAATCTAAATCTAATAATCACTGGTGTTTGCAGAAATTATGTGTGACTTTCCCAATACTAAGACGGAAACTGTGGTAGAGAATACCATTGCAGTTGAATCTATGTTTATTATCATTACGTTAGATCCATGGCATGGAGATATCATCGTCTATCTTCAAACCCAAACTTTTCGCCCTGATATTTCATGTTCAAATCAACGGAGAATCCGATATCAATCTCAAAAATACAATATTGTTGGTGACACACTTTATCGTTGTGGTGTGGATTCTGTTTTTTGACATTGTATAACTCACGAAGAGGCTGGAAGGGTTTTGAATGACTACCACTCTAGAGCGTGTGGTGGTCATATGTCTAGGTATACCACAGCTCAAAATATATTGCGTGCTGGCTATTTTTGGTCTTCATTGTTCAAAGATTATATTATTGTGGTTCGAAAATGCCATAACTACCAAATATTTGATCGAAATATGTGTGCACCACAAGCTCCTCTTCACCTAATAATTGTTGTCGGTCCTCTTACGAAATGGGGCATTGATTTCATTACATGTAACCCTGACTCAGCGGAGGGCATGAGTATATTATTCTCGCTATGGATTACTTTACCAAATGGGCCGAGGCGATGCCTACATTCGCGGTAGATGGAAAAAATGTAGCTACGTTCATATTCAATCATGTGATTTCTCGTTTCAGAGTACTGAAGCTATTATCATATACCATGGGAGTCATTTTCGAAATACAATGATGACCAAACTTTCCGATCAACTTGGCCTGCACCATGATGACTCTACTCCATATTACCTGCAGGCTAATATTCAGGTCAAAGGCGTTAATAAAGTTTTAACCACCATGATTAAATGGATTATCAGAACTCACAAATCAAATTGGCATACCATGTTTTTTCCGGCATTATGGACATACCGAACCTTAGCAGAAACTTCTACATAGTTCACTCTCTTTCAACTCGTTTACGGTTTAGAAGATGTGTTACCCATTGAATGTGAAATACCGTCACTCCAATTAGCCATAGAGTTACTACCAGCTACCTATGAAGAGGAAAAATTATTTTTGTACTTAGCACAATTAGATGAAACTCGACGCACTGCTGCATTAGCTTCTGAGGCTCATAAGAAATGTGTGAAAGCTTAGTATGATCAAAGTGTTACACCTCGTGTTTTTTCAGAAGGTGACCTAGTCTTAGTATATGATCAAGCTAACGATAATCTAGGTGCTAAGAAATTTGAATCAATGTGGTATGGTCCTTACATTTTCAAGCGAGTACTTGAAAAAGGGGCCTACGAATTGACTGATTATGACGGGGTCTCTTTAGATAAGTCCAGAAATGATTTTTATTTGAAGAGATATTATGCTTGATTCTCGTGTGAAGATCTCACTTGTATTTTAGTTATTTTTCTATATAGTATGTCTTAGATTAGATAAGTGTGTCTAGTTTAAGTTTTTTTTTATTACTATCAATACTTATCTTGATTACTCTTGATAATGCATATATCGACATCCCTTCAAACGTACATTGGTTTTGCTGATGGTGCCTGTCGTAGTACATGAAAATTTCTTCTGCAACTTGGGTTATCTATTCACCCACCAATGAGTGTTGGGCTGCTAGTTTGTCATTATTATTATCACTTTTTAACACCTATTTCATCCATTTCTATCATTATTTATCACGTCATTTATCATGGTTTATCATATAATTCCATTTTATAATTATTTATGCTCTTATGGATAAATATTATTTCTTCTCCTTTATTTTTAATAAATTGATGATTATTATGCATGATTTTACCAATGATTGTTTATTAATAAATTTGTTGTAACATCACTCACCATTTTAGCCTCCAAGATATTTTCCGAATTGCAGACTTGATCTCCAGCTCATCATTAAATATTCCAACTCAGAACTTCGCTGGAATAAGAAGTGACAATTTTTTATTGGACGTTGTGGGCAAATGGAGAAGAATCTGGAAAATTTGAAACATGGATTTTGTCCAAAACAGACCGAATTAACTTTACCACAGATAAATTTGCCCAAATTCGGTTCATATTAAGAGAAACTGAAGGTTCTCTGAAAACTATTTTACCAGATTCGTTGTTGCGTCCGTTTTCTAAATTATCTCAGTTGTAATACCAAATTCGACTTGTTCGTGTTGAATGATTGATGGAAAGATATTTCAGATATGATATTGCTGATCAATTGGTTATGAAAAATCGAATTTTGTTATGGGAATCATTTTTTAATCATCTCTATTGTAACTTTGCTCTGCTCTATGTGTATTTAAATGAAAAAATAGAGATCAAAGAGGGAATTATGAAAAAGAATTATGAAAGGGGATATAGATTTATTTATGAGAATAATTATGGACAGAACGTAGCTCTGAAAAGACAGAATTATATTGTAATGCTACTCAATTTTGATGATTAATATCTAATTGAAGTTGTTGATCTCTCGCATTATCTGAAGTAACTTAGTAGTGCTCGTTGGTGGCTAAGGGCCCGACCTCTGGTGGAGTTAACTGCTTCTTTGTATTATGCTTCAGATGTTTCGAGCGTTTAATTGGTTTGATAATTCCTGTTTTTGTGAATCTATTTTATTCAGCTATTTATTACTTCCTATTATTGAGATAATATATATTATGCTTATAATTTGTATTGCTATCATTTGATCACAGCGTGAGTTATCTAGATAGCGCATTGCATTGATTTAATCATCTGTAAGAGTTTGGTTATTGCTATTGAACTCTCAAATTGATATCATTTCCATTTGGATTTATTTGTAAAGATTGAGTATGATTTGGATTGAATCAGCTAAGAAGAGATGAGTTATTACTACTGTGCTCTCGGCTGATGCTATTATTAATTAAAATTTCTTGTGTGAGATTTAATTATGATTTTAGTAGAGGTTTGAGTCTTGAATCTTAGATGTATTATTTCCTTTAAAAGTTACAGCTTGAGATTTATGATTGCATCTGTTTAGTCTTGTACTGAATTTAATAGATTATCTCACGTCATTACTCTTTGGATTTATAGCTTGCACATATTGTGTACACTCTTGAAACAAAAATACTTACCCAGGTTGATAATTAATGTGAGGCGATTAGGAGTTTTAAAAGACACCTTGTAGCACCCAACATTTTGGCATCGTTGTTGGGGACAGTGTTGCCATTTCACAGAGAGTGATTTCTATTTGATATTTGTTGCTGAGAAACAATTGGGTATTAAAAACAGAAGGTAAGAACCTACATAACGAGAAAGTGAAGTGCTTGCTCCTTTGCCCACTTTTCAGCACAATTGCATAGAAGTTGAAGTAGGTGTTTGATGTTTGTCTGCTGTGAAAGAATTGGGTATTAAAAATGGAAGGTAAGAACCTGTGTAATGAGCAAGTAAAGTGCTTTCTCCTCCGTCCTCTTTTCAGCAGAATTGCGTAGGAATTGAAGTAGGAATTTTAGAGGTAGAATTTTTGAAAAAAAATCTTGTAATTCCACTCAAGTGGTGATGTAAGCACCACCCATTTCACTAACCAATTGACAGGAACATTTGAAGGAGAATCCTCAAAGAAACACATGAATAAAATCTTCTATTATGGTAAGAAATGGCTCACATTGCAACTTCTGAATTCCCTATCAAAGATCTAGGAGGTGTGACACAAATGCACATAATTCCCCCATCGCCTCTACCAAATTTTCATGGTTTGAAAAATGAAGATCCAGATACATTCTTATTTGAGTTGAAATACTTTGTAGAGGATATGATAATTGTACTAATGATCGAAGGTTGAAAGTGTTTCCTCTTACTCTAAAAGGAGCAGCTCTCCGATGGTTCATGAACCTTGGTGGGAACTGCATCCAAACATGGGAGGACATGAAGAACATATTCTTGAAGAAGTACCAAGACTACTGCAAATCCAATGAATATATTTTCAGTATGATACAAGGGGAAGATTAAAGCTTGGAGGACTATGTAGAGCAATTTCAATATAACCTTCAAAAATCAAAGCATAAGCATTTGGAAAAAGAGATCTTGAAAACACTCCTTCTTAAAGGAATCAAAGATGAATTTTTAGAACTCTTAAATCTGATAGGAAAAGGTGATGTTTTTCAGCTATCATATGATGATGTTTGTGAATTGCGCATAAGGTATTCAAGAGGAATTTCCAAGGCTGGTAAGAATTCTAGAGAATTTTCTTCTTTCTTTTCCAAATTTACTATAAGAACAAGAGACATAAGAGCTGAAATCAATGTTTTATTTGAAAATTTTAAATATGATTTTATTAGCTCTCTAAATTCACAATTGAATGTTTTGCAGTTTCAGAAAAATCAAGAATTTGATGAAGTGTTTTTTCCTCATTACCGAAAGGAGCATCCCATAGATAGTTGTTCTTCCTTATCTAGGATGGAAGTAGCATATCAAAGAGATGGGGAAGCTGCAACAAGGTCAAAACCATGGAAATCGTGGCCTACAGGTATGGTTCAAAACACTTCCTCTCCATTCTCTTACTTGCATAATCCATTATAGAATACTCATATGTTAGGGCAGCCATGCCAATCTCAATATAACTACCACCAATCTTGTTTACAAGTTTGGCATGGTTCATCTTATGATTGCATGACTACTCTCCCTCATCTTGTAGCACAAACACATCTTCCAGCTCTTCCACAACATCTTGCTTGCCTATCAAAATCATCCATTCAACCCAATCAACTACATCATCAAAATTCTCCATTCCCTACAGAATTTCCTACTCAACTAATTCCACACCCTCACCATAATAAACCAATACAACATGCTTACAGTGTTGAACTGCAAAATTTACCCACCCTTCCCACCCATTCTATCTCACATGCACCATTGGAGAAAACTTATACTGAGATTCAGAATGTATCAAATCCAAAAATTATGGAGGTTATGAAAGAAAATGAGGTTTCTTCTAGCCTGCATCAACAAGTCGTTTTAAACACTCAAGAACTTCATGATATGACAGCTATGGGAAATCAAGAAAGTAAGGAATACATTGAAGATTGGTTTCACTCCATTTTTTTGCAGCATCACTCCATACTTCAACAATTTTTGGCACCATATTTTCAAGGGAAGTTGGCTTCTCATACCCTACTATTTATTAACATGCATTTTTCAAATTTGGGTATGTACATAATAGAGGCGTTATTTCGAAAATGGCTCCACTAGAAGTACTCTTATATGTAAGCATATTCAATTTTGAAAAAAGAGTAGGTTAGTGTAGAAAATAAATAAATAAGGACATAAATAAATACATTTTTATTATTATGTATAAAAATAAAAATAAAAATGTTTCTTTTGCAACACGCTGTGAATATCAACATCGGTGATAAATATTTTAATTTATTTGCATATGTAGATGTATTATATTTAAAATAACAGTCCTACAAACACTCATATTCATTTTTATCACTAATATGGAAAAATTGCTTGAATGTCATATTTTTTGGATTGCGGGCTTGATGAAATTTCTGAAAGCAAAGTCGAGACAATCATGTTTTGAGGGACCAAAAGTGAATATTTTAAAAACCTGTTTCTATCCTAAATATCCCTTGATTTCTAATTTCCAACCCAATTTGAATCACTCCATTTGGATTTGAAACAAAATAGTTATAACCAAAATATTGACAGGACGTCTAGTAGGCAACTCAGGAACAGAGTTAGGACAACAAGTTTTTGGAGGCCTAAATGAATACATATTTAAAATCTGTTTCTATACTAAGTAGTCCTTGATTTACAATTTCCAACTTAATTTGAATCACTCCATTTGGATTTGAAACGAAAAAGTTAGAACCAAAACATTGACAGGGCGTCTAGTAGGCAGCTCAGGAACAGAGTTGGGACAACGCGTTTTTGGAGGCTTAAATGACTATATTTTTAAAACCTGTTTCAATGGTATATTTCTCTATGAATATAGTTTAAAATTAAATTTGAATCACTCAATTTTGATATCGTATGAGGAAAATATGACCCAAATACTGACTATCTATCCTAAATCAGCACTTTTAAAACTTTGTTTTTCTAATTGTTCATTAAAGTATTTGACCCATAAATTATTATTTTATTCAAAAACTATTTCTATTGGAGATAAATAAATTAATATACTTTCATTTCCAATTTGAATCAGCTTAATCCATCATCAAATGAAAAATTTATGCTTGAAATATCAACTGTTGTTCTAAGTTGGAAAATCGAAAATGACTCTATTAGGCAGGTTGTTATAAGAAAATTTAACATACCATTACATGGTATTTTTAAAATATGTTTCTATTGGAGACATCTCTATTAATTCACTTTCATTTGGATTTGGAATCACTCAAATCAGACAAAAAAAGAAGAAGCTATGATTAAAACACTGCTGGTTAGTATGGTCGACCATTGCTCTCCCGCAGGTGACAAATAAAATTTGTTTTATTTTTCTATGGATTTGTTTTGGAGAGTAAATAATTATTTTTTTTGCATGGTTCTTGGATTAGGAGAGCCTGATCACCTCTCTTTCTCCATGATTTGATGTTTTATTGCAAGTAGACACTCGTTTTTTGCAGGTCTTAAGAGAATAAAGAAGGTCAATTTATGGATGAGCAATTCTTGAAAGAAATTTTAATGAAACAAGGGCATTTTATCCAATTCATTACCTAACGGATTCATAACATAAAAAATGAGGAATTTATTCCCATTCGAAGATGCATGGCACTGTTGCCAAAACATTTTTCCAAGAGATCATTTCTTTTTCCATTGACAAATTGATATTCCCTTAGAAAATAATATCATAGCTGTTGTAACTTAACTTATTTATTTATATACTATTTTTAAATAAAATGTTGTTTCTTTTCTGGTTTCTCTTATTTTTTGTGTTTTAGGTGTTGATTCCTTCAAATTACAGTTTCCGTTCCATTGGCGATTGAACAATGAGGACCCCACCATGCAAGTTTCAATTGCAGAAGCCAATCCTTCGACAACTTCATTTCTGTAAAAAGTTATTTCTTTTTAAACTGTAAATATGATTTCTTTTTTCTGTTTTTCTATAAATACAATTGTTTTTTCCTGTTTTTCTCTATTGCTTTTCTTTCTTTTTACGATTGTCTTTTTGTTGTTTAGAGCAGTAGGGATGATTGCTTGTCAGTGTTTTTCCTCTCCCTACTTTCTTTGTTGTTCCCTACAGGAAACAACTGTTGTTCCCTATAGGGAACAACACTTTTTCGTGTGTATTTTCTTCTGTTGTTCCCTAGAAGGAACAATACTTTTTCGTGTGTATTTTCTTTTTCTTTTTTTTGTTCCCTATAAGGAACAACACTTTTTTGTGTGTATTTTCTTCTGTTGTTTCCTATAAGGAATAACATTTTTTCGTGTGTATTTTCTTTTGTTGTTCCCTACAGGGAACGGCCATTGTTCCCTATAGGGAACAACACTTTTTCGTGTGTATTTTATTTTTGTTGTTCCCTATAAGGAACAACAATTTTTCATGTGTATTTTCTTTTGTTGTTCCCTACAGGGAACAACACTTTTTAGTGTGGATTTTATTTTTCTGTTCCCTATAGGGAACAACACTTTTTTGTGTGTGTTTTCTTTTGCTGTTCCCTACAGGGAACAACTACTGTTCCTTCAAAGGAACAACATTTTGTGAGTATTTTCAAGAACAACACTTTTGTACGATCATTCCTAGCCATCCCAACTGATTTCTCTGATTCCCTTGCATGGCATGAAGTATAATACTTTTATGAGGACAAGAATTATGGAGTCTATTGAGGCATACGAATACCCTTAACGTTATTATGTTTAACAGGACAACTTCTGGATGAGAGATTCTTTTTAAGAAAAGGGACACAGTTATTTATATACTACTTTATTGCATCGTTTTCTGCTGTACATGATACCGATTGATCATCTTAATACCATACTGGTTCCACCCTTCCTGGTTATAATCTTCTTTGTCTGTAATAAATGAGATTATAGGTATATTTTTTTTTCTATTGACATGTCCAACTTCTTCCACCATCCCTACTCTTAAGGAGTACTGAGCCTCCCTCTTTTTATCATAAAACTGTGTAATCACAGCAAATTTTTTTTTGCAGATGGAGGATAGGGGGTCTCATTACAAGCCAGCCTACCATGTTCATAAGGTTGTAACTAAGTGACATTCCCATTATGGTCACCACACCAGGGTTATGATCCATTAGATAGCGAAAATATCCTTGGAACAGGAGGTCTCATTATGAGCCAACCTGATCACTTTTGCTACATCCCAGTGAATGGCAGTGTGGTTATCCGGTTACCACGCTAGCACACTGATCTCTTCTGTAGAACAACATTGGAACTCTCCATTTATAAATTGAGGATCCTTGCTCATACAGGTTAAAAAGCAACCCTGCCGAGGCTATGGACACCTGCTGGCAGCAAAGGCTCTGCTTATGGTATTGAAGTTATATCTTATCGTCAATTATTACTATAATACCCTTTTCTTATTCTTTTTTTTATCGGAAAATTTATTTCCTTAATTTTTCCCTGTTTTGAACCTTTACACATGCAAAATTGTTTTCCAATCAATCGCATCATTCTCGGCTAGAATACTGTCAGAAAAACATATTTTTGGCATATTATTGTCCTTTTATTTTTCATAACTTATCATCAATACAAAGCGTCCTATCTCTTATTCATAACTATCTTTACACACTCTGCTCTCATTATAACCATACCTCTTTCCGTCCTATCATTGATATGTGTACTCTGCTTCATTTACTGTCGTATTGATCATTCCCTTGCCTTGTCGTCAGCACAACACCTTTCATATGCTTTATGGTCATGGAATCCCTTTTCCAATTGGAGGGGGGAATGTATGCATTATGGGATAACATGCAATATAATTACTGAACTCTGTCATAACTTGATGATTTGACAAAATATTAGTACTGCATTTATACCAAAGTTTTTCTAATTAAAATTTTTGCATGCATCTTATCTGTTGCTGTTCAAAAAATAAAATTGTGGCTTCAAGAAATTTGCATGCAAAATAGTGACTTGTTACAGTAGAATAACAAGTATGGGGGCAATTCTATTCGCAGCAAGGCCATATTATTGCCCCTAACAACACATGCTCTCACAACTCGTGAACACGCACAATTGTTTAGACATGACGTGCTTGCATGGCTTCCACATTTTGCATCACTTTCAATATCCACTTAGCCTACATCATCTTCAACAAATGCCAGTCCATACATGTCATTCCACATTTTTTTCGGAGGTAAAATTTGAGGTAAAATAGCATACTTTTTTTATTTATTACAAATTTAGAAGAATTTCATGCAAAATCCATTGAGCATTATTTATCATCATTCATTCCACATATTTACCACTTCCCATTCTTCAAAGACAAAATATTTTAGTTTGGGGGAGTTTTCCTTTCATTTATTTATTTATTATGACCATCTTATTCATTCTCAACACCTCCCTTCTTCCATGTTGTTTTACACCAAGCATAGATTTCAGCAGATTGTAGCAACCACCTCTATTCGTTTTCTAGCATTGCGTGAGGGCATGCTAATTCTTTAGTTTGGGGGAGGCATTGCTACACATGATGGATGTTTTCTACTTTCTTTCTCATTTAAGGTGTACAATTTCATTTTTATATAGTGCAAAAATTGATTTGCATATATCTTTAAAACTATGAACTGAATTCTTATGATTTCTAGATAACAAAGAGGTATCATTAAAATACACAAACCCAGATAATTTCACGCTAAATTAGTTCATAAAATTTCGAAAATCATGCACTATCACCTATAGCCATTTTTTTATATCTCATGATCCATGCATCAAAACGATCTGATTTTTGGATCATAGAAGCATTGATATAGTAGAAATCTAGTTTTTGAGAAAATGGTTAATAAAGTTTGTTGTTACCTATATCATATTTTTCTGCAACTTCATATACATATAGTTGAACGTCAAATGTAAAAATTGTTACGCCTTCATCAAGATTCTTAAAATTGAATATTCATTATTTGAGGAAGAATTCATTTGTTCCATCCATTTCATGAGTTGGGATGAATAATTTTTGTATTATTGCTTGGTTAATAACAAGGCTTTGGGTTGCATGAGGACATGAAATATATTCAGTTTGGGGGTATGTTGGGTTTCTAGTTTGTCATTATTATTATCACTTTTTAACACCTATTTCATCCATTTCTACCGTTATTTATCACGTCAATTATCATGGTTTATCATATAATTCCATTTTATAATTATTTATGCTCTTATGGATAAATATTATTTCCTCTCCTTTATTTTTAATAAATTGATGATTATTATGCATGATTTTACCAATGTTGGTTTATTAATAAATTTGTTGTAACATCACTCACCATTTTAGCCTTCAAGATATTTTCCAGATTGCAGATTTGATCTCTATCTCATCATTAAATATTCCAACTTAGAAATTCACTGGAATAAGAAGTGACATTATTGTATTGGACATTGTGGGCAAATGGAGAAGAATCTAGAAAATCTGAAACATGGGTTTTGTCCAAAATGGACTGAATTAACTTATGAGAGAGCAATTTGTCCAAATTCGGTTCATATTAAGAGAAATGGAAGGTTATCTGAAGACGATTTTCCCAGATTCGTTGTTGCAACCGTTTTCCAAATTATCTCGGTTGCAATACCAAATTCGACTTATTCATGTAGAATGATTGATGGAAAGATATTTCAGATATGATATTACTGATCAATTGGTTATGAACAATCCAATTTTTTTATGAGAATGATTTTGTAATCATCTCTATTGTAACTTCTCTCTGCTCTATGTGTATTTAAATGAAAAAACAGAGATCAAAGAGGGAATTATGAAAGGGAATATAAATTTATTTATGAGAATAATTATGGACAGAATGTAGCTCTGAAAAGACAGAATTATATTTTAATGCTACTCAAGTTTGAAGATTAATATCTAATTGAAGTTGTTGTTCTCTCGCATTATCTGAAGTAACTTAGCAGTGATCACTGGCGGCTAAGGGCCCGGCCTCTAGTGGAGTTAACTGCTTCTTTGTATTATGCTTCTGATGTTTCGATCATTTAATTGGTTTGATAATTCCTATTTCTGTGAATCTATTTTATTTAGCTGTTTATTACTTCCTGTTATTGAGATAATATATATTCTACTTATAATTTGTATTGCTATCATTTGATCACAGCGTGAGTTATCTAGACAGCGCATTGCATTGATTTAATCATATGTAAGAGTTTGGTTATTGATATTGAACTCTCAGATTGGTATCATTTCCATTTGGATTGCTTTGTAGAGATTGAGTATGATTTGGATTGAATCAGCTAAGAAGAGATGAGTTATTGCTACTGTGCTCTCAGATGATGCTATTATTAATTAAAATTGCTTGTGTGAGATTTAATTATGATTTTAGTAGAGGTTTGAGTCTTGAATCTTAGATGCATTATTTCCTTTAAAAGTTACAACTTGAGATTTATGATTGCATCTGTTTAGTCTTGTACTGAATTTAATAGATTATCTCACATCATTACTCTTTGGATTTATAGCTTGCACATATTGTGTACACTCTTGAAACAAAAAGACTTACCCAGGTTGATAATTAATGTGAGGCGATTAGGAGTTTTAAAAGACACCTTTTAGTACCCAACAATGAGTTAGTTTCTATGCATGGGGTAAGCCTTGGTCAAACAAAGAACAATATTGTAGAATATAGCACAGTCATTGAGTTATTATCTGATGCCATTTCATTTGGTATTCGACTTTTGATCATTAGGTTAGATTCGGAACTCATTGTATTACATTTAAACAGAGTATATGCAATTAAAAATCTAGTGTTATTGAGATTATTTTTCAAGGTTCATCTCTTGGAACGACAGTTTGATTACATCGAATATCAACACATTTCAAGAAATTTAAACACATTGGCCGATGCATTAGCTAATCATGTTTTAAATTGAAATTTGCAACATTAAAATAGTAAACCAAAACGACATTCGATACATGTTGAACAAGATACTCAGAGAAAGTAGTAATATCATAGATAGGTTTGTTTTCAAAAAATATTACATCATCTAAGATCATCAGTTTAAACAGCTTATGATCTGATAGATACTGATACAAAAAACAAAATATGTCAATCCATGATGATCATCCACTATATGCGATTATGATCATGGTAGTAGACTATGGCACGTGCCACCTTGCACATGAATCTCCTAAACTGTCCTGGTACACTTGTAACATGTCTCTGAAGCCGGAGAGGAATGTCATTTGTCCCTGTCTTGGGAATATCTATAGTTAACCTCTCCAGGTTGTGTTCCATATCAATTAGGATCTCTGTTGCCTAATTCTATTGTGGTATTATAGGCCCTGCTTTCCGCCTTTCAAAGTGGCAGAGTGTAGCTGGTCGACGTGGACCAACATCTGCATTTAAAAAAAATTTACCAGTATTGGATGATAAAAAACAAATAAAAATTATATTTAAAACACATAAAAATGATTCACTTACCTGATTCATCCCATTGTGTCCCTGGAGGCAAGGACATCTCAGGATCACCTGTGAAATCTATACCTACATACGGGAAGTCTGCAATGGTGAAGACTTGATTCTGCAGCCACATAAAGTACGTCGGAGTGAAACAAACCACTGAATTTCCATCACCACCATGGCAGGCCATTAATGCAACCCAACGTACCATATGAGGTTCTCTAGGCTCCTCACGATCCACTAGAATAAGCTCAGGGGCAAGAAGTTGAATTCTCTCCAAAGCAAAGAAAATCAGGATGGCACCATAACCAAAGTCTTTTAACTTTGCGTTCTTTTCTCTGGTTAGTTGGCACTTCATGTTGGCCAATACCCCTTCGCACCAGTTGAAAATGGTGCCTTTGAAACACTCCACCGCGGTCTGCATTTGAGATTTAGTGGCTACATGTGGAGTCACACTTCCACACAGCTTGGTTACCGTGAATGCAATCACTTTAATATCTAATCACAATATAGTTTTTATGTCTATGCGATTATCCTTTGAATATGTTGCATCACTGCAAAACTCTTGTTTGTAACTAGCAATGGGTAGGCCACCCTGTCTAGATCCAAACAAGGATATGTCTTCTCCTCTTTTGGACAATCCAATGACAAAATAAATATCTTCGAGCTCAATTTTGAGCTGATGGTCGCCAATGATAAAGCATTGATTTTAAACATCCCATTTTTTCACTAACCATGTCATCAGCTCCACCTGTGCTCTCATACCTTCAATCACCCAGAACTTATACAAACCACAATTTTGAAGCACTTGCATTATTTGAGGATTATTCATGGCTTCATTGTTTATATCTTCATTCTCACGTTCTCTCCACTCTAGCATGGTGAAATAGTCTACAAATGGACGCATTTGAAGGTTAGAAATGTTTTGAGGGGGGAAATTTAACCATTTTTTAGATAATTTATTAATTTTAAACAGGTCAGGGCGCCTCCACAGTTTTTGTGCAGAGACAGTGTGAACGTTCACACGAGCTCCACACAAAAACCGCAATACCCCGATAATTTCCTATTTTTAGAAAATTATTGGGGTCCGTAGGTAACGCATGCATGACTTGTGGACCCCCGAGAGGGCAATTTTGAACATAATTTCTCTCCAAAAAATGAATTTAAAGCCAAAAAGGAGAATTTAATTGGATAGAAATGAAGAGAAGAGTGTCGTGGATTACCTAGTTCTAACGAATCACAATTTGAGCAGATGGTTCTCCTGATATTGGCTCTAGAAATTTTTGGCCAAAAACTCTCAGTTTACTGCTCTGAAGATAAAAGGTGAAAATTACTTTGTTAAACTCTTTTTTTATAGTTTTTGAATGAATGAAATATTAAATTTTATTTATTTTTCACTTAAAAAGACTATTTTTCAACATTTTTACTTCTTTGGAGTAGGTATGTTTAATTTTTTGAGTTTTTGTGCAGATTACAGGTTTTTGGTGAAAAAGAATTATTTTGATGATGGGTATAATTTTATCACCTTTTCGGGCTCTTGAAAATTATGGAAAAGAGAAACTCTTTTAAGCCCTTTTCAGACTCTCTAGATATGAAAATATTGTCGAGTACTTGATTATTCAAACTCGTTAAAGGAAATTAACAGTCATCCCTTCAGTATAAGTTTACCCCTTTTCCAGACTGAAATGGAATATTTACGAAAAAGGCATACGTTGACTAATCGTCGTCAATAGAGTTCTCTTATGCATTATTTTATCCTTTTTCGGGCTTGGGAGACTAAATTTACGAAAAATTACAAGCACGGAGTTTACTTATGCTTTTCTTCTGACTCCGTAAAACTAAAAAACACCGAGTTTCTCCTATACTGGACTCGTTAAAATTTAACAGTAAAGGACTTGTCAATTAAAAACAGGAACCGACCACTCCTTCCTAGGGTTTGATTTTAGTACTAAGTTGGACTCATTCGAAGGCTCAACTTATACAATAAGAAAATGTTATCCTCCTCAAGCTTGTCAAAAATAAAGAGGTACTTTCCAGTAATGGTGGGGGAAAAAGAGAAAAGGAATCTAGTTGTCACCCTTGTTTTAAAAGCAGTATACCACTCTTGAACATGACACTTTTTTCACACTTTTACCTGGGTTGGGAAAATCCTTTGTCTAACAGTTAATCAAAATCACATTGAAATTCTTCGGCTGGTTTCTAGGTATTAGCTTTAGGTCAATTATTAGAAAACCATCTGCAGTGTCGTTATGTGTTCAAGAGACAGTTTAAATAAACCATTCATTGCAAACATTTGTATCCATTTGCATTGACCATCCCTGAATCAGTCCTTGTAAATATTTTTTCAAAACTTGATCTAATGTTTTCATGTTGTGGGCTTTCCTACAATGGGTCGCTTTCTATCGAGGATAGCTCATTATCTAGAAATTTGATCTATAATCCTATCAGTACCTTGGGATTTGCATGCCTTAATGGTAGGTTTCTCGCCTTTGACGATAGGTTGCATCATTGACCTTCGATGGAAAGATTCCATGAAGTGCTCAACTGCAAATCATTCATTCACACTTCATGGATTGTACTGAGTAATTTGAGAGCCATTGTCATTATTGGTGGTTTCTCTCACACTTGTTAACAGTTCACATCATTGACTAGTAATCAAGTCGTTTCTACCATTCTATCCATGTTTCTATCAATCACATGGATATAATCATGCTTGTTCGGGAAGCGGAAATCAAGACCCTGGATCTAGTTTCCACCATCCAGGCTGCGATGAGTTTTATTATTCATGATACAATACACTACTTATGATAGATGCTTGCATCCATACTATGTCTACTATTGATGTAATTTTAAAATCATTTCCATACCAGAACATTTAGTTAGTTTTTATCTGAGCATGGGAATTCCTACCTCAGCAATTATATACATATATGTGTTTTTATTGAATGTTTTTATAGGTTTTTGACCAGTGTGTCTATAATCCAATCCTCATAATGATAAAGCACTTCACTCTTCAGAAATACCTCAGACTTCATACTTTAGGGGGCAATCTGTTACAAATTATTTTGTCACCATGACATTTGACTGTCTATATAGGTTCACCACTACCTATATTGTGCTCCTTTAGAGGTCAAAAAACCTAATGTTCCTAAACCAAGTCTTGGAGTTGGAGAAAAGCTCATTAAAACCCTAAAAATTCTAACTCCGCACTTTTCCTATCTCTTTCATGCGGATCTGCAAATATTTGTTCTATAGCCTACAACACATCCTGCACGTTCTGCTTATAAAACCTATGGACCCCTGTAAATAGCCAAATAAAGGAAAAAGTAAGTTCTAGAAGCCTAGCTAGATAAATATTCTCCCAACTGGAAGCTTCTAATGGTGCGATCAGTTCGAGCTTTATCCCTCAACTCATGGAGCTCTATCCCTTCACTCATGTATTTTATCCCTTGGTATATGGAGCTCAAATCCCTTCATGAGAGGAATCCATCCCCCTCTTCATGGAACTAAAACTACCTCCATTTCCCTATAAATTGAGCTCATGTTTCGGTCAGAAGGGTAGATTGTACCTAGCTTGTATAAGGTAATTGCTGAAGAAATTCCCAAGAGAGCATACTCTCTACACTAGTAATTATTGGTATGAGAATGATCACACACTCATGTCCATAACTTCATGCTAGTTCAAAGAGAAGAAGGCTTGTCAATCTGAAGAAGGAACGATTGTTCAAGGCCCCAGGAGGAACTTATACAACATCAAGGCAACAGGTTGTAAAGTTACTCTTTTCATTCAAGATAATACATATGGATCTCCTTTTCTCATTGAGTTGTTCTTGTGTCTATTTGAATAATTCAATACTTGGATTCCTTAATCACAGAGTTAGATTAGTTGTTCTCAATTATTATATGTTGCAGGTGATTTTAATTATTTTTTCTATCTTTGATTGTAGGTTCTACCTACTGAAGAAACATATTTGGAGCGACTGGATAAAATACTGCACCGAACATCGAATTTCAAGGTAAGAGCATGTCATCTTTCTTAGTTTATAATAATTATGAATTGCAAATGGTATAGAGAAAATGATTTACAAATGATGTCTGCTTTCTAGCTATTCGCAGATACTAGGGAGACTACCTTTGTCCACAAGAGGGATTTATCCGCATAATGGAATGGGAAGTGGATGAAGTAAGTTTAGGAAGAAATACAATTGTAGGAAGAAAACCATTTATCCTAAGTAGTGTAAAAAGGGGATAGTTTTATAAGTAGTTATGGTCACTATTAAATTCATTTGTTACTTTTTAAAGACACCATATATGGGAAAAAGCTTGTAAAAGTGATGAATTGTATAACATCACTTGAATATGCAACATAGTGATATTTTGTTATTTTCTTAGATTACAGAGGATATGGGTTATGTTGTAAATTAGAGAGAGACATGCATGATATTTGTATGTAACCTTTGGTGTCCAAAACTCCTTCAGTAGGGAGAAATGATCCAAGTGGCTCCAAAAACCTTAAAAAATAAAGTTTTGAAAATTTAATGGATATAATTCCAGGTCGTAGAGCTCAGAAAGACTATATCAATGACATCAAAAATAACTCAATCTTAGTCTGTATGACAAAGTTATGATCATCTAAATTTTGGCACAAAAAACAAAATTCTAAGTCAAAATTCAACCACATAGTTCCATGTGGCACTCCCATAAGATGCCACGTGGAAGCCTAGTTAATAAGGCATATGAGGGTTCTGTGGCAGATGTAGGATGTTATGGTAGCATATGGTCTCAACATTTGGCACTGATGCAATGGACAAGTGGTAGGTTATGTGGACCAATGGGGTCCTACCATGTTTCCTAATCAAATGGCACCACGCAGCACCCTATTGATAATTAAGTGGACCAATATGAGGCTGCTACATGGAAAGACCTGATTGGCCAAGTCAAAAACTACTAGGCCAATCAAGAGTCATCATGTGGTAGTGCTCGGTTGGCCAATTAAACTTGGGAAATTACGAATTTGTTTTAAACATTCACCATTATTTATATAATATAATTACTAATAGCCCTCAGGGTTTCAACCCATGACCTACCAACCATAAAACCCTTACATATTCATGTGAACCAATATGAAAAGTAAAAACTTTGTTAAATTTTACCACTACAATGTTATATAAATTCAAATTTGTATGCATGAAACGAAACCCATACAACACGCAGAATGACGAGGGGGTCGACCAGGCTTGAGTGCACAAAACCCAATGGGATGTGGCTTAGTATAGGCATGAATATAAAGGAAGGATATGTAATATTAATATTCTTATAATATTCAAATCTACGTGGCATAATTTATGACACAAAGGGGATTGTAGTGAAGGTGATAGAACCATATGAAGTCTGTAGTCATTTTTTACAACATTTTGAGGCGAGCCCACTAGTGTTGTAAGAATTGTGATACGAGAAGCATATTTGAGGGGTCATGGTTAAAGCCCACATGTTTCATTAAATGATTGGCATGTTTTATGAGATAGATTTTCACTTGTCAGAGGGAAGCCATGTTTATACTCATGTTTCTCAAAACATTTTAAGGAATCCATTATTGCAGTCAAAATTGGAATCTCATCACTAGATATAAGGGCACATATTTCATTAAATGCATGGAATGGACTTCGATGAAGTCTTCCATATTTCAAAATGTGGTCCTGTTTCTACTCTAAAGTTGTAGAAATCTAAGGAATAACTACTGGTATAGTTTGAGCTATGTATTTTTGGATGATTCCTAGATGTTAGGTATTGCCATCTATTTTTCCATGTCTTTTCCATTATTTTGCTAAGATAATATAGGGTCATTTCCACTTTGAAGCTTGTCCCAGAGATGTAGCTCACACATTGTGAGTGAACTTCATTATACAATCTTGGTGTCTTATCAATGTTGTCTTCATTTTGTGTTTCTTCTTCATGAACGTTGCATTTATTTTATTTTCATGGTCTTTACGTAATTCTATTTAACATCATTGAATAAAATATCCTCGATCAATCTCAATGTTTGATCTATGATTTCTACTAAAAAAAAATTTGCATTGATTGTTGGATCCTATAACACAATATGAAGGAGATGTGTAATTCCTTTCATGGTCAACCTTGAGTTCACATCTGTCCCTTCTAAAATATATATATATATATATATTTTTTAAATAAACAAACAATGAAAACTATAATAAAAACAAAATTAATATACATGTTTGGTAAATTTTGAATAAAAACATTAGAAAACATCAATAATCCAACTCCCACTATGTTAGCTTGGTTACTTGTTGACCTAGATTAGTTTGTTGTTAAACTTACAATATAGTATAAAGGAGATAAGATAAAATATTTAACTATCACTTTCAACCATAAATAAAATAATTTTATCATTATGTGAAGTAACAAAATTTTATATCAAATTTAAATGGACATAAAGTAATTTAACATTAAAAAATTGTATAGTTTCACTTTTGATATATGGATGATGTACAATTCCTATACTTTTTAAAAATATTTCAATATCAACATCATATATGTGTGTAGAGAGAAAAATTAAAAGGAAATAAAAATAAAATAGTGTTACCATAATAAGATATTTCAATGCTCACAGAAAAGTAATTGAATGTAAAAGAAATCAATTAATTTGTAATAAAACGAAGATGTATAATTCATTAACATTATAGAAAAAGTAATATATATATTTTCTTCCAACACGACTAAAATATTCTTAATCACCACTCTAACGATGAATGACCAAATTTTAGGTTGTTGTGTAACTAGGAAGATTAAGACCGCATTATTTGTGTCCTTACGAAAAATAGGCATAAGAAACAACAACCATTAGAAAATACATCATAACTCGAATAGTCTGTAGATTCATTGTATTGAGCCACCACGATGGTATGCATGTGTTCTTACCATGATTGATGTTTCCACTTATGCGAGGTGTAAACCATAACATATGATTTGACTAACGCATATGCAGAGTGCATTAGGGGAATTTTGAGGTCTAAAATGGGCCTCCTAAGGAAATTATAAAATAATAGTGGAAATAATAAAATAAGATTAGATTACATCATCAAATTTTTTAGAGAGAAAAATAAAAATTGTAGAAAATCTCTAACACAAATCTAATACGATGTAGAAATTATATCAATGGAATCAATCCAATCATGCAATGTACTAAATCAAGATACTGAATCCTTCTACTATATTTGCGGAATATAAAACATGATCGCTCAATCACATGCAAGTAAGAGAAAGAAGTAGATCAATACACAACACTAGATATTCCTAGGGAAAGAAACTACACAAAAACCCTCCATCTTTATTGTATAATCAACCAAGGAATCATGAAACAATACAATTTATTTGTGATCACGACAACCTCATACACTCTACCAATTGCTTCACACTGATCTAGGAAAAATTGGACAAACACATAACCAATTATCATCCTACCCTCAGCCTACCATGCTTACGCAATCCTTAGAGAATTAAACCCCTATTAAATAGGAAATTCGGTCTTCCTTTATTGCACAATTCATCATGGTCTTCCCATGGTTTTAGCCGACTTGGGGAGTTTTCCAAAAATACAATCGATAGTTTACTAGCCTTTAACTTTGTCTCAACCGGTTCTCCAAGTCCACTGTAATTCAAAATTTATGTAGCAAGTGCAATAGTAAATCATCAGTTACCTATTAGAAAACTACGGTGAATTAAATCTATTTCAATCTACTTGATCTTCCACTACCTCATTAAACAGCTTAAAAACTAGGTAACCGATTTTTAACTCAATTAAAAAGTTAATTGATCCCAATTATACTACACTAGTGGTAATAACCGCAATCGGACCCTCGTAAATAATATTTTCAATATACATGCCTGCCCTAGGAATCATCAACTCAGACTATTGAGCTTTATTGATCTATCACACTTAGTTAACTATTACAAGTTGTTATGAGATAAGATTACAATTATTTTTCCAATTTATTTAAAAATTGGTTGCACACTAATGTGTCGCTAGGATCCATCACTGTGTGATGTGTGATCCCAAAATAGTGTGTGTGCATTTTCATGTTGTTTCTGGATTCCAATTTCACTGTTTCTTGTTGCAAATTTCAACACTCCCTCTTAACAAGAAAGGAATCAATCTGTCCCGATCCGGTACCTTTGGAATGTTCTTACATGCAACACTTCCTAGTGTTTTTTTCACATGCAACTCTCCTAAAACTGAATATCCTCCAAACAACTGAATCTGTATAATGCATATGTCATCAGAGTCTTATGACTGCTGCTAGCTACTTCACATGTCTATTGGACTCTCTACACTGCTGACATCTGCATCCATGCACTCTGCACTACTGCCAACTCTGATTTGCGCTCCAGTATCTGATACATGTTACTCTAATTTTTTCCTCCTGACATTTGACTGCATCAATCTAACTGATCCTTCCTTATACTGTTGTACCGTGGGCTCCTCATAGCTAGGTTCGATCCATGAGATACACCATCTCAATGGACCCTGCCCAAATTTCTTCTTGGGATCATATCTACACATCGCCCCACCTCACACCTGGAGGTATAACTGCATGTACTCCTCCGCCTATCCGCTCGAAATTTCTCCCGGGAGGTCTCTATCTATGTCACCTTGTAGATCCACGTGGATCCTACCACTGACTTCCCCACTAGTCTTGGGACCACTTCCCACGCACTGTTTCTGATAATGGAGTCATACTCCTCAACCATGGCATCAACCCATGTTGGCTGTTGCACTGCTTCCTCAAAAGAGGATGGTTATGTCACAACAGCATTCAACATAAGAGTCATGTATCTAGTGTACCTATTTTGGGACCTCTCTTCCCGTGTTATGATGTAGGTGCTCATACATGCTTTGTCACATCTAGCATCAATATGTCACTGTGTACTTCCTACCATTTCTCGGTGGATGGCCCTACATGAATGGTTTCCACCACTCCATGATCCTCATTGGTTGCTCCACATCATGAGGTTCATCTTTGGAACTAAGAGTTTCTCATCTACATCCAAATCAAGCTCCCTCTCAAGGGACAAGATGGTTTTCTCCTGCATCAGCCAACATCTCTCCTTAAAATTGTCATCATGTTAGTCGGAAAATACACCCGATAGTTTTGGGGAGTATCAAGTAAATTCTACAAATATCCCAACCTTTTTTGTCAATTATAGCTTCTTTCCCGGCATATTTGGTCACATGGCCAGACATATGAGCCAAAAATTTTAAGATATGAAACATCCGGTTTCTTACCTGAAAAAGCCTCCTCTGGTGTACTCATACCAAGTGTCTGATGAGGTCCCCGATTCTATACAAATACCACTATGTTGCATGCCTCTACCCACAAATGCAATGATAGGCCCTGATCATGTAACATAGCTCATGTTTCTCCCAAAATTGATCTTTTATTTCTTTCTACAACCCCAATCTGTTGTGGGTTATGAGGTGCAATCAATTCTCTCCGAATTCCTTCCTTGGCACAAAAGTTCTTGAATTCATTAGAGATATACTCACCACCATTTTCACTCCTTAGAGCCTTCATCTTCTTCCCTGTATCTTTCTCTACCAATGATTTTAATGCACAAAACTTGGAGAACGCCTGATATTTCTTCTACAAAAAGAAGATCCAACACTTTCTAGAAAAATCATCAACAAAAATCACATAATACTTGTGGTTTTCTATGGAAGGCATAGAGAATGGTCCACACACGTTTGAGTGAACTCTCTCAAGGATTGACATTGCTCCATTCTCCTTCTCATGAAAGGTGGCCTTAATATACTTCCCCATGGTACATCCCTTACATGTGTCTATCTGTGCAAGAGTACCCTTTGGAAGACTTGTAGAAATCTTCTACATGATCCTCAAAGCACTGTGGTGTAGATGGCCCAATCTCCTGTGCCATAACTCACATGTATCCTGAATCACCACCTTCACTGCTTTACTACTCAATGGTGCACAACCATCTACATCTTTTGTAGAGGTTCTTCACACGAAACCTAATCTTCATTACCTGTGTTGTCACTTTGTGATGAAGGAATGCCTTTTCTTCACTGAAAACCACATCATATCCAAGATCCTCCAACATATCAACTAAAACTAAATTATTTTTCAATCCTGGTACATGTATGACATATTTTAATAAGAATGGTTTACCTGACTATCTCTTGAAAGTAACTGTACCAATCCAGGTAGCGCTATACCTCCCGTCATCACCCATCTCGATGTGCATTTGAATATCCTTCTCCTCCAAGCTACTAAAGAGTTCATGTGGAAAGATGCTCCACTATCTAAGTACCACATAGATCCCATCATAGTTGACGCCATGCATGCGATGAGAGAGAATTCAACTCAAACTATGAGGCCAAAGCTTCACCCGCTGCAGCTCCTGGAGCCTTGTTGTTGTTGTTCTTCTTTTCTATTTTCCTAAGCTTTTCCTTGGAGTGCAAATTTTATGTGGTCACTTATGCTTTGAAATGTAGACTGTCAAGGCCTTCCATATAGCATATGGAGTTTCCTTTCCATGGAGACTGAAAATGTGATCTAAAACTCCTCTAACAAGATCCCCTCTCTACCTTTCTACCTTATTCGCCATGCATCAAGAAGTTGAGCATTCTATCATGTCATAACATCATTATCTAGGAATTCCTTTCAACCCATTTTCCTCCAACACTACTTCCCTTCCCGTCCTTTCATGGAAACAAGTTCATAGCCAGTTTTCGTGGGGCTTTCATAACCAATTTTCGCCAAAGATGGGCTTTCATAGCCAATTTTCGATTTTCATGATATGAAGCTATTTCATCGACTTACTTTATCTATACACTATTAAAAACAATTAAACAATTAACAAAGGTTCACAAAACATTAAAATATTAACTAAGGTTCATACCTAAACAATTAGCAAAGGTTTCCACACAATTAAAAAATGAACTAAGATTCATACCTAAACAATTAACAAAGGTTCATAAACCATTAAAAAAATAACTAGGTTCATACCTAAATTAAGTAAGGTTCATACCTATTTACTAAATACGTATATAAAAATATATTTTAGGTTTATCTATTTAGTATTTACCACATGTAAACATGAAGTTTTAATATTATATTTAAATGAACTCACACTTTTAACATAAGCAATGTTATTTTTATCTATTTATTAAACGTAAATATGAATATTTAAACTTAGATTTTAAACAACTCACACTTATAACATAAATCAATGAAGTTTAAAAAATAAACTTTATGGCCAAAAAAATATAAATATCAATATTAATTTGACTATCTAAATATTACCTTTACTAAAACTATAATGAAGGCATTAGAGCAAGAAAAAATTAAACTTTACCAAAATAAATATAAATGTCAATATTTGATTTGACTATCCATGCAGGTCATTGGTGCAAACAATAAATTCAATATTAAAAAAAATAATTTCCTATGTATAACTCCATGATTAAATAAATATGTTAATTTTTAACAACATTTATAATAACTAGGGATGATATTTTTTTAACCACACACACACACACACACACACACATATATATATATATGGAGATGGGATATTTTCTTAGAATTCTATTATTATAGATAGACTTCAAGAAGGTGGCAATGTAAACAACTCACTTTCTTGTCTCTCCTTCCAAAGATAATATAAAAATATTATATATTGTAAACTTATACTCTATATTGTATAAAATTATTATAATTGTAGCATTATATATGGATTCATGGACCCCTTTAAGGGGGTCATTGAATCCATCTACATAGATCTTAACATATCAGATGAGAGTCTCTAAATTTTAACACTACAGATGGACTGACAGACCCCTTTGTCTCTAAACTTAACACTGCAGATGGATTCAAAGAAGGGGGTATTTGAATCCATCTACAACATTAAACTTTAGAGATAAAAGGGTATTCAGAATTTTAACATTGTAGATCGATTCAAAGACCCCTTTATCTCTAAATTTTAACATCACATATGGATTCATAGACCCCTATAATGAAATGTAACACTTCGGTATCAAAATTTCAATTTTCCATTTCTGGAGTGACACAACTAAAAATTTCTAGCACAAATGACTAATTCATATACTTTTTGTACTTTTTGTTTTCTCGTATTTTTATTCTTGGACTATAATAGTCATTTACATTAATCATTATTATTTTTTTCACTTATTATCTAGTCATGTATTTCAAACCTAGACTAAATTAGTGATTTAAGTTAGTCACTTTTAGTTTAGTCACTTATTATCTAGTCGTATATTTTATCCCTAGACTAAATTAGTCATTTATGTTAGTCATTTTTAGTTTGGTCACTTAAAATTTCTCAAATTTAGTAGTAAATCACCTAAAAAAATTGCGGTGACTAAATTTTTTATTCACCTAGTCACTAATTTCATCATTTTCTTCTCGTGAATCCACACCTTAGGGACATATTGAAACAAGAACTTCAGAAATTTCTTGATGTTAATTTTATATACCCTATTTCTAACAATCATTTGGTTTCACCACTGGTGGTAGTCCCTAAAAAGAATGGAAAGTGGATAATTTGTGTAGATTATAGAGAACTAAAGAAAGCCACGCAGAAGGATCATTTTCCACTTCGATTTGTAGACCAATTCCTTGATACACTTGCCAAAAAGAAATATTTTTCTTTCTTGGATGGATTTAGTGGGTATAATAAAATCCAACTTGATCATGAAGACCAAGGTAAAACTATGCTCACCTATCCATGGGGAACGTTTGCATATAGACTCTTACAATTTGGGTTGTGCAATGCACCAACCACTTTTCAAAGGGAAATTCTAAGCATTTTTTTTTACTTAATTAATAAAAGGATTGAACTATATATGGATTATTTCACCCCTTATGGTAATGATTTTGATCAAGCTTTATATGATTTCGAAAAGGTTCTTGCATGATGTATAGCTACCAGGTTGTGGCTTAGTAATGAAAAATTTCACATGATGATGACAGGAGGTGTATTCATGGAAAATTTTATATCTGCTATAGGTATTCAAGTAGACCCAACTAAGATCGAGGTAGTTCTTACACTCCCTACTCCTTGTACACCAATAAAGGTACGTAGTTTCCTTGGTTATGCTAATTATTATCGTTGTTTCATAACACATTTTTCAAAAGTCGCAACACCATTGTATGCATTAAATGGACATGTGAAATTTGAGTGGGTCGATAAATGCGATATTGATTTTGTATATCTGAAAAAGTTGACTTCAATAAATATTGTGTTGTGGGGACCAAATTGGAGTATACCATTCCATATATCATGAGATGCATTAGATACGATGATAGGATAAATTCCCAAAAAAGAAGAGGAAAAGATGCCCTACACTATTATTATTGAAAAAACCTCACACCTACACATTTAAACTATATTATGATAGAAAAAAAGATTTTTTGGTTGTTATTTACGCTATAAATAAATTTTGTCATTATATATAGTAGGATATCAATTTTTTCTATACAATGATCATTGTTCTATTCGATATTTAGCTAACAAACATGTTACTAATGGCAGAGTAACTCATTGGTTACTGTTATTGCAATATTTTGATGTTACTATAAAGGATTAGTCAGGAAAAGAGAACCTTGTCATAGGTTTCTTCTCAAGAATCCCAATTTTATTAACCCTCTACCAGTGTAAGACCAATTACCGTATGAATATATACTTTTTGTGACCTTCAAACATTGTGGTATGTTGATGTTGCAAATTACCTGGAAACTGGAAAATTTCCATCGCATTTGTCATCCCAAGAAGATAAGCTTATTATCCAACGTAGTGCATGATTTTCATGGATAGATGATTACCTCTTCCACACTGGGGTTGATATTCAAATTTGCAGATGTATAAGATAATACGAAATCTATGATATCCTCAGATATTGTAATGATGAACTCTGTGGATGTCATTTTTTCAATCAAAGGACTGGACATAAATTAGATGGGATATTTCTGGCCCACAATATTTAAAGATGCAAAAAAATATATCCAGACCTATGACAATTTTCAAAGGATAGGTGATCCCATTCAAGTCGATGAAATTCCCCTTCAACCACATATTGTATTGGAACTGTTTGAAATATGGAAAATGGAATTTTTAGATCCCTTTAATCCACCTTCAAATCAGAAGACATGTATTCTAGTCTGTACTATTATCACTTCACTAGATCTCCGAAGCTGAAAGAGACCAAAAAAGGTAACCACAGACCAATATTTTGCCAAGTAGTTAGCCCTACTAGGCAGGAAAGGGCTCTCTCCACAAGATCATAGCCAAGATGACTAGATAAATGATATTTTAGGCTAGATATAGTAGCACTAGGGTTTTTTTTATTGAATTGAGTTGTTGGATGGTGAATAAGTCAGAGAAGAAATTAGGTCAATACAAACAAGGATCTGAATTGCAGGGATTTGATGGGGCAAGGTAGGTAAGTAGCTTAACACATTAAGGTATCAAAATGGATTGGTCTAGACTGCCAAGGTTTCAAAAAAGAGCATTGGGAAAATGAATTATTTTGAATTAGAAGATGACAAAAACAAGATTGTAACTATTCCTCCAAAACAAAGCATAAGCTAATGAATTATTTCTGACTTAGGAATCAATTACACTCAGAGATGGAATGAATATGAAATCACAATAAATTCACAAATTTTAAAAACATAAGAAGAAACAATGTCAAATCACATTACCACAGGTATCCAATCAAAATAGCTACATCTCAGTCTGTTATTTCTTGCCAAAAGTCTAACTAAAATAGTGTTAAATGATCAAATTCTACAGCATTCAACCATTGCAACGAGAAATGAAATGAAAGATATAGGCCAAAAGCAACATCTCCCACTCTTAGGGGTCGAATCCCTAAATTGTGGAGCTGATCCACTAAGTTCTCAACTAGAATCCTAGTGATTAGGGAGGTTAGCCAACTCATCCCTATCATTCATGATATTGATTCACTTTGACCAAAATTACCCTTTTTACATCATGTATCTACCCCTAGTAACTATTTAGGACATAATTACATTTAAATTTCATCATTAGATTAGTAAAAATTCAATGAATCCATCCATCAATTGATAAAACTGGAAAATTTTGAAGAAAACAGGAAACTACAAAAAGCATAGTGTACTCGGAAAAATCTCAGTGTGGCTGGGAAAAAGCGCATTATGGGCCTTAAAACTAGGTTTTTATTACCTTCCTGAAGTCCAAATTGGGCCAAATATGGCTCATTAGAATGCTCTTCCAGTCTAGTTGTCAAAAATTTCCTCAAGCATGGAAAATGGTTGAGTGAAGGTCCTCAAACAGTGAAACTCACAAGATTGCTCCAAAAGCACAGTGATGATCTGAAAAATGAGGTAGAAAGGCGATTTTCTAGTGGTTTTTGGCCATTTCCACCTGTCAAAAGATTTATTTTCTGAGTGCCACAGTCAAAATTGCATGTCAACATCACTCTAAATCTAAATATGCAACCCATTCTCATTTGGAGGCCTCCACAAAAAGCGCAACATGGCCCACACTGCGCTTTTTGCAGGCTTACTGTACAAAAAGTCCATAAAAAATTGCAGAAACAACAAAAACCTGAAAACTTGCCCAAAACTCTTCAAAATTGGTAGATGAAGTGCTAATAAGGTGTCTCAAGCAATCAAGTCAAAATCATCAATAATCTCAAGTTTTTCCTCCTCCTTATGCTTGATTAGTGTTTACTTGTGTTTCTCCTTCAACTGCTTAATCCTGATGTTGCAAATCTTGTTTCTAGTGATGTATATATTGGCCATGTGTATGAGCATATCATTTTACTTGTTGCCATTATGGAGGAGCTTCTCAAGGTTGATTTTAACTCTGTCAAGCCACATTTCTCTCTCCTCATCAATCTCCTTTGCAATCCTTTCCTCCAAACTGAGTTGCTCTGCCTCATGTTTCTTCTGCTCTAAAGCTCTCTTAAGACCTCTTGTTTTTTGTCTTTTCTTGGTGCTTCCATGGTCAAAATCATCAGGTGTCATCAATTATTTGCCTTTGATGTCTTGCATTTTTTCCTTTAGCAGCTCTAACTCCATGAGTACATGTTTGTCTTTGAGCTTCTTGTTCTCTTGTTCAAGGAATGATATGAAAAATTGTGCTCTTGCCATGTTGTCTAGCAATTATTTGATTACGGAATCCTTCTCTTTGATGATCATATTTGAGACCTCATGATCATCTTGGACATCCAAGTCCACCAAGTTAAACTCTATTTCTTCCTCATGAATGTCTTCCTCCTATTGAACAACTGCCTCTTTCTGATTTTGATTTCCCAGCTTTGCTGATGAACAAGGAAAGGCCCCTTCCAAAATATGTTTATAAAAAACTTTCCTAGGTCCCCTCTGGTAGGTTTTGACCTTTTTGGCTTCTTTGGCCTCAATTAATTGTAGCCCTGCTAGTTTGCCTAGTCTTCCTGTAAGGAACTCAAGATGTTGGTGGAATAGTTCTAGCAGGTTGACTTGGACCTATAGTGAAGACATCAACCTCAATGAAATTCTCCCATGATATGTTCAGCTGATTAAGGTGGTGAAGGACAACGATTTTGATCAGAGAGTGATGGAAAAGGTTGTTCATCTAAAGCTCAAAATCTCAGTTTTGCACAATGTAGGCCATTTTATCAATTTTTATGTATAAGTAGTAGGGGAGGTTGAGAAATCTCACCCTAGTGAAAAACATGAGAAACCTGATGTGATAGTTGTATAATCTAGAGAATCTGCCCTCACAAGTGAATTACTTAATGATGATTGTTGTTTTGGAGGTTCTTGATGAAAACCGTGGTCAAAGTAGGGTGACTTTGGACTCTTTGTACCATCTCACAGAGTTCAATGCAACCCACATGCTGGAGAAATCTGACAATTAAGGGTGATGCCATTAGTTCTCTTGTGTCTATTGTCTCTGATCTAAAACTCCTCCCTCCTTTTTTATATGTTTTCATGTCTCCATATGTGGCATTTTTTTCCTCCTCCATTGTGTTTCTTTCTTCTTCCATTATGCTCAATTTGTCTTTTAAAACACTAGGGAAGAAGGGGAAGGGAAAGGGAGTAGGATAGTGGGGTTAGGGGATTGTGATAGGTAATGGAAAATTTGAGGTAATGTATGAAGGGATTAGTGAGCTTAGGGAAGTAATGGGAGGTTGAAATAGTTAGGGAAATAGGGTAGGAAATTTGTATTACAGGGAGGTATCTATCTTCCTCAGAAAGCACAAATAGGGTGGTAGGGTTTAGGAAATAGGGATTAGGAATGGGAAATGATTAAGTGTATGGGTAGTGGGGAGTGATTTAGGGTGTAGGGAAGGTGTATGGGTCCTGGGGAGAGTAATTAAGCTTGAAAATTATGAACTAGGGTTTCAATTGCTTAGAACATGGCATAAAATGAAATGAAGGGTATACACCATGAAATTGACACCACAAACTGAAAGGACAGGCTATGGATATGCCACTTACTTGAATATAGTTGTAGAAACCCTGAAATGATGATGAGGAACTTTGTAATTAATTTTAGGGACCGTGGCTCCCTTTTGCAAAAAGCACAGCGTGTAGAGAAAAAACACAACGTGCAACTGGAAAAGGTGCAATGAATGGGCCAGAATTCGATTTTTTAAGGAAAATTTGTCTTTTTCCTTGGGAGGATGAGAGCTTGATGATTTGAAGATGCAAATGACTGTCTTCGTGGTCTTTGGGAGCCTTTCTACTTGGAGAAATGTCATTAAACAACCTTGGGACCCACCTTTCATTTTTTTAAATTTACTTTTCATTTCTCTTTATCTTTTAATTTCTGAATTAGATCATTGAACTTCATCTTTTGATGGCTTAGGAAAGCTGATTGAATTTTTGGAACTTTGGATTATCTTCTAATGGAACTTTGAGTGTGCAGATACTTGGAATTTTTATAATTTATTACAAATTAGGAAAAATAAAATTACATTTTTCCTCTAAAATAAAATTTAGTAATGAAACTTCTTTATTGGTACTCCTTCATTTGTTGTGATTTTATGAAATTAAATGGTGATTTGATGACCTTAGAAACCCTAAGACCTGATGGAGACTCTGACTGAATGAAACCATGATGAAAATTATTGAAATGATGATGACAACTCCTGACTGATGGTACACTCAAAAAACTGGTGAAATGAGCTAGCAAGTTATAGCATTCTTGGAAGGAGTGATATCAGACCTAAATCTGCACCAAGTGACCAAATTTTTGCAAGATGACCTAATGGAATGAAAAAAAAATCAGAATGGGACCCTTAACATGACATTAAAGAGTTTATTTGATCACTAGTGGAAGGATGCAAATATTGACACTAACATTGGTTCCATCTGATGGATGACAACTCCTTGGAGGTGTCAAGAACACCGTAGACCAAGTGCTTATCAATTGGGCATGGAGTCAAAAGGTGAAAAAAATTTGAATACTGAAGCTTATCATAATAAACTGACTCAAGAATGGCTTAAAACTTACTATAAACTTATTTAAAATTGACTTAAAACCGACTCAAAACTGACTTGACTTTGACTAACTTACCTTTGAAAACAACAAAAAACCAATGAAACTTTACAACCTTCACCTCGGACTCCAAGCTCTAGTGATTCTTCACTTCACACTTTGTATAAACTTAAACTGATATTTACAATGGAATTGAGAAATCTGAAATTTGCATAAAAAAAAAATGACGCTTAAGGTGTTAGGTCCCTATATTACTAGTTTAGTCCCTTATTGTTATTAGTGTAGCCCCCTTTTTGTTATTGTTGTACCCTTGTAACCCCAACATTGTTATTATTGTGCCCTTACATTGTTATTGTTAGGTCGGCTAGGATTATATTGTGGGCCCATGGACTCCTATATATAGAAAGAGGTTTTTGTCATTTTTATCATTTAAGAATCATTCATTTATGTAATGTATTGTAGGTTTCCCCCTCAAAGTGGCTGATTTCTAAGGCATTGATCTCTCTTTTCTTCTAATTTTGGAGTTGGTTGAATAACATTTGGTATAAGAGCTTTGGATTCTAGGGTTTCGCTGCTCCAAACAGGTCATCGTGGAATTTTTGCAATAACTTTGTTTCTACAAAGGCTCAAAGCTGAAATTTGTACAGAGTGAAGCCAAAATCCTGAGCAACCTCCTGTAAAAATTTCATATCTTGGTTTGCAATATTTTTGGAGATATGATCTGGAGAAGTTAGGGTTTTTTCTGGCTCCTGAATTTCAACTAAAACAAGTCATCGTGGAATTTTTGCTATAATGTTTCATATACGAAATTTCAGAGGCTGAAATTATTACAGTATGAAGCCGAAATCCTGAGGAACCGCTTGTAAAAATTTCAGATCTTAGTTCGCAATATTTTTGGAGATATGATATGTGGAAGTTAGGATTTTTTCAGGCTCCCGAATTACATCTCAAAGAGGTGATCGTGGGAAAAAAGTCATAACTCTCTCTCTGAGTGTCAGATTGGGATTCTGTAAAAAGTGGCCACAAGTAAACGGATTGTAGTTTTCGTTATATCAATTTCAGAGATGAAGGAGGAAATAATGACACATGGCAAGTCCTACAAGTTCACTCTATTGAACTAGTCCATAATTAAGTCATCGTGGGAGATTGGGCATAACTTTGCCTTGAAGAATCCAAATAAGGTCAGAACTATGGCATTCAAAATAAGATTCATAGGCCTACTTCAGGGCCAAATTTCAGATATTGAAGGTCTGAAATCACAAATATAATTCAGTTTTAATATCGTACTCCTCAAAAGAAAGAAAAAGGTGTGTATTTTTTTCGAATTACATAAGTCTCATTTGAAAAAAAAAATAGTTTGAACTTATTCCAAGGGCATATTGAAGAAAATATATCTGTATCGGGTTCTAAAGTTCCTCCTAAAAATAATTCAACACCCATTAAGCCTTCAAAAGGCTCTACTATGACTCATGAAGACGAAGAAACACAACATGAGATATCAAAATTACAAGAGAAAGTGCACCAAATTTCGCTATCGCAAAGAGCAACAAAAAATGAAATGGAAGTTTTGAAGAAAGGCGTGGAAACTAAGATGGATGCTTTGAATAAAGGTGTGGAAGCTAAGATGAATGGTTTGGAAGCTAATATGGATGACATGGAAGTCGGCATGGAAGCTAAGATGGATGGTATGGAATATAAGATGGATGACATGGAAGCTATGCTTGATGAAAAAATGAAAGACAACATGGAAAACATGAAGAATGATCTAAAAGTAGAAATCGGAGGTTTGGAAAAGTTGATACAAGAAATGTTTCCTAATGGTGAAAATATAGTAGAGGAAACTCATGATGAGAAAAAAATAAATGTTAATTATGATTTCATAAACTCTAATGTTGGATGGAAGAACCACCATATTCCAAAGATGGATATGAGGAATTTTTATGGCAAGGATCACGTAACTTGGATACTACAGATGGAGCAATATTTTGATCTCCATAATGTGCAAAACACACAAAAGGTACGCATTGCAACTTTACATTTAGAACAAGATAAATTCATATGGTATCGATGGCTTTTCTCCCATAAAAAAATTGTCACTTGGTCAAATTTTAAAGAGGAAATGATAGCACAATATGAGGATACAAAAAGCAACACCTTCTTTAGCCAATTGATAAATCTCAAACAAAAGGGTTCAGTGGTGGAGCACATTGAGGACTTCCAAAAATTGAATATAAGGGTAACTGATATTCCATAGGAACACATGATTGATGTCTTCATAGGAACTTTAAAGGATAAAATCCAACAAGAAGTTCACGTTTGGGAACATGATTCATTGGAAAAGACATTTAGGTTGGCAAGAAAATATGAATGTAAAATTATGGCCACAAGGAAGCTTACCACTCACATATATAAAGATGGAAGTGTTGCTACTCCTAGACTTCCACAACCTACAAGGTTGACACCACAACAATTGGAAGAAAAAAGAGCAAGAGGGCTTTGCTATAGTTGTGATAGAAAATACACTAAAGGTCATAAGTGTGCTGAGAAGAAATTATTTTACATAGATTGTGAAGAGGAAGAAGAAAATGAACAAGAATCTTCAAAAGAAGAGGATATACACCAGGAACCAACCCTAGAAGAGGAAGAAATGAGTTTGACCATATCATGTAATGCATTGGTAGGAATTACCACTCCTCAAACTCTCAAGATAGAAGGACATATCAAGAAGAAAAAGGTAATAGTGTTGATTGATTCAGGTAGTACCCATAATTTTATTCATTGTAAGGTAGCGAAGGAATTGAATTGTTTCCTATACCCAGCACCAGAATGTCAAGTGATGGTTGCAAATGGAGGAACTATAAATTGCTCTGGAAAATGCCATAATATCAAGCTAACCATGGGGGAATATGTATTGACTAGTCCAATGCTTTCCATTCCTATGGGAGGTGCTGATGTTGTACTATGAGTACAATGGTTACAATCTTCGGGGATGGTAGCTTTCAATTTTCAAGAACTTTTCTTGAAAATTTTTTCAGAAGGAAAGGAAGTCGAATTACAGGGTATTGAAGGGAAGCCGGGAAGGATAATAAGCTCTAATGTCATGAAAAATCTTCTAAAGAAATAACAACGAGGCGTAATTGCACAATTATGCTCACTAGAAGTTCCGACATCAAAATCATCTATTTCTGCAGATCTCCAACAAGTCTTGGACAATCATTCCAAGTTGTTTGAAACTCCCAAAGGACTCCCACCTATTCGTGATCATGATCATGCTATTCATTTGATTCCAGGAAGTGTTCCTCCAAACATCAGGCCTTATGGATATCCTTATGTCCAAAAGAGCGAAATTGAACGTATGATTGCAGAAATGTTAGAGGCGGGTATAATTCAACCTAGTCAAAGTTCTTTCTCTGCTCCTGTAGTATTGGTACACAAGAAGGATGGATCATGGCGCATGTTTCCGGATTATAGGGAGCTCAATAAGCTCACCATTAAAGATAAATTTCCCATTCCTGTGATTGATGAATTATTGGATGAATTACATGGAGCAATTTATTTTACCAAATTTGATCTTCGTTTAGGGTATCATCAAATTAGAATGAAGACTGAAGATATTCCGAAAACAACATTTCAAACTCATGAGGGTCATTATGAATTTTTGGTCATGCCTTTTGGCCTTACCAATGCACCTTCTACATTTCAAGGGTTGATGAATTCCATTTTCAAACCCTTCCTTAGAAAATTTGTGCTAGTACTTTTTGATGATATACTAATCTACAGCAGGTCTTGGAAGGATCATGTTGAACATGTTGACAGGGTACTCAAACTATTGCAGGAGAAACAATTATATGCAAAAACATCCAAATTTTTCTTTGGAGTACAAGAGGTGGAATATCTGGGTCATATTATATCTCACGAGGGTGTTAAGGTAGACCTTAACAAAATTAAAGCTGTTAAGGAATGGAAAGTCCATACAACCATAACACAGTTGCGAGGATTTCTTGGGTTAACAAGGTATTATCGTAAGTTTGTTAAGAATTATGGGAGAATAGTAGCACCTATAACAACATTATTGAAGAAAGATGCATCTTCATGGACTCTTGAAGCAACTAAGGCCTTTTAACATCTTAAAGAGGCAATGTGCATAGCACCAGTCTTAGCTATGCCAGACTTCACAAAAACCTTTATTGTGGAATGTGATGCCTCAAGAAATGGAATTGGTGTTGTTTTAATACAAGAAGGAAGACCCATTGCTTTGAAAGTCGTCCAATCAAAGGAAAGTATTTACAAAAGGCTATTTATGATAAGGAAATGTTAGCAATACTACATGCACTAAATAAATGGCAACCTTACCTAATGGGAAGACACTTCAAGGTAAAAAATAATCATGATAGTCTTAAACACATTTTGGAACAAAGACTATCTTCAGAAGAGAAACAAAAATGGGTCACAAAGATGTTGGGTTATGACTTTGAAATAATCTACAAAAAAGGGAAGCTAAATGTTGTTGCATATGCACTCTCAAGAAAAAATGAAGAGGTGGAAGCATTTCTTTGTGCCATTTATATTATCCAACCAGATTGGAACCGAAGCAAGGGATGAATGGAAGAAAGGCAAAGAAGTGTGGACACTAATTCAAAATTTGCAGTAAGATACTAGTACATCTTATACATTTAGTTGGAAAAATGATTCCTTATGGTACAAAGGTCGCTTATATCTTTGTAAGAATTCCCAACTAAAACAAAATTTTCTTTTGGAATTGCACACTTCTCCTTTAGGAGGAAACTCAGGATTTTTAAAAACTTACCATAGGGTGAAGAAAGAATTTTGTTGGGATGGCCTTAAATCTGATATTCAAAATTTTGTGGTAGAATGTTTGGTTTTCCAGCAAAATAAAGTTGAGACAATTAAGACACCGTGTCTTCTACAACCTTTATCCATTCCAAGTCAACGTTGGAAGGATATTTCAGTGGATTTTATCACAGGTTTACCTAAGTCTGAATGAAAGAGTGTCATCATGGTGGCAGTTGATAGACTTACCAAGTATGCACACTTTTGTGCATTATCTCATCGATTTAAAGCAAGTAAAGTTGCTACTACATTTATGAACACAATTCAAAAGCTACATGGAAACCCAAAGGTTATTGTGAGCAACAAAGATCCCATTTTTACTGGAAATTTTTGGATGGAGTTATTTTCTTGTTTGGGTACTCAATTATCTCATAGCTCATCTTATCATCCTCAATCTGATGGTCAAACTGAGATAGTGAATAAATGTTTGGAAGGATATATTCGTTGTTTTCTATCTGATAAACAAACACAAAGGGTCAAGTGGTTACCTCTCACTGAATGGTGGTATAACACTTCCTTCCATACTATAGCAAAAATGACCCCATTTATGGCACTTTATGGATATCATCTACCATCCCTCATGTTGTGG
>CM076569.1:736752208-736804302 GCA_034641835.2 Pinus albicaulis
GAGTTTGATGTTGGTGTCATCCTTGGTACCTGTTGAAGCTCCAAAAATTGGGTCTACAACAAGGGGGATACCCACCCAGTCCGGACCTTGGTTAGCAGCTCCTTTTCCGTTTGGTGTAGTGGGTCCGACTGGGGATAATGGGATCAGTTTCCAAATTTGTGTGTGTATGTTGAGAATATATATTTCCTTTCTAAAAAGGTTCCTAAGTGAAATGTTTTTATTCTATTTCTAATCTAATCATATGCAAATTGTATTCTAATTAAAATAGAAATATCTAATTCTAAACTAAACCTGAGATAAAATCTTATTTATGCGATCTAAAATGATTTCGAATAACAACTGGTAATAAATATTATTCAATTGCTATAAGAAAAGAATTCAATAAAGATGAACCACTTCATATAAAAATTTAGATGAAAAAGTTGTGGAAAACATATCGCATAATAAGTTATTCATACATTAAGCATAAGAAAATAGTCACCACCATACAAAAGTGCCAAATGATAACTGAAGCATTCAAGCATCAATATATAAATAATTGATCATAAATATCACTTTTAACACAGAAGCAGAAAAAGTTAAGAGATAAAAGTACCATTTATAACTGGTTCTACTCACGAGCTAGAAGCAATAATGATTTATATCTTCTAAATCCAACATCTACTAAGAGTACAGAAATGCAACATCAGTAGCAGATATTAGAGACAGATATCAATAAATCTCGTTCAATTCATTCATCAAAACCGCTTCTGAGGGTGCAGAAGTGCATGTTCTGAAGATAAGTTTTTGAAAAATTTCTGGACTCCTCTCTAAATGCAGGAGAAGGGTTTAAATACTACTAACTAAATCTAATTATGGTTTATTACAAAAAATTTAGGATTCGGTTTAAATGACCATCCTTTTTCTAGGCAAAAATAAAGTAAAATAAAAAACTAAATCTAAAATTAAAACTATCGACTAACTACTTATGAACTTGGTCTTTGAATTCACAAGCATCCAGCATTGAGTTGAGTAGAGGTGGCCGACCAACTTTAGATTTCAACTGCCCTGAAAAGACAAAATCGGAAAGTGTAGGCGCGATCTTCTCAGCAGAATTAATAATGCAATTAAGAGTGTTGCATTGACTGTGTGCTTTTACTAGATATCTCCAGTAAGAATCCCAATTTAATCTTGTCAATCCTTGAATTGATTTTGCTTTTTCTTCCACCTTTTGTTTCCATTCTGTTTGTAATTGTTGTGCTTGTGGTAAATATCCTGGAACAGTTTCTAAAATCAAATCAGCCTTGTGCAAATTTTCATTTACACAATCAGTAATATGGCCTGCTATTGTAGCTGACTCCTCTGTTGCTTTTTCTGCTTCTCTGATCTGTGCATCCCAATTATTGAAAAGTATTTCTTTATGACTGTCATTGATAATAGGTGCTCCAGCTCTTTTTCCTTCCTCTATCTTTTTCCATGCCAATTAATTAGTAACTCTTTCATTAGTTAAATCATAATCATGTTGCAATTCTACGACATGATTAGTGATTTTATCACTTTCTTGACAAAAAAAGTTCCATCGTGAAATCTTCTGGCATAATGTATCTTGTTGTTGCAGTAGTTGATTGTTCAAAGAAATAGATTCTGAGATAAATTTTGGAAGCTTGGGGTCACCTTTGTGCTCCTCTTGGATAATCTGTATTTGTTTCTCTTTATCAGCCAAGCATTTCTGATACCCAATCTTCATTTGATGAAACTCTTGCTATAGCTTTTCAAGTTGGATCTATGCTTCACTGTTAGAAATGGCTTGTTGTAATTGTTGTTGCAGTACTTGTATTTGATCTTCTTTTTCATTCAATAATAACCGTACCTTAGATGCTTTGTCTATGGTTGTGGAGGCATAAACTCTTGTAATCTGAGATAGCTTAGTAATATTATCAGTTGGGCTTGTAGTAGGGTCTTTCCCTAAGACATCTAATTTTTCTGCATCAGTAGAGATTGCGCTCTCTAATTTTCTCTTTTTGCTTTGCTTTCTTACTACTGCTTTATACTGTGGGCTATAGAATACATCCAAAGGAGGAATATCCTCTATATTAAGTACAATTTCAGAAGAGGGAGTGATGGGTATATGTTCAGTTTCTGCGACATTTCCACTTATTCCCGTGCTTAAACCCTTTGTCTATACATGGGTTTGTGTATTATGTCCTTCAACATTAAGCAATCCATTAAACGTCTCCCATTCTTTATCTAACTGAGTGCTAGTGGATGGTTGTTGTATAATGAGAGGTGAAAGATTCAACTGTGGAGTAGTTGAAGTCTGTAATTGTGAGAGCTCTTTTGACTGAGCTGTATCCTTGACTGAGACTTCACTTTTATCCTGATCAGATTTTTTATAATGTTCAGAAATTTCTTTGTCAGACTTCGACTTAGACCTTTCTGAATCTGAGCTGCCACTAAGACTGACACTAGGAGTTGGTTCCCTTGTGGGTTCCAAGCGTAAATTATCCAAAGGAATAGTGGTCAATCTTCTTTCTCTGTATACTTTAAACTCTTGAAATTCTTCTGGGGAGAACTGTGCTTGAGCTAAATTCAAAATATCTTTGAATGAAAATTTTTCTTGAAACATATCGTCAAAAAGATATTCTTCTCCAGAAAATACTCTTACCTTGACAACAGTGGTGAAATCCTTGACAATACCATATGGATCAAATAGCCTTCTAGAAAACTTGAACAATTGTAAGCATGTAATATTGCTTACTTCCTTAAACATGTGACCAATATCAGATAATGAGAATGTTCCACAAGAAATAGGAAATTGTGGCCAGATGGCCTTCTTCTTATCCTTTAATTCTTTTGTTAAACCTCCTTCACCACAGGTTTGATATGCAATTTCCCGAGCTATAAGTTTATCCGGAACATACAGGGGTAAAACATGAGGGGAATCAGAACTTCCAAAAACTCTAACATAGGTAAACAACTCTTCTCCAAACCATCTTACGACAGGGAGAATGTCGACTTCTGCTTCCGGGGAAAACCTTGGAGCATCCTTATTATACAAATTTCTATGCAGAGGAAACATTATGCCATGGAAAATATTGTAAAAATGAGGAACGAATCTTGAGTCCCACATTTCTTTGTGATATACATGAATGGGCAAAGGATCCTGAATTGTCCATTGCCAGCCCATTAAAGGGAACTTAGAAACAAAGCAAATTGAATCCATAATATAGGCAGATAGGTGAAAAGGAGGATAAATCCTCTGAGAGACAGTCCGTTTAGACCAGTAATTAAAAATAGCAGTGGCTAAATTATCAGATAATATTTTAGCCCAGTCCACAATGGTGGCGTTAACAGCAGCATTCAGTAATGGAAGCCATTCAGGCAAGACCTTATTAATATCAGGCTTTCCAAAAAGCCTACATAACATAGCAGCAACAAAACAATATGGAGAGGTGAGTGAACCAGTACTATACATACCGTGTTTGTCTTTCTTCAATGGTTCATCTCTTTTACTCCATTCCTTGGTGCATTCCGCCAAATTCGCATTTTCCTTGGCAAATTTCTCCATAAATTGTTTGTTGTAAGTTTCCTAGGGTTCTGGAAAATGATACATAAACCTCAAATTTTCTGGAGTAAACGACCCAATGACCTCTTGACCTTGAGTTCTAAATTGTCCGTCTGAAATGTCAGTGGTATCCATCAACCATTTGATCATGTCTGTATATGGGAGAATTCTGGGCCTTGCTGTAATCCGGTGCAAAAAAGAACAAGCTAGCTCTGTAAGAGATGCTTCGGAGGAATTACTTGAACCCGCGGTAGCCGCAACCTCCATTAATCTTGGGTTTTCTTCTTCAAGCAAATTGAACATACCCTCCCAGGTGGTGATACCAGCATCCTTGTTGCAAGCAATGTCTGCGTATAAGGAAGCCATCTCTTTATTTTCCGAATTCGAAGCTTTCTCTTCCTTTCTAGAACTCGAAACTTTCTCTTTCTTTCCCATAATGCTCTGAGTCTCGCTTTGTATAGTCTCCTATTCTTCGTGCCTGCGGTTTTACGAATTAAGTGAGAGTAATGATATGAGAAAGGTGACGGGATAGTTTTAAATGCTGAAGGCGTATGAAATCTATTATTTTAATGTGAAACAACCTTTCAATCAAAACAAAATCCTTTTCATCAATAATTGACAATCCATTTATTAATTTGACATTAAAGTGCATAACGGATATTGATTTATGAAAAGATTTACTTCGTACAATGAGCTTTAAGAATCTGTGACAGCGCGATCTGCGATTTTCTCTGGAATATCGCAAAATCGCAATATCGCAAATCGTAGTTTTCATAAATTCAAATCATCGCAAAATCGCAACTTTCGTATCATCACAATATCTGTAAATCACAGTTATCACAAAATCACAATTTTCGCAAATCGCAACTTGTAACATCACGAAATCACGATATCGCAATATCGCGAAATCGCGATATCGCAAAATATAATATATGAATAGTATATGTTAATATGTTTTCTGCGATATGAGATTTGCAATAAACATTTTAATGCGATGTCATTGGATCACGGTATCGCAATTTTGAATATTGTGCTTTGCTCAACATATATTCTACTTTTTTTCAATGAATGCGATGTTTCCTTCAAAGAGAGATTTTATTCTAGTCTATCATAAACTTAAGTTTATTTAAATATTTTCCAAAGAAATTTCTTTAAGTCCATGATAGTAAGTTTTATTGAAAATGAAAACAAACATCAAAAAAAAAATTGGATTTTAATCTAAGGGTCCCCACTTATTTAGTATTATTACTAATATTAAATAAGAAGGGGGGTTGTTGCTGGCCACAACAATTGGCAATTCACTTGGAAGAACCAATTATCTCTGCTTTTCTTTTGAATTTTCTAAATTTTTCAAAACATAAAATTTTCCAGAAAATCAAACTTTATTATAAAAAGACAAAAGTTCATTATGCTTCAATCTATGAATGATATTTCATTTCTTCTATTATCAACTTTGACTATTCACTTCCTCAAGCTAGTTCATGTATCTACATCAGTCATTACTTGGTTTTAAAGAAAAAAAACCGAAGGCTTCTTTGTAAATCAGTTTTAAATATGCTCATTTGTCGTAGGTAGAGCCACTGCTGCCAGAAAGCATTTATAGCCTCGACAGGGTTACCTGTTACCTAGTAATGATCCTGTGTCCTACTTAGAGAATATACAATTTTCAAAGAGAAATCCATATTCACACTTATTGCTTTTATTTTCTTTTTATCCTTAAAGAACAATGTCTTGGTTTGGTAGCCAATTTATGACAGTGTCATTCACTTGATTTATAACTTTGCTGAACAAGCTGGCTCGTGATGAGACCCCTTGCCTTTTGATTGCAATAATATTAAGTCATTGCCCTGTTGTGATATGCATTATTGGCAAAGTTAGCAAGTTATAATATCTATGATCATGATAAGTCGGCTCGTGATGAGACCTCTTACTCTTTAAGTTAAAAGTGTATCATTGGATTATTCCCTGAATTTTGAAATTTTCTAATTGGGGAGGAAGTCATTGTTTCCTTAATATAGCTCTGGATGACAATAATAGAGTTTTTGGAAAAGAACTTTTCTACAGAGAATCTTCGTTTTGTTATTGATACCTTTCATTGGACTGATATAAAACAATCTTTCACCAAAAGTTGTTTTCATCAAAATTTTCAAAGTTGAAACTAATATCATTTCTAGATTTAAAACTTTTAACTGTATCTTTGAATAATAATGATCAATATTCTGAAAAGAATCTTATTTATAAAAGTGAAGAAATAAAATCTAAAAAGAGAATTAGTATCTTTTTGATGAATTCCAAATGTAACCATTAACAACTGGTTTTATTATGACAAATAAAGAAAACTAATATACAAAATAGAAGAATAATCTCCTATGGAAAATATTTTTTAAGGATTTTTCCATTAACAAGTAAAGACTCTCTTTTTCCTGTCAAATCCTATAACATAAAAGTAGATGGACCTATGATTTCTACAATTTGGAAAGGACCAAGCCACATTCGTTGAAATTTCGTATGTTTTCCTTTTTCCTCATGAGCTTTATCCCATTTTAAAACAAGATCTCCTATTTGAAAATCCTTTCTGGTTATCATGTTTGAATCAAAAGAAGCTTTAACTAATGCTTGATGATGAGCATGAGTTACTCTAGCCTTTTCTCGTTGTTCTTATAAGTTAATTATTTCCATCTGTATTAGTTGTAAAGAAGAAGTTGGTTCTTCATCAATATATTGAACTAAGGACAAAGAAGGAATTATTAGATGAGTTGGAAGAACTGCTTCTCTCCCATAAACTAAATTAAAGGGAGAAGTACCAATAGAAGCCTTCTGCATTATTCAATCTGCCCATAAATCATATATTAAAGACTTATGCCAAATTTTATGATTTTGATCAATGTTTCGCTTAATGATTCTGATTAAATTTTTATTAGTGGATTCAACTAACCGATTTCCCAGTGGATAATAATTGGCAGAATATTTAAGTTTGAAACCTCTCTTCAGTGAAAATTCAGTCATAGCATGACCAGAAAAATATGATGCATTATCAAACATTAAAGTAGAAGGTAAACCAAACCTGGTGATTATGAACTGATCTATGAATTTAGTGATATTCTCAGCATTAGCAGTCTTGAGAGGGACTGTTTCTACCCATTTCGTAAAATAATCAGTTGCTGTAATGATATACCTATGTTTTTTAGAAGAATGAGGAATGATCTCACCTATTATGTCCAATCCCCATCGATCAAAAGGTTGCTCAATGTTGACTGGTTGTAATGGCAATGATGGTTTCTTTTGTCTTCCAGCTGCAGTTTGACAAATTTGACATTTCCTTGCATAGTTATGTGAATCTTTGAATAAAGTAGGCCAGTAATATCCTGCACAGAGGATCTTATGTGCAGTAGCATCTCCAACATAATGTCCACCTGCTGGCCCATCATGATGTTCCTGCAAGACTTTTTCAGCTTCAAATTTTTCCAGACATCTAAGAAGAATAGAATCATAATTCATTCTAAAAAGAACATCATTTACAAGCTGATATTGTTTAGTCTTCAACCTTAGATCTCTTTTATTGGTGTGATCGAGATTTGGAGGAGCATATCCATTCTTCAAATAAAATATGATATCAACATATAATGATTCAACATTGTTTAGGCTTACCTCATATGTTTGTATATGTTTAGATGATTTTTCAGAAATCTGCGATGCTCCAGCTAATATTTTGCAAAATCCTTGACCTCTTACAATATTTGCTGGTTTGATCTCAACATCATATTCTTGTAAGGCAGTAATCCAATTAGCTCTTTTCTCACCCACATCTTTTTGGACTAAAATATTTCTTACCGCTGGAAACAGTACTATGATTTTTGTATGGGTTTTGAGTAGAAAAGGTCTGAAATATTTAATTGCTTTGAAAACAGTATAAGCTTGTTTCTCCGCATCTGAATAATTCAATTCAGCTCCTTGTAAATTTGAACTAAAAAAGGCAATTGGAGCTTCTGCTTTGTCTTGATTTTCTTGGGAGAGTATTTCAGCATAAGATTTATCAGAAGCAAATGTGTACAAAATAAAAGGATTGGAAAAATTTGGAGTTGCTAAAGATGGAGCATTGATAATTGCTTGTTTGATCAGATTTAATGCCTCATATTCATCTTTGCCCCATTTGAAGTTTGAATTCTTTTTAATCATTTCTTGCAAAGGAGATACAATTCTTGAAAAATCTGGTACAAATCTCTTTACAAAATTAATCTGGCCAAGGAAAGATTGCATAGCTTTCTTGTTCTGAGGTAAAGATATTTCAGAAATTTCTTTGATTCTATTAGGATCAATATGAATTCCAGATTTTGATACTATGAATCCAAGAAGTTTTCCTTCACTTAATGCAAAAAATGACTTTTTCGGATTAAGTGAAATTCCATACCTTTGACAGCGTTGAAAGATCTGCTTCAAATCTCTAAGATGATTTCTTCGTTTTTTGGAATATACAGTTATATCATCCAAGTAAATTACCACTGATTTGTTAACTAATCCCTTGAAAGCAATGTCCATAGCTCTATGAAACGTGGCACCAGTGTTGATCAGACCAAAATGCATCTTTTGATATGCATAAGTGCCCCATTTGGTTCTGAAAGTAGTTTTCAACTGATCATCAGGATGGACTAACACTTGATTGTATCCAGAGAAACCATCTGAGAAAGACATTAATTCTGATCCTGCAACTCCCTGTAATATTTGCTCCATAGGAGGTAAAGGAAAATTATCTTTTTGGCAGGCTTTAATAAGATATCGAAAGGCAATGCAGATTCTATTGTCTCCGTTCTTCTTTCTAACAAGAACCATATTGGAAACCCATTTAGAATGTCGAACAGGAAAAATAATTTTGGCTTTCAATAACTTATTGAGTTCAGATTTGATTTGATTTTCTAGATTAGGATGGATCTTTCTCAGCTTTTGTTGGACAGGTTTTTCATCATTTATCATTGGGATAGTATGTTGAATGATATAAGTGTCATAAGTTTTGAGTTCATCATAGTTCCAAGAAAAGACACTTTTAAATTGTTTCAAAAGACGAACATACGCTAATTTTTCTTTAGGAGATAGACCAAGGCCTAGGTTGATATTCTGTGGTTTGGCATCAGTTCCTAGATTTACTAATTCATAATTCAAAGTGAAACTTTGTAATTTTGAATTGGTAGATCTTTTAAATCGATATTTCAAATCATAAAGGTCTTCTAACTTGACCAATGACTTTGGCATAGAATTATTATTGCTATCATGTTGTAATTGTCTGTCATGTTAGTCTTCATCAATTATCTGATTGGTATAAGATCCTTCAGATGTGAGGAAGATTACAATATTAGGATCATCGTTAAAAATTCTCCAATTGGTAATGTTATCAGGAATCGAAGGTCTAAAGATTAATTCAATTGAAAATCGATCAGGACTAAAGTCTTCTGCAGGAATAAGCTTAGAGGCTACATTGGCTAGGAGGTCCGAGCTAGCATTTTGGATTCTAGGAATTGGTGAAATATTGAATGCTATAAAATGTTCAGTCAGATCTTGAAATAAAGATTGATAATGCTTTAAATGACCTGATAAACAATGTATAGTATTGCGTACTTGTTTGATTACAATTTCTGAATCTCCGAAAAGTTGTAGATATTTGATGTCTAATCCGATTGCTTTATATAATCCTTGGACTAAAGCCTCGTATTCTGCGGTGTTATTAGTGCAATAAAATTCAATTCTGCAAGTTAGCATAATTTTGTTCCTTTCTGGACTAACCAACACGCATCCTGCTCCTACTCCTTCATTAGACTTAGAACCATCAAAAAATAATTTCCAAAATAAAGATTTATTTACAGGAGTATCTAGAAAATTAATACATTTAGAAGTATCTGTTTGAGAAACATTTTCTATTTGAGATAAAACAGAATGTTCTAAATAAGGTGAAGTATGAGCATTAAAATTTCCTAAGAAAGAATCAACTGAGTAATTGCCAATGATATTACTGCTGTATGCAACTGGTTCATTCTCTCCTTCCAGTTCTGTTACTATGTATTTTTGATGCTTTTCTCGTTCAACCTTTATCTGATTTGGTTTGCCATTGTAAGGAAGCCACATATCCGACCAATCGGTTGCAAAATATCCATGAAGTTTTTCTGACCAATCTCTGCTAAGAATTAAGCCATAAAATTCTAGAATATATGCAACTAAAATATCAATGACTTGACATACCTTTGGATTAGATGACAGCCTTATGGTAACCTGGTTTAATTCGCCAATCACTTCCACTTGTGATTGATCAAGTTGGACTATACGCACAACAGATTTTTGTGGTTGAATGTTCAACTTTGCACATATTGATTTTGGTAGAATATTAGATGAAGCTCCAGAATCCACTAAACAATTATGCAAATTTTTATTGAAAAATTCATAAGTAAGAAGAAATGGATGAGTATGAGATCTTGACCTTCCTCCAATTAAAGCGATATTTTCTAGATCAACTTTACTGATCGCATTAGCTGGAGGTCTTCCCATCTCGTTGGAAGCTTGAGAAATTACAGGATCGGGCAAATTTGTTTCTGGTACAGCATGTAATTCTTTCAAAAGTACCTTTTGATGGTGATTTAACTTGCTCAATTCATAAAAAGTGATGTTAGCCCTAGTCTTCTTCATGTCTTCTATGATATTGTACTCCATTTCATCAGGAACAATCAGTGTTCTCGATGGAGTTGATGAATTTGTCTGGACTGGGCTAGTTTGAAATTGCTTTAGATGTCGATTTCTTGGTTGCAACTTTATCCTTAGTTAATGAGCTTGCATTTTTTGACTTAGGAGTGGGTTGAGGAGGATCAAGTTGATTTCTACTTCGAGTGTTAACCGGGGATGCTTCTTGATCTTCCTCATCTGGGAGGATGAAATCCCACATACCTTGTACTTCTACAACTTCTTCATCGTCAGTAGTTTCTTCAGTAGTAGTTTCCTCTTCTTCTTCTTCTGATTCAGCATTAGTGATAGCATTTGGTGGCTTTGAATCAGTTGAAGGGTTTCTTCTAAAAGGCTTGAAAGATTTTTTAGAAGATGTTTCTGCCACTTGTTTTTTAATGTCAACCATTTCGTTAAACATGGTTTTCAAAACTTTTTGCAGTCCTTCTAAATCAAATGGATCTTTTGGTTGTTTTTTCTTGGGGTCTTCCTTAAAAGTAACCTTCTTAGATTTTCTTTCTTCTATTGCATTTTTCTTTTCTAAAGCAATAATACGTTTTTCTACCACTATTGACTCCTTCATGTTTTCTGCTAAAGTTGTTTTGTTAGCCCTATCAACGAAGATTGCTATGTTTGATGGTAGAGCAGAAATGTACCATTCACTTCACACTTCTTCACTAGGCTTGGAAGCAGTAGGAATTTTGTTTAACAATTTATTGAAACGTGAATTGAAATCCTAGACAAGTTCTTTTGAGTCAGCTCTAAGATTATATAGATCATTGATCAATGTCGCTGTAGATCTGTCATCACCAAACTTAGTCAAAAATTGATCTTGAAAGATATCCCAAGTGGTGATGGATCCAGATGGTAATGAAAAATACCATGACCCAGCTGCTCCTCGTAAGGTATAGGGAAAAATTCGGACAACAACATCTTCATTAGTAACTCCATTGAGATTTATGGACAGCATAAAAATTTTTATATGTTCTTCTGCTAACATGCCTGCTTCAGGATTAAACTTAGGCAACCATTTTTCAGGATGGGCTGGTAACTGACTCAAGGGTGCAGGCATTAAGACTGCCCCTAGATTATTCCATGCATTTGGGCCATCGCTGAACTACTAACATAGGAAAGTGTAGAAGATGATATCTGTGATTGAGATGATGAGGATATTATAATTGCAGATGATTGAGAAGGTGATGTGGAAGTTCCAGTGGAATGAGGGACAATGGTCTGAAGTGGAGGGGTGGATGGTTGACTTCGTGGTGAAGAGTTTGAGATGGATGATGATGATGAAAGAGTCTCGCTATCAGACCCTTTAGGTGATTTCCTAGCTCTTTTCCTTGTAGGTAGAGGTAACTCGGTTGGCTGAATGCCAAGATTTTCACTCTGTAATCTGGTTAAATGATGAGCATGATTATATTGTGAAGTGACACTGCCTTGATATTTATCAGACCTTTGAGGTGATATTGAAAATCGCTGAAGTTTATGAATCAAAGATTTGACTTCAAGAGGTTCAATAGCAGATTCTTCTGAAAATTCAGGGTTTGTAGCAGTGTCTATTGCTCTTGCGACTTCTGGCACTAAATTTATAATTTCTGAGTGTGATGGAGAAGTCGGGGGAGATGGTGAGGGTGACTCACTCTCAGAATGGTATTTAGATTTAGATTTACTTGCCATTCATAGTTCGTGGCCCTCCTTCTAGCGCCAAATATGTTGAAGCCCCAAAAATCGGGTCTACAACAAGGGGGATACCCACCCGGTCCGAACCTCGGTTAGCAGCTCCTTTTCCATTTGGTGTAGTGGGTCCGACTGGGGATAATGGGACCAGTTTCCCAATTTGTGTGTGTGTGTGTGTTGAGAATAGATATTTCCTTTCTAAAAAGGTTCCTAAGTGAAATGATTTTATTCTATTTCTAATCTAATCATATGAAAATTTTATTCTAATTAAAATAGAAATATCTAATTCTAAATTAAACCTGGGATAAAATCTTATTTATGCGATCTAAAATTATTTCGAATAACAATTGGTAATAAAGATTATTCAATTGCTATAAGAAAAGAATTCAATAAAGATGAACCACTTCATATAAAAAATTAGATGAAACAGTTGTGGAAAACATATCGCATAATAATTTATTCATACATTAAGCATAAACAAATAGTCACCACCATACAAAAGTGCCAAATGATAACTGAAGCATTCAAGCATCAATATATAAATAAATGATCATAAATATCACTTTTAACACAGAAGTAGAAAAAGTTAAGAGATAAAAGTACCATTTATAACTGGTTCTACTCATGAGCTAGAAGCAATAATGATTTATATCTTCTAAATCCAACATCTACTAAGAGTACAGAAATGCAACATCAGTAGCAGATATTAGAGACAAATATCAATAAATCTTGTTCCATTCATTCATCAAAACCTCTTCTGTGGGTGCAGAAGTGCATGTTCTGAAGATAAGTTTTTGACAAATTTCTGGACCCCTCTATAAATGCATGAGAAGGGTTTAAATACTACTAACTAAATCTAATTATGGTTTATTACAAAAATTTAGGATTCGGTTTAAATGACCGTCCTTTTTCTAGGCAAAAATAAAGTAAAATTAAAAACTAAATCTAAAATTAAAACTATCGACTAAATACTTATGAACTTGGTCTTTGAATTCGCAAGCATCCAACATTGAGTTGAGCAGAGGTGGCCGGCCAACTTCAGATTTCAACTGCCCCGAAAAGACAGAATCGGTAAGTGTAGGCACGATCTTCTCAGCAGAATTAATAATGCAATTAAGAGTGCTGCATTGACTGTGTGGTTTGACTAGATATGTCTAGTAAGAATCCCAATTTAATCTTGTCAATCCTTGAATTGATTTTTCCTTTTCTTCCGCCCTTTGTTTCCATTCTGTTTGTAATTGTTGTGCTTGTGGTAAATATCCTGGAACAGTTTCTGAAATCAAATTAGCCTTGTGCAAATTTTCATTTACACAATCAGTAATATGGCCTGCTACTGTAGCTGACTCCTCTGTTGCTTTTTCTGCTTCTCTGATCTGTGCATCCCAATTATTGAAAAGTATTTCTTTATGACTGTCATTGATAATAGGTGCTCCAGCTCTTTTTCCTTCCTCTGTCTTTTTCCATGCCAAATAATTAGTAACTCTTTCATTAGTTAAATCATAATCATGTCGCAATTCTACGACATGATTAGTGATTTTATCACTTTCTTGACAAAAAGAGTTCCATTGTGAAATCTTATGGCATAATGTATCTTGTTGTTGCAGTAGTTGATTGTTCAAAGAAATAGATTCTGAGATAAATTTTGGAAGCTTGGGGTCACCTTTGTGCTCCTCTTGGATAATCTGTATTTGTTTCTCTTTATCAGCCAAGCTTTTCTGATACACAATCTTCATTTGATGAAACTCTTGTTGTAGCTTTTCAAGTTGGATTTGTGCTTCACTGTTAGCAATGGCTTGTTGTAATTGCTATTGCAGAACTTGTATTTTATCTTCCTTTTCATTCAATAATAACCGTACCTCAGATACTTTGTCGATGGTTGCGGAGGCATAAGCTGTTGTAATCTGAGATAGCTTAGTAAGATTATCAGTTGGGTCTGTAGTAGGGTCTTTCCATAAGACATATAATTGTTCTGCATCAGTAGAGTTTACGCTCTCTAATTTTCTCTTTTTCCTTTGCTTTCTTACTACTGCTTTATACTGTGGGCTGTAGAATACATCCAAAGGAGGAATATCCTCTATATTAAGTACAATTTCAGAAGAGGGAGTGATGGGTATATGTTCAGTTTCTGCGACATTGCCACTTATTCCTGTGCTTAAACCCTTTGTCTGTACAGGGGTTTGTGTATTATGTCCTTCAACATTAAGAAATTCATTAAACGTCTCCCATTCTTTATCTAACTGAGTGCTAGCAGATGGTTGTTGTATAATGAGAGGTGAAAGATTCAACTGTGGAGTAGTTGAAGTCTGTAATTGTGAGAGCTCTTTTGACTGAGCTGTATCCTTGACTGAGCCTTCACTTTTATCCTGATCATATTTTTTAGAATGTTCAGAAATTTCTTTGTCAGACTTCGACTTAGACCTTTTTGAATCTGAGCTGCCACTAAGACTGACACTAGGAGTTGGTTCCCTTGCGGGTTCCAAGCGTAAATTATCCAAAGGAATAGTGGTCAATCTTCTTTCTCTGTATACTTTAAACTCTTGAAATTCTTCTGGGGAGAACCGTGCTTGAGCTAAATTCAAAATATGTTTGAATGAACATTTTTCTTGAAACATATCGTCAAAAATATCTTCTTCTCCAGAAAATACTCTTACCTTGACAACAGTGGTGAAATCCTTGACAATACCATATGGATCAAATAGCCTTCTAGAAAACTTGAACAATTGTAAGCATGTAATATTGCTTACTTCCTTAAACGCGTGACCAATATCAGATAATGAGAATGTTCCGCAAGAAATAGGAAATTGTGGCCAGATGGCCTTCTTCTTATCCTTTAATTCTTTTGTTAAACCTCCTTCGCCACAGGTTTGATATGCAATTTCCCGAGCTATAAATTTATCCGGAACATACAGGGGTAAAACATGAGGGGAAGCAGAAATTCCAAAAACCCTAACATAGGTAAACAACTCTTCTCCAAACCATCTTGCGACAGGGAGAATGACGACTTCTGCTTCTAGGGAAAACCTTGGAGCATCCTTATTATACAACTTTATATGCAGAGGCAACATTATGCCATGGAAAATCTTGTAAAAATGAGGAACGAATCTTGATTCCCACAGTTCTTTGTGATATACATGAATGGGAAAAGGATCCTGAATTTTCCATTGCCAGCCCATTAAAGGGAACTTAGAAACAAAGCAAATTGAATCCATAATATAGGCAGACAGGTGAAAAGGAGGATAAATCCTCTGAGAGACAGTCCGTTTAGACCGTTAATTAAAAATAGCAGTGGCTAAATTAGCAGATAATATTTTAGCCCAGTCCACAATGGTGGCGTTAACAATAGCATTCAATAACGGAAGCCATTCAGGCAAGACCTTATTAATATCAGGCTTTCCAAAAAGCCTACATAACATAGCAGCAGCAAAACAATATGGAGAGGTCAGTGAACCAGTACTATACATACCGTGTTTGTCTTTCTTCAATGGTTCATCTCTTTTACTCCATTCCTTGGAGTATTTCGCCAAATTCGCATTTTCCTTGGCAAATTTCTCCATAAATTGTTTGTTGTAAGTTGCCAGGGGTTCTGGCAAATGATACATAAACCTCAAATTTTCTGGAGTAAACGACCCAATGACCTCTTGACCTTGAGTTCTAAACTTTCTGTCTGAAATGTCAGTGGTATCTAGCACCCATTTGATCATGTCTGTATATGGGAGAATTCTGGGCCTTGCTGCAATCCGGTGCAGAAAAGAACAAGCTAGCCCTGTAAGAGATGCTTCGGAGGAATTACTTGAACCCGCGATAGCCGCAACGTCCATTACTCTTGGGTTTTCTTCTTCAAGAAAATTGAACATACCCTCCCAGGTGGTGATACCAGAGTCCTTGTTGCAAGCAGTGTCTACGTATAAGGAAGCCATCTCTTTATTTTCAGAATTCAAAGCTTTCCCTTTCTTTCCATAACTCGAAAATTTCTCTTTCTTTCCCATAATGCTCTGAGTCTCGCTTTGTATAGTCTCCTGTTCTTCGCGCCTGCGGTTTTACGAATTAAGTGAGAGTAATGATATGAGAAAGGTGATGGGATAGTTTTAAATGCTGAAGGCATATGAAATCTATTATTTTAATGTGAAACAACCTTTCAATCAAAACAAAATCCTTTTCATCAATAATTGACAATCCATTTATTAATTTGACATTAAAGCGCATAACGGATATTGATTTATGAAAAGATTTACTTCGTGCAACGAGCTTTAAGAATCTATGACAGTGCGATCTGCGATTTGCTCTGCAATATCGCAAAATCGCAGTATCGCAAATCGCAGTTTTCATAAATTCAAATCATCGCAAAATCGCAACTCTCGTATCATCGCAATATTTGTAGATCACACTGATCACAAAATTGCAATTTTCACAAATCGCAACTTGTAACATCATGGAATCGCGTTATCGCAATATCGCAATATCGTGAAATCGCAATATCGCAAAATATAATATATGAATAATATCCGTTAATATTTTTTCTGCGATATGCGATTTGCGATAAACATTTTAGTGCGATGTCATTGGATCTCGGTATAGCAATTTTGAAGATTCTGCTTTGCTCAACATATATTCTACTTTTTTGCGATGAATGCGATGTTTCCTTCAAAGAGAGATTTTATTCTAGTCTATCATAGACTTAAGTTTACTTAAAGATTTTCCAAAGAAATTTCTTTAAGTCCATGATAGTAAGTTTTATTGAAAATGAAAACAAACATCAAATTTTTTTTTGGATTTTAATCTAAGGGTCCCCAATTATTTAGTATTATTACTAATATTAAATAAGAAGGGGGGTTGTTGCTGGCCACAACGGTACCAACCAGAGAAAATTCCACATGTCAATGAGGAAGAAACTCTAAGATCTTTATTGGAAACATATCTTGAAGTTGTTGTAAGGTTGGGCACCTGCTCAATATCTCTTCATCCTCATCCTCCTTACCTTTATCGTTAGAGATATGTACTAGAAATAACACATATCCTTTTTTCCAACTACACTTTTCCTACATAGATTTCACCATCCTAAATGATGTTTATTTCCTATTACCCTGTAATATTCCCTCCTCCCCATTGTTGTTGAAGAATTCAATGGCTTTGTCATAAAAATTTTCCTTATTCCTATGAAGGTATAGCCAGTCCTTACCGAAAGTCATATTATATGATCCCAACAACAATAAATTCAAATGTGCTGAAATAGGCATACCATTCAACTAAAATTTGCAAGCTCTTACCCAATGATGAACTCTCTTCCTAGTACATGTAGCCAACTACACTAACTAATATTTTGCATGCACTGATTTATTCAAACCACACTTATCCACCAAGTCAACATTAACATAATAATAATTAGATCGACGGTCAATAAAAATATAAAAAATTTGATCACAAACCTTACCATCCGTCTCAATGATAGATTCCTGATGATATACATGCATATTATTTATTGTTCCATAGATACGAGGAATTCTCTACCCAACATCCCCAATAGTTTGTTCCTCCTATGCACTATATATATGAGGCCTACCATCCAGATTCTACTGAAAATCCCTCTTAATATGCTCTTTACCACATGTCCAACACTCCAATTATCCTATACCAACACCTCTATTCTTCTGTTGTGACCAAGGTCCCTATATAATTGCATTGAACTTATTATTCAGTTCATCATTCTCTTTCTCTTATGTATTCTAAGGTCTTGTTCTTTCTGATTTCCATTTACCTTTACCTTTGTCTTTCCCTTTCCATCCTTGCTGAGATTCATTCTTACTATTTGACTACTCATAACAATGCTTTACTTTACCAATAAATTCTTCAAGTGACCAAGGCTCATCATACTCAATATGTTCTCTAAATGTTAATGGAAATCCAGTGAAAAATCTCTAAACTTTAGCCTTTTCATATTTAATATATGGTACATACCACAATACTTCCAGGAACTTGGTTGTATATTCCTCATCTATCATCAATCCCATTTTAAGCTCATGTAATTCCTTTTATTTGCTATCGTAGTACCTTTCTGAGATGTATTTATTTATAAAAAAATATTTTGAATGTATGCCAACTCAAGTCTTCTATCTTGATGTCTCTGACCCGTCTTAGATATTCCCACCAGATATATTCTTTACCTTTCAGGCTAAGGATAGTTATTATGGCCCCCATATTCTCTATGTACTCATGAAGTTCAAAGAAATTCCTCATGCCAAGTAACCAAGCTTCTGGATCCTCAGGTTTCTTCAAATTTCCATTAGAATTATGTGGCTTCGCTTTCTTAAACTCATCCAAAAAGTATCCCCTGTCACTCCTCTTGTAAGGGTGATAACAGTGATGATCATAGTGCCCATCAGAACTTGAACTAGAATAGTACTTATGTCCATCACCTCTCCTATTCGGAGTATCCAAGAATCTACCATCTCTGATCATGTCATCTCTATCTGACTTGTGACCACCATGAGACTTGTTGCCATATACCCCATTATTTTTTTCCTCCTTTCCATGGCTAATATGAATTGGCCCCTATCTCTACAATTCCGACAAATCTATGAAGGATTACCACATTGACTTCTACTTATTTATATTGTGCATGCATGATTCTAACATTACCTGCTTTGCAAATCCTTATTTTTTCCTTCAAGCTTTGCAATGTGTCTGCTAATCATAAAATATTCCAACACCACGATGCTCATCTCATCCATAAGGAGAACCTTGGGAACTGTAGTATACAATCTTTCTATTCATCTTGATCTCTTTCCCACAAGGCCTACTATGTTTCCAACACCATGTTTCTCATCTGATCTATAAGGATAATCTCAGGAATTGTAGTCTACTGATCCAGGTGGATATTGGTGGTCACCCGCCTATTCCATTTGGGGCTCCACCATTGTCTCTTTCAGTTTTTCAGTTTCGGCACAGTTTACTATTTTTAGCAGTTTTTCGGGTTCTGAACTTCCAGAGCCGTTTTGAGGCCCTAAACGACATTTTTTGGAAAAACGGAGAGAAGCATGGGTCCATGGACCGATGTTTCTTGTTTAAAATTTGTAGTCCTCGGATAGATCTTTCTAACGAGGTATGGTACACGTCAAACAGAGATCGTATGCCAAAGTTACGCCCCTGGGAAGTTGAAACACCAATTTACCTAAACGGGGCCCATAGTTTTGGCGCTTCATCTCCTAGGGTTAGGGTTTTGGATGTTTAGGATTTCCCATTGTTTATAAATAATAAATAGGCCCTCGAGCCTCATTGTAACTCAGTTCAGAGGCCTATCGCCACCACATCTCTTCTCAGAGATAGCTACCAACGCCCTAGCTAGTTTTATTTCCTTTCTGTCTGTAAGCAAATTTCAGTGATGTGATATTAATGAAATGAAGTGTTATTTCCACTACATCTCTGCATTTATGGTTATATGTTTATTATGTTGCATTCCTGCATAAGTCCGAATCATCTACCATCTTTCTATTCATCATGAACTCTTTACCGCAAGGCATACTATGTCAGCTAAATCAAATCATAAAATAACCGATGTACCTCAGTATAATTTTGGGAGGATGTCGTGTTGGGAAAAATACTAAGAGGGGGGGGGGGTGGTGAATCAATACTAAGAACATACATAAAATTTTACTTTTCTTACTTTGGTTTATGTACATGACTTTATTGAAGAAAACTAGCATATGTACATGATTGTTATTCTTGGAACTAGCATATATCTAGTAGACTTATATTGTAGTTAATTCTTCAAAAATTTCTCTTAAACCAATGTATCTATGATTCACCGGATATTAAATAAGCAATAAACATGTGCGGTAGGAACAAAATAAATCATCACACAGAAGCAACACACATGACCACTAGGATTTAAGGTAGAAACCCAATGTGGGATAAACCATTGTTATTGTCGTGTATGTCTTCAATTTTTATTATATAGAAAATTGGTTATAATCTTGAACTAGCACAGACTCATACCAACACACAATTACCCACTTGTAGAAAGCTACAACCTTCACTCATTCTCCAGCTTCTACTGGAAGGTAGCTCCAACCCCCTGATCTCATATACCAGTTGTTATCACTCTAGTAATTCTCTAAGTTGTGAAATTTTGATTTAAAGTTCAAAGAACACTAGAGGTAACCACATACCAACTTTTAAACTCTAGGATATAGCATTCCTAGGGTTTAGAGAGGTCTCTCTCTATAAGATTTAAATTTGTTTTAATTATATGATATTAGGCTAGTTATGATGTGCAAATTGGTTTGGTTTGGTTTGGTGAGAAAAATCACTCAATGAGATGGATAGTGATAGATTTTTTTGTCCATTGGGCTAAGGAGTCAAATGTCAAGCAAAAAAGACTAGGATTAAGGTCAAAAATTCAATTTTATTCAGGGAAAGATAGACAAGTAATTGAAGATCTTGGAAGGCTGTTTGATGAAGTGGTTTGATTGGGATAAAGAGCAACTAAGAATTCTTTGATTTGGATAGAGAAGGAGAAGAAAGGGGTCATTCGAAAGAGGAAGAAATTAAGGGTTCCCTACTCTGGAAACTAGCAGAAAACATATAAATGATAAATAGTTAAAGACATGGTACTTTTAACAAATCCTGTAATAATATTCCTGATTTATCATTCAAATTTAGAACACATATATGGATGCGTGTAAAACATAAGAAGATAAAAAATGACAGTAGAAAGTACTTCACTTTAATGGCTCATCACATGAATCCTGAAATATGATGCTAGATGATTTGATCCAGTCTGCTACTTGACCTTTCTACAAAAAGCGTTCAGGTACAAAAATATTGACTATAGAAATCTTTAGCAATTTATTCCACAATAATACTTCAAAAGATGAAGTATATATACAAAAATGTTTACAAAATATCCTAGAATACACCTAGGAATTTTCTAAGGAAAATAAAATATATTTTACAACAAAATAGTGATAGCTTCTTAACAACTTAGCAAGTTGTCCTATTTATCCAAATAAAATAGCAGTGCTGTTTTGGATTGGGTGCAACTCGCTACCTTGTTGTCATTTTTGCTGGCAAAGATATTTTAAATCTGTTTTGAAATTTTATCTTCTTTATCTGATACTCTTTATCTATGATGCTATTTAATCACTTATACACTTTAATCATGTATACTCTTTAACCATTGTTTAACTGAATTTACTGTTGTAAAATTCTATTTTGACTGTGTAAAATCAACAAGCTGTTTTTATCCTCTTCTCTGCAATCTCACTTTTACAGCAAGTCAGTGAGTGATTGCCAAGATTCTTCATCATGAATTTTGATCTTTTTCAGCTTCCTAAAGTTCTCATCTACATTAGTGTACCTATCAAATGTTGGTTTTATAACACATAAGGTTTTTATCTCATACTGTAGATAAAAGAAGTATTCAAAACTTTTATGTAAAACCTTTCCTGTGGGAATTCCTTGTCCTTCTATTTTTTTCACTTGCTCTTTTGCATGATATCTTATCTTCTTGTTGTATTCTTCTTGTGGCATAAGTTTATCATTAAGAACAAGGATTTTTCGTAAACCTCTTTGCCTCAAGATCTCAAATTTTACCATAAACTTGGTTATGGATATGCTCATGTTTCCATGCTTTTCTTCTAACTGCTTCATCAAATTTCTCTTTGAAATTACTTTTCTTATTTCAAGGATTGTTTTTGTTCTATCAGTAATTTCTATTTCCCCCAATTCTTACTTGTTCTTACTGTTGAGAAACTTGATTAGTTCTAGGGATTGTTCAGGTTTGGCACCTAGTGCCTCCTTCATTTTCTGAATCTCTTCATGGGATGCCTTTAGCAAATCCTTTTTCTCATAAATTACTTGTATTGATGGCCACACATCATTGATGGATTCAATGATTTTGCTCCATAATTGATTCCTCACATAGGACATTGGTTCTTTCAAGGTTAAATTGTTTTGAAGGTTCTTTAGCTCAACATTTAACCTATTATCCCTTTGTTCCTGAGTTTTAGCATTAATTTGAGCTAGATTTTTAGTCTCTTCCAGATTTTCAATCACTTTCTTCAATCTGTTGATTTCATTGGTTTTAAGTGTCATTTTATCCATGGTCTTAACAAGTTTACTAGCTTCATCAGACTGTTGAGTTGTTGTGGTAGAGGATTCTGTAGCTGAAGTAGTAGAGGAAGTCACTAGCATTGCAGTAGCTAGTGGTACTTTTGGTGCCAACTCTTCTGCTAGAGTTGAAGGCACAACTGTAGTTACCATGGGAATTATTGTAGGAACATATTGAGATTTTGTTGTTTCTCTTTCATTGACAAGCTTGTCCATTTGGATTTCCATTTCTTTTATCTGTCCTATCAATTGTAAAATTAAGTTCATCATATCATCTTTTTTTCTTTCCTCTTGTACAATTTCCTTGGCTTATGGATGTTCTGTTGGTGGAAGCTTGATCTATTTTCTGAGTGCTGCAATATCATCATTCCTTTTCTTCAACAATTCTTCTGCAACTTTCACATTGGCAGGATCATATCCTACTTGGGTAACCAATTCTTCTAAAGACTTAATTCTAAGATATTTAGCATATGAGGAATCCTTTTCAACCTTAATTCGATCTCGCATATTTATTATTGTGTTCTGGAGCTTTTGGGCACTCATTTCCTTTGTACTTATGGTTGAATAAAGCATCTCAGAAGTTTTCCGGTGAAAATCAATTTGATATAATGCATGGATAATTTTTGTAGGCACTTCAAGATCAACTTTTTTGTAATCTGCCATTGTTTTGGGAGTCTTAACTGTTGGTTTAAGCACTAACATAATTAAATTCTTGTTTGAATAATCAAAAGTAGATAGAAGTCTATTCTGGATACCTGGTGTTTGTTTTAAATACTCAGAATAGATATCATTCTTAATTTCTTCATTCTTGGCCTTTATCTAATCATATTTCTCCCTGATGTCAATATCTTTATCTTCTGCTAGTTGTGAGGAGGATGCCTCCATACTTTTCTACTTTTCAATTAATTGTGTGTTTGAAGTAGTAGGATTCTCTTCATTTATAATCTTTGTTGCTGGCTCGTTGTTTTTCTCTGGAACATCTGTATCTTCTACTTCTATGGTCTCTTTTTCTTTATAAACTAGATTGAGCTTAAGATTTTTGCTATATCTGAGTTTAACCTAGTCTCTCTTGTTGTTCATTAGTGTAGTTACCTTCTTCCATGATTATCTTAGTTGCTTTGTATCCTTGATTTATAGTTTGCAAGGTGTGACTAGTATCACCCTGTTTAACTACTCTCAAGGTATTTTCTAGCCAGTCTGTTTGATTTAAAAATTCTTTAATTTCAGACCTTTTGTCATGAATATAAGGTGTCAATTTGCACTTCACCCTCATTTTCTAAGTATCCCTATGGATCGTAATTCCATGAGGAGCTTTCTTCAAATTTGTATTCCAACAATTGTTTGGTTGCCTCTATTCCTGCATCTCTGTGATTACAAATAAAAGGTCCCACCTGATTCTTCAACTTAAATTGGGTCTTCCTTTTGGTAGCTAATATGTTGATAGAATTTGAATTTAGGATTTTCCTGATGTACTCCAAGGCAAAAACTCTCATTGGTACATACTTAGGTAATTATAGGGTAAAATATTTGACCCAAAAACTTTGATTTCTGTATGGTTATGATATAAGTACCAATCTCCAGTTCTAGTTTGTTTTGACAGCTGTAGAAATTTCTTTATTTCATTATTGATTATTGGCTATATTTTGTTTTTATCAATGGATGTATAAAATAATCTATAAAATCTGCATAACTGAATTCATTGGACCCTTTTCTAATCAAAGAAGTCCAAAATATGACTAAGAGTGGATTCCCTTCTATGTCAAGCTTCTAAAGTGTTATTGGGAATTTTTCTGCTTGGAAATATCAGAACATGTGAAAAAGAAAGGAAGTATACCTAAATACTCCTTCAGCTGTTAATTTTACAAGATAATCATGGATACTATCAACTAGGTATTCATCATAATTGAAAATGACAAAAGGAGGCTATCCTGGTAAAAAGGTAGATAGAAAATATAGGATTGACTCATCTGTATACTCACCTGTAAAATACCCTAGGATAAAGGAAAACATGGATAAGACATGCCTAGACCCTTCAGGAAATTTTGAAGTAGAATAAGGAGGGTTGATCTATGGAAATTCAACATGTAAAGGCATGAACAATTGGACAATTTGAAACCTTTTAGGAAATTCCAGACCAATGTAAAGCTTTGTGAGGGCTTCTATGGATAAAGGAACTGCATTGGGATTTGGTTTGAGCTGTAGCATTAGGTTTATAGATTCAACAATAACTGTGAACAACACTTCTTTATCTGCATTTACCATTGCTCTTTACTCAGGTGAATAATAGGTCTGACATAGCCAAATAACCTTTGGACACTGATGAGTGAGTGGAACAACATACTTGGGTAGGTTTGACTCCCAAATCTGAACTTCATCAACTTGATCTAATGACTTTTCAAGACTCAAACAGTGGAGGTCTAACAGATTAAGTTCTATCACTGGATCAGTTATTTTGTAATCCACATCTGCTAAGGGTGTATGTTCAATGTCTACAACAGGAGGTTCTAGAGGATTTACAATAATTGTGGTCTTGGAAGTCATTGATGGGTTTGATTTTGATATTTTAGACCTTCTAGATACTTGAAACTATGTATTTTGACTTTTTGTACTCTTCTGTAAGATTGAATTGTTTACAGAAGTGTTTTTAACTTTAAAAAAGGTTCTTTAAACAAAAATAGGCACAAACTGGTTTTTTCTTGGATTTAACTCTTCAATTTTGGCTTTAAAATTGATCTTCAAACACTTACAGGTATAAGAAATGATAAAACAAGGGTTTCAATGTTTTTTTCAAATATTTCTGGATTGAAAATGGTTTAAATTGGGTACAGAAGGATTGGGGTTACTTGGAAAGGGTTTCTGGATAGATTAGGATTCTTTTACAATGTCTGCAAAGGCTAAATATATTTAATTTTTCCTTAAAAACGGTATGTAGTATCAGAACTAGGGTTTATCATATTTTTACAGTTAATTTGTTCTTTGCAGACAACTACAAGGGTCTTTCTATGGATAAATGGGCTTTACAAAGATTACTTTCTCAAAATTACTCTCTTTCAAATGATAAACAGGTTGTTTTTCTATGAATAATACCTGTTTGTGTAGGTATTTGGTCTTTTAAACTGGTTTTGAGGAACCAGATAGGTTTATGATGGCTTTGGAGGTTTTTGAAAGTGAGCTGAAGCTTCCAATGGTCTTGACAATAGCTGTAATGGCTTTTCTGGTTTCTTTTGAGCATGAAAACAATGTACAGGTAGCCTTGTTTCTTCAATCGAGATGAATTAACATGCAAATAATGAAGAAAAGGGTTTAATGGGCACATATGGAGTTTTTATAAGGTTTTAGGTTTAAATAGAATTGACATTAAATGGCGGTCATATCAGAGCAGGCGGTGGTTTTGGCGCTTGAGGGAAAAAATTGGAAGTGGTTATCGCATTGGCTTTGGGTGGTAAGCTGTTTCCTGAGATCGAATGTGATCCATTCATATGTTGCCACGTGGAGGAGAGATAAGGGCACAAAAATGTGCATTTCACAAATATTGAAATGGTTAATGGTCACGCTTTTAGATTTGTGATATTGCGCTTGGGATGTTCGATCTGAGGACAGGTATGCGGACGACTGAGATTTACTATAAGAGTTGCTCGGCGAATGGGGCATGGGCCCGGATATTTTGTTATGCGGCAGGGTTTATTTAAAGTTTAAAACATAGTTTTAAATGTAGAACTAATGTTTTTTTTTTATTGGCAGGTTTATTTACATATCATATGAAACCTTTACATATGTTTAACAACCATTGGGGTGGGATTATGATGCTTTTAACCTATGGGGAAAGGGTGGGGAAATATTTAGCACATGGGTAATATAAACCATAGGTTAACGTTTAAATAATGAGTTTTTTGGGATATTTAAATAAAATGAATTAATAAATATATACGAGAAGGGGTATTATAAGGTTTTTAATACATTATGTTAAAAATTAATATGAAATGAAATGTAATGAATGAAAATAAAAAAATAATAAAAAAATAAACTAAGTAAAGTGTAAAATAAACCTTTTTAAGCACAAATGATTGTACCATTAAACATTTACACTTAGACTTAGGATAAATTGTATTTTATGGGTTTTTGAGTGTTTTTGAATGAAATGAAATTAATTAAGAGGGGATTTTACTGAGGAAAAGGGATTATATTTTTTGGAAAAGGGTGAATATGATGAGGAAATGGGCTTTCATGAATGGAATTCAATATTTTCAAGCATTCAGTTACTAAGCCTTGGGTCCGGTCCCAACAGAATTCAGAGAAATGCTCTGAACCTCTTTAACTGAAGGTTTTAAATACTAGATCATTATGGGGGAGGGGAAATTAGGAATTTGCCATATGATGCTTTATTACATGCCTTGCACAACTGCTTTCTACCTACCCATCATTATTCTAACATTTTTTACTTAATTTGCATGGTTGCATTTAAGCTTGCAACCCTAAATCTATTTTTCTTTTAAAGCATAAAACTATCTAATTCTAACCTTATTTCATTCGAGGGCTCAGATTAAACTATTGAGCTCCTCATTTATTCTCTAACTATCTATTGATTTGTCAAGTTTAAACTGTTTGACATATCTTTATTCTCTATCTAGAACATGAAATTCAAAACATGAAAAGTTAAGATTAAACTATTTAACTAATCATGGATTATGGAATTTTGAATAATATCCACATAATCATTATTTTTACAATAAAAGTAAATAATAGTGGAATTTTGACTTGCTCACTTTCATGTCTTATTTTATCTCTTTTTTCATTTGGGGTCCATTTTATATACTTTTTTTATTTTTTCTTTTCTAAGTCCTTTGATATTTCTTTTAGGACTTTTATGCTCTTTTCATTTTTTATTATTTTCAAATATGGGAAAACAAATTGTAGAAAGAAAGGTATGTAATATTTACAAGACTATCAAAGTCAATTAAAAAATTATGAATCCTATTATTATAGGACCCTAACACTAGCACCCACTAGAAGGGAACTATGACCCCCTCATCATGTTTACCAACGCCTACTAGAAGGGAGCTATGAAACCTTGATCTTTTTTACCAACACCCACTATAAGGGAGATAAATCCCCCTGATCTGGTCACCAGCTACCACTGGTAGCAATTTTTAAATTCCTCACTGAAGGCTCCAACCCTCACCACCATTGTGGACCATGTTTCATTAATTTCATAGTAGACCGGACTACTTCAACACTTCACAAGCTGTAGGCCACTTTTCATAAACTTTTTAGACTCTACCAACTACACTCATTTAAACCCAATACTATACATCAACACTGAAACCTATCATTGTACCTCTTCATTCAACCAATCATTGTACCTCTTCATTCAACCAATCATTGAATCACCAATCAACCAACCAATCACTGATCTTCAATTAAATATGAATGGCAACATCATCAATACTCAAACAACCCAAATCTATATGAGGACTTCATTAATATACAACACAAACAAAACAATACTGTATAAACTAATTCGACATATTCTTCATAAAAAACCCTAGTTTTCATATGCGCTTTCCATATAACATTTCCACATGTATACGAGCTTAACCTAAACCAAACTTGTGTACAAATCTCAACATATTTCATAAAAAATAAACTACTATGAAGAACAAAACCCATGTGTTTATGTGCTTTACCTATGTCAAACTCGAGTACAAATATGCAACTAATTCATGACTTCATGACACTTCAAAACTTCAGACATAACCATATCATGGCGTTCATTGTAATAAACATGCACCAAACCATAGTTCTAAACAAAATCTAAGCATATCATACAATGTGTATTCATTTCATGTATAATGATCCTGATCCATAATTAGATTCAGGTGCATAATTATTTCATATCAACCAATGAACTATAGCTCTAACATGAAAATATACTTCATATTGAAGTAATCATTAATCACTCGCACTCATGGACACATTAACACTTTGATTTTCACCTCCTTATATAGCTTGAGCCTTAGCTATTACCATGAGCCAAAACGACACTAGTCCCTATGGTAATTTGTGAAGGAATCAAATAGCCATTACTATGTTCGATATTGTGGGATAATACCATAAAGAATAAAGTGTTTCAGAAAGGAGATTGGGCACTCTTGTTCGATTCCAAATTCAAATATTTCAAAGAAAAATTTATGACTCATTAGCTTGGGCCATATGAGATTGAAGAAATCTTCGATAATGGAGTTGTCAAGATAAAATAAATTGATGAAGCATCTGTTTCATTTATCGTCATTGGAAAGAGGCTTAAAATCTACAATAAGCCTATAAATAAAGAGGATTTTCTGAGAAAATTTTCAATGGATTCAGATCTGGAAATACTGGGACACCATAGCAATATGCCTTCCAAAGTTCTAGAAGAAGAAGAATAAAATAATAATAATAATAATAATAAGAGTTTGGTTGTGAAAATCCAGGCAACTGGCACGATATAAACTTGAATTCATATCGCAAAACCAACTTGTTTGGCCAATATGAATTCTATTTTTGTTTCATCTAACTTTACTTTAATTTTTTCCAGATATACCCTCCAAGAGTTTGCAGACTTGAGGACAAGTCACAACATTAGTTTGGGGGAAGGTGTGAAATAAAAAAAAACTATGAAAATAGTTTTCAGCAGCTGAATTGAAGACAAAATATGAACTACAGTCATAAAGGGACCTGGTATATCATTTGACATTTACAGTAGGGACCTGAATTATTGTTAAAAAAGTTATTTTGAATGGGAGCTAAATATGAGAGAAGAAATTTTCAAAATATGAACATCATTGTGAAATTACACCAGAAAGGGACCTGAACATCATTGTGAAATTACGCCAGAAAGGGACCTGAACATCATTATGAAATTATGCTAGAAAGGGACCTGAAAATTTAACATGTCAGCCTAGGGACCTGAGAAGATCATAGAAAATGTCAAAATTTAACCTGAAAAAGGGACCTGAACAATAATTATTCTAAATCAAATCAGATGCAAGAAGAAACAAAGTCTCTATCAAGTCTACAAGAGTCTTCGTAAAAAAAAACCCAATGTCAATCATCATCGAACGTCAAAAAGGGAGTACATCTATACAATGAGTAAAAAATCGCTCTTAAATTTTCATTTTTTTCAAAATATTCTAGAATTGGACAAACTAATTTAATACTAGTTTATGCATATTTACTTACATTTCATTTCATCACCAACATTACCTACATTTTATTTTACATTCCCTACACTTTCACCCACATTCTATCATTTATAACCCTCTTCATATCGCTATTTTAATTAACCCTATTCTACCCACATTTATCCATACAATTATTCAAAACATTCCATATAACTATTCATATCATACCCCATGTATTTCCTAACAAAGAGAATTATGAGCAAGAGGTCAAATATTGAAACTATGGAAGACTTTTGAAAGACCTACAAAACCATAAAACAAAGGTTAGCGTTTTCATAAACATTTAATTTTAAAATATTTGACTATTGTATTAGTCAATTTTTAAAATTAAAATCAAAAGTTAAAAACCAAAGTTCAAACTATACATAGCACAATTACAAAATGTATATAGTATTGTGCAAAGGTATATGGCGCAAATATTAAAAAAAAATCAAAACAAAGAAGGCGCAATCATACAGAGGAATGAACTAAGGTAAAGGAACGAATGAAATACAAATAAATGAACGCAAACTTAAGATGCAAAGTGGATGGTTATGATGGCATATAGTAAGTAATGAATGCATGCAGTGGAGAGGTAAGACATGATGCAAATTAATGTATGCAATGGAGAGACAGCATATGATAAAGGATGGTGGTGCACAAGAGGTATGGAGAAATGTGAGTCGTGGAGGTGGGTACGATGATGATGCATCAAGGTAATACGGGTAATGGACTGCACATAGCCATGAACACAGAACATGAAAGATCTACAGAAGCAAGAGCGTACACCAAGCACGACAGTCAAAGAGAAAGGACATGCATGGGTCGGTCAAAAGAGTTAATGAATGGATAGATGATTTCAAATGTATCACTATGTAAAACAATCAAGCCATTTATGCCTCTGTCAAAAGCCATTTCCGCCTCTATCAAAGACTATTTCCACCATTAACAAACCTCACAATCGTTTATTATCAAGAATTTGTCACCATCATTTTCATTAGAAAGGCTCAGTGAGGGAAAGGAGTGTGTAGTCAAAGCACATCCTTGCATCCTTGACCTTGTGAAAATGAAAAAGTAGAGAGATAAGCTGTGAGAAGGCCGAGAGAAAAAATATACAACAAAGAAAGAGAAGCATCGAATATAGTGGGAAGAAGAAAACTGAGTGATAAAAAGTAAGTGGAAGTAGCCAAGGCCGCGTTTCTGGAAAATCTAACCGAGCCAGCTAGCAGAAAGTGAAATTCTTTGGAAGTGAAGGTAAGAAATCAATGAATATTTGATTGTTTTAGAAAATTCTGGGATCGTTCCATCAGTCAAACTCTGAGTTATAACAGGAAGCGATTTCTGTTGATTTTCAAGTCTACCATGCAACGAGTTTTGTATTCAAACCATTCAAAAATGTGTTGACACATTTTAAAAACACTCTACCATTAGTCAATCACAAAATATTTTGTTGAATAAGCTCATAAATGAAGATTTTAATGGATTTTTTGTGGATTAAAACTCCAGTTCAACTGAAAGAAGACTATGAATATTAGAGAGAATCACAAGAGCAATGGCATAAGGAAGGTAAGACCGACACGTCCTCATACACAATCTTTCATATCAAATAGAAAATAGAGAGTGGAATTACAATTCGAATTGCATAGTAAGGTTATTAATTCAACTATGTAATGGATTTTTTTATTTTTTTTAAACACAATCAAACTAAAGATTTAGAATAGAGCTTATGAAGAAAATGGAGGATAGTTAGACATGTTTTTCTTGACAAAAGACAGAGTATGAGGAACGATGAAGTAAGACAGTGAATCTATCATGATTTTTTGGTGAAATGATTGCAATTTTTTTGTTGAATACACGGTGAATCTGCATGAAATGTTTTGGAGAATATTTCTATATGAAATTGAGGAGTTAAAAGTACTGTTGTATAAAAAATTTCAATTTTTTTTTACAAAATACAATTCTTTTGCAAAACAGAGATTATTTTTTAGGGAAATAGAAATTGTTTCAAATTCTTTTGCAAAACAGAGATTGATTTTAAAGGGAAACAGAGAAATAAATAGAAGGTATACCATTAGAAACATAAACTATTTTTTCTTGAAACCTTTTCTATCAAATTCTTTTGTTTATTTATAGTAAGAGCACATTCTTCAAAAGAAAAAAATAAAGAATTGGTTGGTTGAAAAAGGTAGTGAAGCAGAAAGGTAAGCCTACTACAATGGTTATATCTAGTACTTAAAATTTGTATTTGAAAAATGAAGTTAATGACAAGAGATGGTCATATAAAATGGCTTTTAGAATAAATGGCCACAAGAGCAGAGCCTAAAGACTTTCAAATAGAACACTGGGATAGAGAAACAGTGGAAAAAACTTTATCAGTTGGGGTTGATAGGTTTTCTATAAAAAAAATTCAAAGGTAATAATGAGAGGGTCACAAAAGAGTTTGTAAATAAATTTAGATAGAATGAAGCCATGGTGGGCAACATGCATATTCCTTTAACTCCTGAATATATCTCTGAAGCATTAGATTTTCCATTTTCAGGAGAATTATACCATAAAGGCTTACATTTTAGAGAGAAGGGCTAGACATTTTTCCTAGATAAAAATAGGAAAGGCTCCTTTTATAGATCAAAAGGTATTCCAAGGGAATGGTTCAATAAACCACGGGAAGAATTCGTGTTGGTAATTCAGAAATTTTTCACTTGTGATACTAGATTTAGTGTAGTACACATCTACTATGTGAGGTTACTACAACACATCAAGGGAGACATAAGGATAAATTTGCCATATTTATTCTAAAAAAACTTGATGAAAATGATTGAAAGCATAAAATAAGAAGCTAAGCCAAAAGAAGCTCAATTCACTCACCATGGACTCATCAAAATTCTTGTAGATAATTAGTTGAAAATCAAAGGGATGGTTTGGGAGGATTTCTTAGCTGAAAAGGGGTTTGCAAAACATGTTCTGGAAAACAAACTTAAACCCATAGAAGAAACAAGGAACATTGTGCATACATATTTCTATCCCAAAACAAGATCAAATAAGCTACAGGGGGAGATTGTGTTAGAAAAAGAGACATCATTCTTAACTATTTCTAGGAGGCAGAGAGAGAAACATTCAACAGAACCAGTACAAATCATGGAAACTTCTCCTATAAAAAAACAAGCCAATGAAATTCTCAAAAGATTGCAACAAGTGTACTAGGATGCTTTAGATAAAGATTCCTACTTTGCAAACAATGAAGTAGAAGCTGCTTTAGATTCTAGAGATTCAAAGGGGGAAGATCAAAATCTTTCTAGAGTTAAAGAGCTGACTGATAGCTTAGAAATAAGAAAAATTATGGAAAGGAATCTGAAAGAGGAGAATGAGAATTATAAATTAACCAATGATAAATTGGTTAAGGAGAGTGAGGATATCAGTGAGGAGATGTAAAAGATGAAAAAAAAAAACAATCTTCTCTACACATAGGCATTCAGATGGCTTCAGGAAAAAAACTCCTAGAAAGCTAAGTATGAGAAACAAAAGGTGAAAACTTCGATCTACAAAGAAGAGCAGGGTAAATATATGGATTCTCTTTTGCACACATCACAGCATGAGGTTACAGGATTATGGATAGGATCAACATCAGGGCTCCGAAGGTCAAAGAGGAAACAATAAGCATGAGGACATGCTTGATCGTCAGTTTGGGGGGGATGTTGGCCCTTGTTTATTATCTCTTTTTGTTTAGGAAATACACTTTATTTTTCCACATTATCCATATTTTTACCATCATATCCACCTTAAATTGACCCAAATATGCATATACAGGTATTTAATTTATGTTTTTCAATTATTAAATGTTTTTGTAAAAATTGGAATTTAAGTGCATTTTTGGACGGCAATAGAAATTCTTGTAATAGCATTATGGTTTGCATATGTGCAAGACACTTGGGCTCGAGCTGGATATGTTTCTAGAAACCTCAAGAACTAGGAGTAAGATTACACCTATTTTCATAGTCATATTGAGCTTTAATAGGCCCAATCAAAGGTGGTGAAACAGGACCAGTCTTTATGGAGGATCCCCAGAAACTAGGTCAAAACTCTTATTTTGTGGGATTTTTTAGATTATGATGGATATAATAGATGAATTTGACCTAATATGATAGGATAAGGATATTTATGATTACTTGAGTTATTTTGTGAGTTTTTTAGTTAATTTATATATTTAAGCCTCACACTTTGAAGGCTTTGACAATGGAACTTGTATGGCTTATTATTATTATTTCTGAGACTTGGAGACATAATTGAATATCCGTTCTATCATATTTTGATGTTGTTACATGTTGTTTAATTTCTTGAATTCTTCAGTAGCTTAGTTTACCTTCAATGTGCGAGGAAAGGGTGGAGGTCCCCCACACCGAGCTAAGTGCACTTATTAGTTTATTTCGTAGTTGTAATTTTTGAATTAGTTTTCTTATGTTTGATTTATTTATTGATGAATCTAATGATCAATATTAAACTGCATATGAAAGGACAAACAAGTTTTTAAGTTAATAACTCTTTCTATCAACTCTAGATTTTCAGTTAGAAATCATCATAGTTACACTAGTTTGCTTATGTTTGATTTATTTATTTCTAAGTATTGGTGAATCTAATGATAATTCTTAAACTGTATATGAAAGGACAAACAAGTGTTTAATTTAAGCACTCTTTCTATCGACTCTATATTTTCACTTAGAATTCATCTTTACATGCCTTTACATGCTTCGATTGCTAATGGATCTTAATTTTGTTTCTTTCTGCATACGAATAGACAACCTAGTATTTAAGTTAAATACTTCTTCTATTTGATCAAGAGTTCAAAACCAAGATTCATCTTTTCCTACTTTTCTAAATTCATGTGTTCACAATAGAATTAATTATAAAATGAAATCAATGATGAAGGGAAACCAAAATCTCTTAGAGAAGAGCCTCTTCAGTTATTATTTCATGTATCTTGATATATTATTTAGAAATTAATTAAGTTAGATTTATATTTGTAATATGCATTTCTCTAATCATCAATAAACCATCTTCTAGATTGATCATAACTGAAACCCATATACTTTGGGGATGCTTCTAAGTTCACCAACCTGGATTGATAATAAATACTTGTGTTAGTTTACAATAGTAAATCGACCCAAAATAGCTATCACAACTTCCCCCCTGGAAGTAACATCGTCCTTGGTGTTTCACTCCAGCTCAGAAAATAGCTCTAGGTAAGGCTCACGCACAAATCCTTCATCCTCCTAGGTAGCCTCATCTGGGTTGAAGTGCTTCCACTGCAATTAACCTGGGTGATGACTCGCTTTTGGAGCATAATTTCTCTCCTATCAAGTATGCATTGAAGATCAACCAAAATCTTTCCATCTGGATCTACCTTCAAACAACAAAGTTTCTTGTCAAATTTTTATAAAGAAATCATACTTCAAGTTAGTATTTTTAATTCTATCCTACCTGAATATTCTACCAATGAATTACCTACATCGAATCATGCACATATCGCTTTAACATGGACACATGAAACACATTGTGTGCTTGGATGTGGCTGGGTAAGGCCAGCTGATAAGCCACAGGTCCTACCCTTTCCAAGGTTTGGAAAGGTCCCCAAAACGTAGGAGCCAACTTGGCACAAGAGGCCCACCGCAAGGTACTCTTCTTGGGTTTAATCCTCACATATACATGATCACCCACTTCAAATTCTCAATAATTCCTCTTCTTATCTCCATAGATCTTCTGTCGATCTTGTGCAGCTTTCAAATTTTGTCTAATCTTCTTTACTTCTGACTCCATCTCATCCAGAATTTCTGGTCCCAGCATTAGTTTCGTTTCGGGGCTACTCCAGTTTATGGGTGTGCGACATTGCCTCCCATATAAAGCTTCTAAAGGACTCATCTTAAGGGACTCCTGATAACCATTGTTGTAAGCAAATTCGATCAACTACAAATAGTCTTCCAATTTGGTTGGTTGTTGCATCACATACATGTGTAGCATGTCTTCCAAAACCTAGTTTACCGGCTCTGTTTGATCATTTGTTTGGGGATGATAAGCAGTGCTAAATTTTATCAGGGTCCCTAGAACTGTAAATAGAGTTTTCCAAAATTCTGAAGTAAACTTAACATCTCCATCTGAAATAACTGTTTTTTGAAAATCGTGTAGTTTGAATATTTCTCTCATGAAAATATCTGTTATCTATACAGTCATATAAGTAGATTGCATAGGTATAAAATGTGTAGATTTACTCAATCTTCCGGTTACCACCATGATGGATTCATTGTGCCTCTTTGGTCATGGTAAAACCGTAATGAAGTCTAGGGATATGACCTCCCACTTCCATTCAGGTACTCGTATGGGCTGCAACAATCCTGTGGATGTTGATGCTCCACCTTAACCTGTTGACACTCCAAACATTTATTTAAATAATCAACAATATTTTTACGCATACCAAGCTAGAAATATACTTTTCTAATAGAAGTTAACATTTTATGGTATCCTGGGTGTCCCGCATAATTACTCTAATGATATTCATTCATGATTAGCTCCTTTAGGTCCACACGGTTTGGTACATAGAGCTCTCCTCTAAATGTTAGCATTTGTTTTTGGTTAACTCCATATTCAAATGATTTCCTTGATTTCTGGCCTCTTCCATTTGCTGCCATAAAAATTGATATTCAGGATCCTTTTGTGCTTCCTCTTTTACTTGATCCAAGAATTTACATTCAAGCTTATTATAGTAAAGATCATAAACACAATGTAGATTTCTACTTAAAGCATAAACTGCCTAGTTTTCCTTACCCTTCATGTGTTGGATGTCCATATAACACTCACTTAAGAAGGCATTCCATCTTGCCTGTCAGGAGTTTAAATCAGCTTGCTTGAAATAACTAGTTAGGCTGCTATGGTCTGTCTTTAGTACAAATTTCTTACCCAGCAAGTAATGTCTCCATACCTAGAGTGCATGTACTACTCTTGTTAACACTAGATAATAGGCACAAATGTGTTACCAGCAGTCCAAGGCAAAATGGGAAGTAGGAAAAATTTGGCAGCCGAAAAAAGGACAAAAAAGTAGTTCAAACTTCAAGGGCACCAAAAATAATAATTTTAAGAATTCTGCACGAAGTTCTGTAAGTAAGAAGTTTGGAAGAAATCATCAAAGAACTCGATGGCCAGCTAGATGGAGGCCTATAGAGGCATCTAGCAAACCGGAGCAACAGAAAGTGACCAAACCACCTCTACAGTGTTGGGCGCGTGGAGAGGCACATTATTACAAAAATTTCCCACAGCGAGCAAGAAGTGAAACAATTGAAATTTTACAGGAGGCTTCTACAGTAGGCAATGTGGTTCGAAACATACCTCATATCAATGCAGTGTTCAAGGATTAATAGGCAGATTATCAACCAACAATGGTAGAGTTGCAAGGCAAATTACTATCTCAATCTGTTCCTATTTTGGTAGACCCCGGTGCAAGTCTAAGTTATGTTAATCCCAAAATAATGGAAATTTTTAAATTGAAAGGGTAGAAATTCAAAAATCCTTGGCTAGTACAGCTAGCCACAGGATCAAAAAGAAAGGTACCTGCCAAAATTTCAAACTGCACATTAGAAATTGCAAAACAGTAGTTAAACATGGACCTGAACATACTGCCATTATGGTCCTATGATGTTTTTCTGGGTATGGATTGGCTAGAAAAACATTAGACCTTAGTGGACTGCAAGGAAAAGATCATTTATTATAGAATGCATAAATGTATGAGGAAGGGATGTCAGATTTATGCTATCCAAGTGGGATATTCTAATTCCAAGGAGAAGTCTCCCATGATGGAGAACATACCAGTGGTACAAGATTTCATGGATGTCTTCCCGGAAGACATACACAGATTACCACCAAGAAAGGATATTGATTTAACCATTGAATTAATGCCAGGAGAATCACCTATGTCAAAGGCTCCTTACAGAATGAGTGTTCTAGAATTATCTGAATTAAAAATCCAGTTACAAGAATTTTTGGACAAAGGATATATTCGTCCAAGTGTGTCCCCTTGGGGAGAACCAGTGTTGTTCGTTAAGAAGAAGGATGGAGCCATGTGAATGTGAATGGACTATAGACAACTAAATAAGTTAACAGTCAAAAATAAATATCATTTACCAAGGATTGATGATCTGTTTGATCAGGTGAAAGGGGCCACAGTGTTTTCAAAAATAGATTTAAGATTTGGATATCAACAGATTCAAATCAAGGATGAAAATATTTGCAAGACTGATTTCTATACCATTTACGGGCATTATGAATTTGTGGTGTTACCCTTCAGGTTAACCAATGCACCTACGACATTTATGAGGTTAATGCATGGCATATTCCATCCTTTCCTAGATAATTTTGTACTCATATTCATTGATGATATTTTAGCAAGTGTGATTTCTTCAAAACATAAATCAAGTACTTAGGCCATGTTATTTCAGCGAAAGGGAATGATGTTGATCCAAAGAAAATCAAGACAATCATGGAATGGTGGGTATATTCGATCCTTTATGGGAATGGTTGGGTATTATCAAAAATTTATTTAAGCATTCTCCAGAATTTATTTTCCAATTACTTCCTTGTAGAGAAAAAGAAAAGTCTTTAAGTGGACTGCCACTGGTGCTTCCCAAGGGGACACACTTGGATGAATATATCCTTTGTCCAGTAGTTCTTGTAAATGCATTTTTAATTCAGTTAATTCTTGAAAACTCATTCTGTAAGGAGCCCTTGACACAGGTGATGCTCCTGGCATTAATTCAATGGTAAAATCAATATCCCTTCTTGGTGGTAATCTGTATATGTCTTCTAGGAAGACATCCATGAAATTGTGTACCACTGGTATGTTCTCCATCATAGGAGACTTATCCTTGGAATTAACATATCCCACTTGGATAGCATAAATTTGACATCCCTTCCTCATACATTTATTCATTTGGGATGCTATAATAGGACGTAGCTGTAGGGGTTTCTTGATTCCCTGAATTTCCTGGTGTGTTCCATCTTGCATTCTGTGATAAATGATTTTTTCCTTGCAGTCGACTAAGGTCCAATGTTTTTCTATCATATCCAAACCCAGCAAAACATCATAGGACCCTAATGGCAGTATGTTCAGGTCCACATTTAATTTTTGTTTTGCAATTTCTAATGTGCAGTTTGAAATTTTGGCAGTTACCTTTTATTTTTCTCTTGTGGCTAGCTGTACCAGACAAGGGTTTTTGAATTTCTACCCTTTCAATTTACAAATTTCCACTATTTTGGGATTAACATAACTTGGACTTGCATTTGGGTCTACCAAAATAAAAACAGATTGAGACAATAATTTAGCTTCCAACTCTATCATTGTTGGCTAATAGTATTCCTATCGATCCTCTAACGATGCGTTGATACAAGGTATGTTTTGAGCCACATCGCCCACTGTAGAAGCCTCCTGTAAATTTCCAACTGTTTCACTTCTCGCTTGCTGTGGGAAAATTTTGTAATAATGTGCCTCTCCACACCCCCAACACTATAGATGTGGTTTGGTCACTTGCCCTTGCTCCGGTTTGCTAGATGCCTCTGTAGGCCTCTCTTCAGCTAACCATCGGGTTCTTTGATGATTTCTGCCAAACTTCTTACTTACAGAACTTCGTGCAGAATTCCTAAAATTATTATTTTTGGCACCCTTTAAGTTTGAGCTGATTTTTTGTCCTTTTTTCGACTACCAACTTTTTCCTACTTCCCCTTTTTCCTTGGAATGCTGGTAACACATTTTTGCTTTACAAATGGCTTCATAAATGGTTCTAGGGTTTACGAATTCAATTCTCTCCTTCATATGGGTTGGTAGACAACTCAGGAATATTTGAACCTTAGCCTTTTCATCTCTGAGGTATGGAACATATCTTAACATAGAGGTGGACTTGGTAATATACTCGTCCATGGTCATCTGTCCTAGCTTCAAGTCATGAAATTCTTTAGATTTCTCATCGTAGAAACGTTCTGTTAAATACTTATCTTTAAAGTATTGCTGGAACGATTCCAAGGTAACATATTGGTCCTCAATCCTACAAACATTCTTTACTTCTTCCCACCACACAGTGGCCTTTTCCCTTAATTGATATATGGCCAATAAGGCTTTTAGGTTGCTACTGTATTCGAACACTTGAAAATATTTATTCATATTTATCAACCAAGCCTCTACCACTTCCTCAGCTTCACCATAAAATGTTGGTGGTTTTATTTTTCGAAACTCACCCTGAAGCTCCACATTATGTTTCTTAACTTCCTGTTGATTCGACAAATTGCCAAATTCTGCTTCATTATCATTTTTGTTCTTGTTGCTTTACTGTGAAGGGCTTCTTTCCACTTTGTCAGTGTTGTGGTCCCTTGTTTGTCACTCAATACCTTCTTGCATATCTTTATCAGCATTGGGTTGTTCCATTCCCTGATTTTGCTTGTCTGACAGGCTCTTGAGTATCTTTTCTTGCTCTTGCATCAAGCGCTCATTATCACTTCAAACCCACACCGTTTCTTCCCATAGCTTCTATAATGTATTCAAGAGTATGATGGTTTGGTGCTGTTGTTCCTACAGTATTCTACTTTTTTGCTGGTGTTGATCCACTCTCAGCTGAACCCACATCTCAGGGCTCACTTATGGTCGTGTTTGGGGTTCCTCGGTGTTCTGGGGCGGTTGTTGCATTGATCCCCTTCTCATGATGTTTCCTTTTATGCTTATTTTTTGTGCATTAGTATACACATACCTTAAATTGTTATTTGACCCTTACGGTCCCAGCGTATCAACGCTTCTCTGATACCACTTCTAACACCCATCATTAAAAAAAAAAATTACTTACTTCACCTCTAACATTGTAACTATGTCACACTAGATTCAATTAATTTCCACATAAATATTTAAGTGGGTTTGTTATACCGAAGCACCAGCTCATAACACGGTTATTTTATTATGGTTTAGTTGAAGTGAATAAATGTCCTTGACACTAGCTATGCCCGTGATTTGACGCTTGCTGATCACGCATGAATCTTTATGGTACAACATGTGTGCATTGATTGTTTTAATCTATGTTTAATACGACATATCATTAAGTTTGGCTACAGTAAATATTTGGTTGGGCTTTGTGCTACACCTGTTTTGATCCTCGCCCTATTTTCCATAGCTTCACACCAATATTCTGAGTTATGGCTAACGTTTTCGTTCACGGAGAATACCTCCTCCAATTATATTCGTTTCCGCAGTTCTATTCTGCTCTTTTGTTATTGCGTTTAGGTTATTTCTCTTTAATAAACTCTTAAGGAAACTAATGGGTAATTCTCTGGTTCACTTTCACAACCAGTTAACCGGTGGCCGGATTAAATATTACAGGTATACTCTTACTTCTTCCTTCGTCGATTCTTCCCATTAAATCTATCCACTCTACATCTTGTTTTTATTTGTAATTCCCAGTTATTTTCTTGACTTAAAATATGCAAGGTTGTTTTTATTGAAGGTAAACTTTTTTGGTTCCTATCAAGTTCCTTCAGTCTCATCTATGGCTGCGAATACCTGCTTACGCTTATTTTATTGTCAGGTATTTCTTACCGCAAACCCATGGGTAGCAGCTAGACTAGCTCTATGCAATAATTTAGGGTCGAATCTTCTTCTATTAGGCTCCGTTGAATCTCTAAGGCTATCACGCCTCTTACTCTTCTCTTGTTTAAAATGGAATTTCTTTCGTGCATTATATATATATATATACTCCTGTAATTTTTGCGTTTTGAACTGTACTGTTTAAACATTGATATAAACAATTACTGTAGTGCTATCGTAAGTTCAAAATTTTATGAACTTCCAAGTTTATAGATAATGATGACACTGTTCTAGAGGTTTCCAATCTTCCTTTTCTTATTTTTCTCATGTATACGTTTACAATAACCGCTATCCTTCTTTTTGTTAGCATTCAACTTAAGCCTATTTTGTGAAGTAATACTCTTCTTCTGGCATAATCTTTGTAATCTTATTTACTTATAATCTCTTCCAAAAATGTGTGTAATGGTTTTCCATATACATCTTTTTCACATCTTTAGTTATCGCAATTCTCTCTTTTTCCAAATAAATACATTGGTTTTTCAATCTGACAGTGCTACTGTTTTTCTGCTTAATAAGTTTAATATTGACTATTGTGAATATGTCATGTATTAGTGTAACTGTTTAATTCATTCTTTAATTCTCAAGTTTAGAAGATGATTGGACCATCATTTCTTGTCCATGAGCAGTATTTTAGGGGTGACAACGAGTTCTGGGATGGTTTTACCCCCTTTAACTAGAATCAACATTTTTCCCCAACATAGATTTAGAAGCCTTTCTTCGTTCTACTTCTATTTTTATTTGCACAGTAATTTTTATATAAATTGTCTATAAATATACTTCATGATCTATGTTTTATTTTCATATGTACTCAATAGAAATAAAATAAACTCTGGTTATAATTACTTTTTACTGTAGTGTAATACAGGGTATGGCAAAGTTCTTATTCTTTAATGCTCGACAACTGTGTTCTTTAACCACTAGCAGCAAGATTCATTCTTTTTATTTATTTAAAAATACACAAGATTATTATACAAGAATGCTTAACATAATAGTCCCAGATTTCCCAAATAACTATTAAGACATCTATAAATCTTAAACTCATTCTTCTTTCCTCTGTATATTTATTACAAAAGAAAATAATATTTCCTGAAACTAGAGACATATTCCTCTGTACAAATAACCTGAAATCAACATTCCTGTCTAAACATTTTCAAATTTAAAACATTCACTTATCTGAAAGTGAATTCAGCCTTTGGTTTCCACCAAACCTTCAAGGGTGGCAATGACGTCCTCCTCTTGCCCCCGTGCTCCACTCCTGAAGAGGTACATGTCCAGTCAGTAGTTTTTCTACTGCGACCTCAGGACTCTAAGTCTAGTCAGTGCAAGAAAAATTCAGGACTTGCCGAGTGATTTCTACTGGTCTCTACCAACTCATGAAAATCTCCACTCCTCCCTTAACCCATGAACAGAACCCCTTTTACTCACTGGGATGAGTCTCTTATCCCCAGAGGAGCAGGCAAGCATTCAAACTATCCAATCACCTTTCAATTCTTGGAAAACATTTACCATCAGCCATTTTACGTTTTATGGAACCACTTTCCATAACCAATTTTATTTTTCATAATTAACAATAAAGAGAAATAAAATTTCAGAAAAAACCATTAAGTGTCTCAGTATTTTCTTAAAAAAAATAATAAAATGTCATTTAACTAGTTAAAAACTAGTTAGCACTAAATGCAGCTATCACAACATCCCCCCCTGGAAGTAACACCGTCCTCAGTGTTTCACTCTAGCTTAGAAAATATCTCTCGATAAGCCTCGCACACAGATCCTTCATCCTCCCAAGTAGCCTCATCCGGGGTGAAGTGCTTCGACTGCACTTTAACTAGGGTGATGACTCGCTTCTAGAGCATAATTTCTCTCCTATCGAGTATGCGTTGATCCTCGACCAGAAACTCATCGTTCGGATCTACTTGCAAACAACAAAGTTTCTTGTCAAATTTTTATAAATAAATCATAATTCAAGTTATGATTTTAATTCTATACTACCTGAATATTCTGCCAATGAATTACGTGCTTTGAATCATGCACATGTCACTTTAACAAGGACACATGAAACACATTATGTACCCGGATGTGGCCGAGTAAGGCTAGTCGATAAGCCATGGGTCCTACCCTTTCCAAGATTTGGAAGGTTCCACAGAACTTGGGAGCCAACTTGGCACAAGAGTCCCACCACAAGGTATTCTTCTTGGGTTTAATCCTCACATACACATGATCACCCACTTCAAATTCTCGATATGTACTCTTCTTACCTGCATAGATCTTCTGCCAATCTTGTGCAGCTTTCAAATTTTGTCTGATTTTCCTTATTTATGACTCCATCTCAACAAGCATTTCGGGTCCCATCATTAGTTTCATTTCTGGGTTGCTCCAGTTTATGGGTGTGCGACATTTCCTCCCATATAAAGCTTCAAAAGGACTCATCTTAAGGGACTCCTGATAACCATTTTTGTAAGCAAATTCAACTAGATGCAAATAGTCTTCCCATTTGGTTGGCTGCTGCATCACATACATGTGCATCATGTCTTCCAAAACTTGGTTTACCCGCTATGTTTAGCCATTTTTCTGGGGATGATAAGTAGTGTTAAAGTTTATTTGGGTCCCCAGACCTCTAAATAGAGTTTTCCAAAATGTTGAAGTAAACTTAACATCTCTGTCTGAAATAAATGTTTTTGGAATGTTGTGCGGTCTGAATATTTATCTCATGAAAATATATGCTATCTCTACAGTCTTATAAGTAGATTTCACAGGTTTAAATGTGCAGATTTACTCAATCTGTCAATTACCACGATGATGGAGTCATTGTGCCTCTTTGACAGTGGTAAACCCGTAATGAAGTCTAGGGATATGACCTCCCACTTCCATTCCGGTACTAGTATGGGCTGCAGCAATCTTGCGGGATGTCGATGCTCCACATTAACTTGTTGAAACTCCAAACATTTATTTAAATACTCAAAAACATTTTTACGCATACCAGTCCAGAAATATACTTTTCTAATAGCAGTTAACATTTTTTGGTATCCTAGGTGTCCTGCATAATTACTCTGATCATATTGATTCATGATTAGCTCCTTTAGGTCCACACACTTTGGTACATACAACTTTCCTCTAAAGGTTAGCATTTGTTATTGGTTAACTCAATAATTAGAAGTATTTCCTTGCTTTCTGACCTCTTCCATTTGCTACCATAGAAATTGATATTTAGTATCCTTTTATGCTTCCTCTTTTACCTGATCCAAGAATTTACATTCAAGATGATTATAGTAAAGCTCATAAACAAAATGAATCTTTCTAATTAAAGCATCATCCACCTGGTTTTCCTTACCCTTCACGTGCTGGATGTCCATCTCAAAATCACTTAAGAAGGAATTCCATCTTACCTGTCGGGAGTTTAAATTAGCTTGCTTGAAATAACTGATTAGGCTGCTATCATCTATCTTTAGTACAAATTTCTTACCCAGCAAGTAAAGTCTTAATACTTGGAGTGCATCTAATACTGATGTTAACTCTAGATCATAGGTTGAATATCTTTTTTCATGTTCCTTCAGCTTTCTTGAGTCATAAGCCACTACCTTCCCTTCGTGAGATAAAACTACCCCAACTCCCTCTTTACAAGCATCTGTAAAAACTTCAAATTCTTTATTGGGGTCAGAGACCCTCAACCCTAGTGCAGTGGTCAATAGCTTCTTTAACCTCTCAAAACTATTCTGGCACTCAACAATCCACTTAAAGACTTTTCCTTTCCTCTGCAAGGAGGTAATTGTAAAAGAAATTCTCGAGAATCCTTCAATAAATATTTGATAGTACCCAACCAATCCCATAAAGGATCGAATATCTGCCACATTCTGGGGTACCCACCATTCCATGATTGTCTTGATTTTATCTATATCAACAAAAATCCCTTCTACTGAATAACATGGCATCAGTACTGGATTTCTATTTTGAAGAAATCACACTTGCTGAACTTAGCGTACAACTGGTGTTTTCTTAACATTCCCAGCATAATCCTTAGATGTTCTTTATGTTCTTCCTATTTCTTAAAATAAATTTAAATATAATCAATGAATATGAGTAAAAAATTATCTAGGAAAGGATGGAATATACCATGCATTAACCTCATAAATTTCGTTGGTGCATTGGTTAACCCGAAGGGTAACACCAAAAATTCATAATGCCCGTACATGTTATGGAAAGTAGTCTTGCAAATATCTTCATCCTTGATTCGAATCTGATGATATCCAAATCTTAAATCTATTTTTGAAAACACTGTGGCCCCCTTCACCTGATCAAACAGATCGTCAATCCTTGGTAAAGGATATTTATTTTTGACTGTTAACTTGTTGAGTTGTCTATAGTCCATGCACATTCGCATGGTTTCATCCTTCTTCTTAATGAACAACACTCGTTCTCCTGAAGGGGACACATTTGGATGAATATATCCTTTGTCTATCAATTCTGTAACTGCATTTTTAATTTAGTTAATTATGGGACACTCATTCTGTAAGGAGCCCTTGACATAGGTGATGCTCCTAGCATTAATTCAATGGTAAGATCAATATCCCTTCTTAGTGGTAATCTCGGTATGTCTTCTGGGAAGACATCCATGAAATCTTGTACCACTGGTATGTTCTCCATCATAGGAGACTTCTCCTTAGAATTATCATATCCCACCTTGATAACATAAATCTGACATCCCATCCTCATACATTTATTCATTTGGGATGTTGTAATAGGATGTAGTATAGGGGTTCCTTGATTCACTGAATTTCCTTGCATGTCCCATCTTTCATTTTGTAATAAACGATCTTTTCCTTGCAATACACTAAGGTCCAATGTTTTTCTAGCCAATCCATACCCAGCAAAACATCATAGGACCCTAATGGCAGTATGTTCAGGTCCACGTTTAACTTTTTTTCTGCAATTTCTAATGTGCAGTTTGGAATTTTGGTAGTTACCTTTCTTTCTGCTCCTGTGGCTAGCTGTAGCAGCAAGGGGTTTTTAAATTTCTTCCCTTTCAATTTACAAATTTCCACTATTTTGGGATTAACATAAATTAGACTTACACCTGGGTCTACCAAAATAGAAACATATTGAGACAGTAATTTACCTCCCAACTCTCTCATTGTTGGTTGATAATCTACCTTTCGATCCTCCAACAATGCATTGATACAAGGTATGTTTTAAACCACATCACCTACTTTAGAAGCCTCCTGTAAATTTGCAACTGTTCCACTTCTCGCTCACTATGGGCAATTTTTGTAATAATGTGCCTCTCCACAGCCCCAACACTATAGAGGTGGTTTGGTCACTTTCCCTTACTCCAGTTTGCTAGATTCCTCTGTAGGCCTCTTTTTAGCTTCCCAGTGGGTTCTCTGATGATTTCTTCCAAACTACTTACTTACAAAAATTCGTGCAGAATTCCTAAAATTATTATTTTTGGTGCCCTTGAAGTTTGAGCTACTTTTCTGTCGTTTTTTTGGTTCCCAACTTTTTCCTAATTCCCATTTTCCCTTGGACTGCTGGTAACACATTCGTGCCTTGTGAATGGCTTCTTTCATGGTTCTAGGATTTACGAATTCAGTTCACTCCTTCATATGGGTTGGCAGACTACTCAGGAATCTATGAACTTTAGCCTTTTTATCTCTGAGGTATGGAACATATCTTAATCATGGAGAGTTGAACTTGGTAATATACTCATCCATGGTCATCTGTCCCAGCTTCAAGTCTTGAAATTCTTTAGATTTCTCATCGTAGAAACATTTTGTTAAATACTTATTTTTAAAGTATTGCTGGAATGATTCCCAAGTAACATCTTGGTCCTCAATGCTACGAACATTATTTACTTCTTCCCACCACATAGTGGCTTTTTCCCTTAACTGATATATGGCCAATATGGCTTTTAGGTTGCTGCTGTATTCATACAGTTGAAAATATTTATTCATATTTATCAACCAAGCCTCTACCACTTCCTCAGCTTCACCATCAAATGTTGATGGTTTTATTTTTCGAAACTCACCCTGAAGCTCCACTTTTTGTTTCTTAACTTCTTACTGATCCAACAAATTGCCAGATTCTACTTCATTATAATTTTTTTTCTTGTTGCTTCACTGTGAAGGGATGCTTTCCACTCTGTCAGTGGTGTGGTCTCTTGTTTATCACTCATTACCTTCTTGTATGTCTCTATCAGCACTAGGTTGTTCCATTTCCTGATTTTTCTTGTCTGACATGCTCTTAAGTATCTTTTCTTTCTCTCGCATCAAGTGCTCATTATCACTTCGAACCCACACCATTTCCTCCTGTAGCTTTTTTACTGTATTCAACAGTATGTTGGATTTTTGTCGTTGTTCCTCCAACAGTCTCCTTGTTTGCTGGTATTGACCCACACTCAGCTGAACCCGCATCTCAGGGCTCACTTATGGTCATGTTTGGGGTTCCTCGATGTTCTGCAGTGCTTGCTACATTGATCCCCTTCTCATAATGTTTCGTGTTATTCTTCTTTTATGTGCATCAGTATACACAAAAATTAAATCATTTTTTGACCCTTAGGGTCTGAGCGTATGAGCGCTGCTCTGATACCACTGGTAACACCCATCATTAAAAAAAAAAAATATTTAAATTACTTACTAAACCTCTAACATTTTAACTATGTCACACAAGATTGAATTAATTTCCACATAAATATTTAAGTGGGTTTGTTATACCGAAGCGCTAGCTCATAACACAGTTGTTTCATTATGGTTTAGTTGAAGTGAATAAATGTCCTCGACCCTAGTGATGCCCATGATCCGATGTTTGCTGACCACACACAAATCTTTATGGTACAACATGTCTGCATTGATTGTTTTAATCTATGTTTAATATGATGTATCATTAAGTTTGGCCATGGTAAATATTTGGTTGGGCTTTGTGCTACACTTGTTTTTATCCTTGTCCTTTGTTTGGAAACCCTAACATCTATGGTGAACATGACATTGCAACCGCTTAGGTATTACCCCTTCACGCTAACGGAATTTGAATTTCATTTCTCCGCCTTTGTGATCACTGAGAGCTCTGTAACCTTCCACATCCAAGAACTCTGCTCTCACAAGTATTCCAATCTGGGAATTGACATGTATTTTCCTCTGCATCTTCAGGTAACCCAAAATGACATGCCCATTTACTTCAGTGGTTTTAATAATCCTTTAACTGTGCAAGGGTTTATGTTTTTCTTTTGCGGTGGAATTTATTTGCAGTCTCGGTTTAAAATACTTATTTATTTTCCACAACTTGACACCAAGATTCTAAGTTATGCCTAACGTTTTCGTTCATGGAGAAGACCTCCTCTAGGTATATTCATTTCCCCAGTTCTGGTCTTCTCTTTTTTTATTGCGTTTAGGTTATTTATCTTTAATACACTCTTAAGGAAACTAATGGGTAATTCTATGGTTTTCTTTCACAACCAGTTAACCGGTGGCCAGATTCCATATTACAGGTATACTCTTACTTCTTCCTTCGTCAGTTCTTCCCATTAAATCTATCCACTATACATCTTGTTTTTATTTGTAATTCCCAGTTCTTTTCTCGATTTAAAAGATGCAAGGTTGTTTCTCTTGCAGGTAACCTTTTTCGGTTCCTATCAAGTTCTTTCAGTCTCATATATGGCTATAAATGCCTTCTTATGCTCGTTTTATTGTCAGGTATTTCTTACTGTGAACCCACGGGTAGCAGCTAGACTAGCTCTACGCAATAATTCGAGGTCAAAGCTTCTTCTATTAGGCTCCGTTCAATCTCTAAGGATATCATGCCTCTTACTATTCTCTTGTTGAAAATGGCATTTCTGCTGTGAATTGTATCATTTAAATATTGATATAGACTATTACTACAGTGCTATCGTAAGTTCAACATTTTATGAAGTTCCAAGTTTATAGATAATGATGACACTGTTATAGAGGTTTCCAAGCTTCCTGTTCTTATTTTTCTCATGTATACGTTTACAAGTACCGCTATCCTTTTTTGTTAGCATTCAGCTTAAGCCTATTTTGTGAAGTAATACTCTTCTTCTGGCATAACCGTTGTAATATTATTTTCTTATAATATCTTCCAGAAATGTGCATAATGGTTTTCCATATACAGTTTGTTCACATCTTTAGTTACCACAATTCTCTGTTTTTCCAAATAAAAACATTGGTCTGTCAATCTGACAGCGCTACTGCTTTTCTGCTTAATAAGTTTACTCTTGACTATTGTGAATATGTCATGTATTAGTGTAACTGTTAAATTTATTATTTAATTCTCAAGTTTATAAGATGACTGGACCATCATTTCTTGTCCGCGATCAATATTTTAGGGGTGACATCGAGTTCTGAGTTGGGTTTACCCCGACATAGCTTTAGAAGCTTGTCTTCATTCTACTTCTATTTTTCTTTGCACAGTAATTTTTATATAAATATTTCTATCGATATACTTCATGATCTATGTTTTATTTTCATATGTACTTGAGAGAAATAAAAGAAACTTTGGTTATAATTACTTTTTACTATAGTGTAATACAGGGTGTGGCCGAGTTCCTATTCTTTAATGCTCGACAACTGTGTTCTTTAACCACTAGCAACAAGATTCATTATTTTTCTTTATTTAAAAATCCACAATATTATTCTATAGGAATACTTAACATAATAGTGCCATATTTCCCAAATAAATATTAAGACATTTATAAATCTGAAGCTCATTCTTCTTTCCTCTATATATTGATTACAAAAGAAAATAATATTTCCTGAAACTAGAGAAATATTTCGGTGTACAAATAAATTGAAATCAACATTCCTATCTAAACATTTTCAAATTTAAAACATTCACTTATCTGAAAGGAATTTTCCCTTTGGTGTCCACCCAACATTCAAGAGAGGCAATGACGTCCTCCTCTTGCCCCTGTGCTCCACTCCTGAAGAGGTACAGGTTGACAATAGTTTTTCTGCTGTGACCTCAAGACTCTAAGTCCAGTCAGTGCCTGAAAACTTCAGGACTTGATGAGTGATTTCCACTGGTCTCTACCAGCTCAGGAAAATCTCCACTCCTCCCTTAGCCCATGAACATAACCCCATTTCCTCACTAGGATGAGTCTCTTATCCCCAGAGGAGGAGGTAACTATTCAAACTGTTGAACCACCTTTCAGTTCTTGGAAAACATTTACCATCAGCCCTTTTACTTTTTATGGAACCGCTTTCCATAACCAATTTTATTTTTCATAATTAACAATAAAGAAAAATAAACTTTCAGAAAAAAACATTAAGTGTCTCAGTCTTTTATTTAAAAGAAATAATAAATTTCATTTAACTAGTTAACAATTAATTAACACTAAATGCAGATGTCACAACTTCCCCCCTGGAAGTAACACCGTCCTCGATGTTTCACTCCAGCTCAGAAAATAGCTCATTGTAAGGCTCGCGCACAAATCCTTCGCCCTCCCAAGTAGCCCCATCTGGGCTGAAATTCTTCCACTGCACTTTAACCTGGGTGATGAATCACTTCCAGAGCATAATTTCTCTCCTGTTGAGTATGTGTTGAGGCTCGACCAGAAACTCATCGTTCGACTCTACCTCAAACAACAAATTTCTTTGTCAAATTTTTATAAAGAACTCATACTTCAAGTTAGGATTTTTAATTATATCCTACCTGAATATTCTGCCAATGAATTACGTGCTTCAAATCATGCACATATCACTTTAACAGGGACACATGAAACACATTATGTACTCGGATGTGGCTATGTAATGCCAGTTGATAAGCCACGGGTCCTACCCTTTCCAAGATTTGGAAGGGTCCACAGTACCTGGGAGCCAACTTGGCACAAGAGGTCCACATCAAGGTACTCTTCTTGGGTTTAATCCTCACATACACATGATCACCCACTTCAAATTCTCAATAAGTCCTCGTCTTATCTGCATAGATATTCTACCAATCTTGTGTAGCTTTCAATTTTTTTCTGATTTTCTTTGCTTCTAACTCCATCTCAGCCAGCATTTATGGTCCCAACTTTAGTTTCATTTCGGGCTGCTTTAGTTTATGAGTGTGTGACATTTACTCCCATATAAAGCTTCAAAAGGACTCATCTTAAGGGACTCCTGATAACCATTATTGTAAACAAATTTGACTAGATGCAAATAGTCTGCCCATTTGGTTGGTTGCTGCATCACTTACATGTGCAACATGTCTTCCAAAACTTGGTTTACCCGCTCTGTTTGACCATTTGTTTGGAGATGCTAAGTAGTGTGAAAGTTCATTTTGGTCCCCATACCTATAAATAGAGTTTTCCAAAATGTTGAAGTAAACTTAACATCTCTGTCTGAAATAATTGTTTTTGGAATGTCGTGCGGTCTGAATATTTCTCTCATAAAAATATCTGCTATCTGTATAGTATTATAAGTAGACTACACAGGTATAAAATGTGCATATTTACTCAATCTGTGGATTACCACCATGATGGAGTCATTGTGCCTCTTTGACCGCGGTAAACCCATAATGAAGTCTAGGGATATGACTTCCCACTTCTATTCAGGTACTGGTATGGGCTGCAACAATCCTGTGGGATGTCGATGCTCCACCTTAACCTATTGATGCTCCAAACATTTATTTAAATACTCAACAATATTTTTATGCATACCAAGCCACAAATATACTTTTCTAATAGCAGTTAAAATTTGCTGGTATCCTGGTGTTGGGCCGCTAGTTAGTCATTATTAATATCACCTTTTAACACCTATTTCATCCATTTCTACCATTATTTATCACATCATTTATCATGGTTTATCATATAATTCCATTTTATAATTATTTATTCTCTTATGGATAAATATTATTTCTTCTCCTTTATTTTTAATAAATTGATGATTATTATGCATGATTTTACCAATGATGGTTTATTAATAAATTTTTTGTAACATCACTCACCATTTTAGCCTCCAAGATATTTTCCAGATTGTAGATTTGATCTCTAGCTCATCATTAAATATTCCAACTCAAAAATTCGCTGGAATAAGAAGTGAAAGTTTTGCATTGGACGGTTTGGGCAAATGGAGAAGAATCTGGAAAATAAAAAACATGGGTTTTGTCCAGAATGGACCAAATTAACTATTTAAAAGAGTAGTTTTCCCAAATTCGGTTCATATTAAGAGAAAAAAAAGGTTCTCTAAAGATGATTTTCTCATATTCACTGTTGCGGCCATTTTCCAAATTATCT
>CM076569.1:736806902-736941011 GCA_034641835.2 Pinus albicaulis
TTCTACAAAAAATGTTCCACAAGAAAAATATAGTATTTTCTGATGCTAAGTAACACTTTCTGTGTATAAATAATTTGAAACACTTTCTTGTCTAAACAATCTGGAAGAAACAGTCACTTATCTGAAAATGAATTTGGTTGTTGGTGTCCACCCAACCTTCAATAGAGGAAATTATGTCCTCCTCCTTCACCTGTGCTCCACTCCTGAAGAGGTATAGGTTGATAGTAGTTTCTGCTGTGACCTCAGGACTCCCAAGTCCAGTCACTACCAGAAAATTTTAGGAATGCTGACTGATTTCCACTAGTCTCTACTAGCTCAGGAAAAATTTCCACTCTCTTCCTCTGTGTCTAAAAAAAAACCCTATTCCTCACTGGGATATGCCTCTTATCCTCAGGAACAGGTAATTGTTCAAACTATTCAACTAACCTTCAGTTCTTGGAATAATTTTACCATCAGCCTTTTTACATTTTACGGAACCACTTCCATAGCCAATTTTATTTCTAAATAACAAAATAAATAACTTTTCCAAAAATGATAATGTCTCATTTTTCTTTTAAAAATAAATAATAATTAAAATGTCAGATTACTAGTTAACACTAGCTAATGCCAAATTCAGTTGTTACATTGAGCATGTTATTAGCATGCTTCCACTATGTTTATGTTTCATCCATTTCGAGTAATTTTTTTAATATACAAGTAAGAATTATGATCATATAGATATTAATTTTTTTTTTAATCATTTTTGAAGATTTTTTTGAAAAAACTATGAAAAGAGTATTATGACTTCAATACGTGCCTTCATTAAGTTTCATCCATTTTTGAGTTAAAAGAAGAATTTAAAAATGAAATAAAAAATATTATCATTAAAAAAAGAATTTAAAAATTAAATAAAATTTATGATCATATAGATGTTAAAATTTTCTTTTATCATTATTAAAGTTAAATTATTTTGCGAGTATCTGCCCAAAAATATGTGGGTATCTTGATCTTAAGGATTCTTTTAAAATATTTCATTATTATTTTATTTTATTTTTAAGTATTTTTTTCAAATATTGTTTTTTTTTTTTTTTGGGGCTATAGAGCTTGTATCAAGTTGTTTTATTTATTTTTAAGTTTCAATTAAAAGATCCATTACATATCAAAAAATAGCTTTTGGTTACTTATATTTTTTTTTTGGGTTATAGAGTTTGTATCAAGTTGTTTGTTTTATTTATTTTAAATCTTCAATTAAATATGAAATGATTCATTACATATTAAAAAATGGGTTTTGGAGATTTTTATTTACTTTTAGAAGTCTTGGTTTTTGTTTAAATAAGTTATGTGGTTTTGGTTTTTATTTACATAAACATGTACATAGAGAATGTGCTTGCACTTTAAAAGTAAGATATAAAAAAAAGCTCTAGATTTTGGACAAATTATTCTTTGTTCACAAAGAGGATATAACATTTTACTCTAACTAAATTACAAGAATTACAAGAATTGAATTTAAATTGCTTTTTATTTCACTAACTAAATCACAAGATTGAATTACAAGAATTAGAAGAATTGAATTAGGAGAACTAGATTTAAATTGATTTTTGTTTAGTTAACTAAATTATAAGAATAGAAGAATATAACTTTTAAATATTTGAATGAATTACATATTTCATAATAATTTGAGAGCCAGTTTTTTCAATTCCTTTTTTCTTTAAAAGAAAATTTATTGAAATGTTTGAGAACATTTAATTTGTGAAAAAAATTGTTTCTTTTCCAAAGAAACACTATGAAAAAAATGGAAGATAGTAACCCTTTAGGAAGGGTTATTTGAAAACTAATAATTCACAAAAAGAGGATAATGACCCTTTCCCCACCCTTATGAAGGGAGAGCCTATTATTTTTTGCAAAAGGAAAATGAAATATTTAAGCTTTGAATGTGTTTTTGTCACGCAAAGTAGAGAATTTTTATGCATTTTAATTGCGGAAGTCTATTCATAAAAATTTATTCGATAATATTATAAATGATGGGACTATCAAGGAATGTGACAAAAAAAATCTGATAGCATTATTAAATGATGGGGCTATCTGGGAATGTGACCACAAAAGATAGTCAAAATAATTTAATACAATCATGCATACCTTTAACATGTTACATGCCATATATTGCATAGCCCTAGACCATATCTACTAAAGACTAAGTCTCTTCGAATTGTTTTAAAATACTATGTACTATTTTTATTTTCAATGTGTGCTTTAAAATGAAAAAAAATGCAATACATGCCTAGAAATCCATTCCTCAAATAATTTTTCCAATTAAACAAACCTATCGGCGTCTCTTTGCACCTTTTTGGGCAATTGCTAGTCTTATAACACTACTACTCTCTCTTCACTTTTTATGTTACTCCAATAATAATAAATTAAAATTCTAAATAATTCTCCCTTACAAAACTCAACTGCTACCTATCCATCAGCTGGCCTCCTCCATCACTTGGGGTGGCCACGTTACACTTACATTTTGTGTTATGGATTTAGCCATGTTATACGTAACATAACATTTTGTGTTATGGATTTAACCTGCACATTATACCTTAAGTTTTGCGTTATGTATTCATTGGAAGGAAGTGGAAGCCACATTCCCAATCTTGCTGGTATATGAAAAATATAATTTCATTTAGGAATTTGAAGATCAAGACTACTGAAACTTGTGATCCAGGTGGATATTGGTGGCCACTCGCCTATTCCACTTGGGGCCCCACCATTGTCTCTTTCAGTTTTTTTTCACAACTTACAATTTTTAGCAGTTTTTTTGGTCCTGAACTTCTGCAGCCATTTTGAAGCCCCAAACAAAGATAGTATGCCAAAGTTACGTCCTTAGGAAGTTGAAACACCAATTTACCCAAACGGGGCCCATAGATTTGGTGCTTCATCTCCTAGGGCTAGGTTTTTGGACGTTTAGAATTCTCCATTGTTTCTCCATAATAAATAGGCCCCTGAGCCTCATTGTAATACAGTTCAGAGGTCTATAGTCACCACATCTCTTCTCAGAGATTCGCTACCAGCACCCTAGCTATTTTCTTTCCATCATGTTTGTAAGAACATTTCAGTGATTTGATATTAATGAAATGAAGCCTTATTTCCACTGTATTTCTATGTTTATGGTTATTTTTGTATTCTGTTGGGTGTTTTAGGATTAGTAATTAAAAAACAAAATTTAAAAATTTAAAAAAAAAATGTTATATTTATTTCTATCTACTTAGCGTGTTTTATTTAGATAATTGTATAAATTAAATAGTTGGTAAAAGATTAATAAATATTAAAATAATTACATTTTCATATTATTAAGAATTAAAAAAAAAAAACTAAATTATAATTTTATTTTTAAATTATTATTATTATACTATTAATTATTAAAGCTTATTTAAAAAAATAAATTTTTGGCTTCTGACTCATGGGGGGCAAGACCCTCTTCCTTTGCTTCTTACTCTTAATATTTTTGCATTCAATGCTCTAGTCATTAATGGCCCAAGATTTTAAATATCGAATGCAATCTTATTTGTGAAAAGGTTAGACGATGTCATAAAAAATGTTGTCCATATTAATTAGTGATGAGTAATGGCTTTCAGCCTAGCTGAGGATGCGGTGAGAGTTGTAGCCCCAGATGGGTGAATTATCTCCTTAGCGGGGATATAAAAGAGAAACTTATTATGGAAGTCCACAGCAAACTTGCCAACATGTATAAATTATGATTGTTCATTTTTCCCTTGAGCTTGTTGGTTTAGATGGGCAGAAATGATATTTTATTGCATTTTTTTCTCTGTTTCATTTCTGTTAGTGTCATTAGTTACAATCGGACAGCTAAATGGAAATTTTTTGTCTAACTAATTGACATATTTGTGCTACGTCGAGGAGATAAAGAAAAGCAACTCCTGTGATTCCAGCAGTACAAATGTAATGTCTCTCCTACCTCATAAAAAAAAAAAAAAAATTATTTCACTCCTTCATAATACAAAGGCCATACCATAGCTAAATGTTATGTCTATCAATTAATTAAACTACAATATCATGTTACATTAATGCATAGATGCATACAAACTGACAACAACAAAACCTTGGAAGATGTGTATTAATTTTATTTGGAAATGTCCCAAAAACTAGCACGAGCCCCTTGAGCTTATCTGAGCACAAGGAAATGATGAAGATGTTCCCCATAAGTTCACAGTTTGGTTGCCTTGACTCCATGGCAACACTGCCATATCCATAAAGAAGCGTAATGAGGCCTTCAAAGGCGCTCTCAACAATAACAATAACAATAACAGGGTTGCCCAACATGAGGCAATTTATGTCAAATTGTTTGTTAAAAGCATAACAATAATAGGGCTGACGAACATGAGGCAATTTCTGTCAAATTGTTTGTTAAAAGCGTTGAAGATGATGCTAAGGCCTAGTATAATAGCCTTCCTGATCAGTGTGTTCCTCGAAAGAAAACACATCGAAAATGGAAAAGAATCAGAGAAAACTTATGAACAAAAGAAAGGCACATATTCTTTTTCATTAAGAAAAAAAATTCATGATAACTGTATAGAAGAAATTGCATGCTTCTATTTGCAAGAAAACTTAACCATTCGAAGAGAATGGACCTTTGAACATTAAAATTCAGAGAACTGATAATAACCCATCGAACGAAATGACGAAGAATCTGTTTTAGTACAAATTTAACATTAAGGCATAAACATTTCCACATAAGGGAAAAATAGAGGAAAATATAAATAAGCCTGTAGCATATATATATATATGTGTGTGTGTCTATATTTGTATATATATATACACACACACACAAACACACATAGATATATATATACATATAGATAACGACATTTTAAAAAAAAACATTGTTGTATGAAAATAACCATGTGAGGAATTTCCTCCCTTGCGAATAGAATGAGAGTGTGAAATAATCGAATGAGAGAGCCAAGACTGTCAGAATAAATACCCAACAAAAGTTTTCATACAATCATGTTCATATGAACTGAAGAAACCCTAGGTTATCCTATGACGACAAAACAAGAACCCTTGAAAGGGGATCAATTGCACCTATGGAATTGTGCCCCTGTGCCATTGAAGAAGTTGCATTTGAAGTGGGTTGCATAGGCACCAGAGGCCTTAAAACAAGTCATAGCCCTACTCATGCCAGAGCAATCTGCAAGAAATAAATGCCTTAGACTTTAATCAAAACGAGAAGAAACCAAAAAACCCTCCTTTGCGTAAATAAAAAAATCTACTCGACACTTACAGAGTAATGAAGGATGGTTACAGACAAGATGACAATTGTCACAATTCAAATCAACGGGTAATGATAACCCCATCGTCTAACAAAAGATCAAATGACATTGATTATGATAGGAAGGCAGTCAGGGAAGTTGTTTTCAAAGAGGGACGCCTTACAGCGTAATTATTAATAAAATATAAAAATATTATATGTATATATACATTTGAATGATTCTGGCATGCAAATAAGATTTTGAAATCTGTATGGAGACTAGATTTGAAGTTATTTGCTATTCATTATTTTGTAAAGTAATACCGTCGAGTTTGCAGGTTACAAACATTTGTATGGAATAAAATAATGATTAAAATCCAAATGACAAGAATTACATTAACTGATTTTATTCAATAAAATGTGTGGATTTGAATAGTTAATTTTTTAATATATTGTGTTCATGTGTACACGTAAACTCATAAGAACCTTAAAAAAATAAGAAAACATTATTCAATAATCGAACTTTTTCTAATAATATAATTATCTAACATGTCAATTTATGTAAATTTAATTAAAACAATCTAATAACTAGTCAACACAAAAACTAGAAAGTACTACATACTTTCTAATCATTAAATAACTTAAATTAAATTATTTTAATATATTATTATTCACTATATTATTTAAATTTAATAACAATAATATATTATAATCTACTTTATTTTAATAAACATGAAAATTTTATTTTTATATTTAACAAACTAACTTTCAACAAACATTTCACAATCAAATTCCAAAAATTCCATATCGATGGACAATTTCACAATAATTTTTTTTTTTGCTTTGTTTTAAAAATCCAGAGAAAAAATTTAGCTTTAAGATTTTCCGGAGTTTCGATATTTCTCTTTATCTTTAAAATTTTTGAAGTGTGGAGGAATCATATCCTTAAAACTTTGTCCTGTAAAATTAATAATTGTAACGGTGATCAAATTAATGATTGTAAAAGTCATCCCAGAACTTTGTATCTTTTATCATTCACGTCACCTGGAAATTGTGGGAAGAAATACATGACAACCATTAGACATGCGGGAGACGTACTTTCACACGTCATCAATTATGTCAATAGTACGATGAATGTGTGAGAGTGTGAAGGAGACACTTCATACAAAAGCAATTTATCAGTGGAGACTGATAATATCTGTACTTCAAATTATACATTGGAATTTGGTGTTTTGTAATTTTTTTTCAAGCTTAATTTTGTTTATAGTTGTTAAATTTCAGTATTTGAGTGTTTTAAAGGTTTTTGATGGTGTTAAATTTATTTCCATTATCAAAAATACAATTTAAACATTTTAACTATCTGATTTTTTGAATTTTTGTTTCCTAGATTCCCACGAAAAATTGTGTTCCAAACTATTCTATTAAGTCTATAAACAACTTCTTGTACCATTTGAGATTTGATATTACAATCAACTATCTATATGTAATCATTGCAAAATAGGAGGTAAACTAATCTAATTTTAAATAAATATATTTAAATTTTATAAAAAAATTAAAAAAAAAAATTTATAATTAAATTGTAGAAAAATTATAAAAAAAGAATAGTAAAAAAAATTAATAGTTGGTAATAAAACTCATAATAATAATAATATTATTACTATTGATATATTATTAATATATTTAATATATTAATATTAATGAAGTTTATCAAATATTAATATTAAATCTTGAGAATAAGGTTTAATATTTAATAATGATATTAGAGTTTATGAATCAATTTGAATAAAGTTGATTACTAATAATAACATTAATAATATTAAGAGTGACAATAAAAAGTAATTATGGTTACCATGTTTTATTATGGTTAATCATAGTTAGTATATTTGACTTGTAGATAATTATGGACAACATAGTCAATCATAATTGGTTATGGTTAATAATAGTCAACTATAAGCAACCATCAACTTTAATTTAGCCATTCTAAATAGTTCAAAAAATTTATTTCATTTTTTTAATATTTTAGAACAATTTTTTTTAATAAAAGACTTATTATGAATTTCAAACTCGTTGTAAATCAACATCACAACTCTTATTAATGTTAAATGTGTCAACGCAACTTTTAACAGTAACATAGTTAATGACTAGCATAACTCCACACTCCCTTTATCACCATCTCACTCAACATATATATATATATATATATGAAAAACTGCACGGGTCCACCACTAATCCACCATTAACCTCAGAAAGCTATAGTCAACCTTCGATTCCCTAAAAACCATTAGTGAATCAGCACTACTCAACCATTATTTCACCATCGATTCTCTCAAAAAAAAAATATTGATCAATTAACTACAAGTCAATCTTCTATTCCCCAAAACAAATTGGTCAAGTCAATCATGCATTGGATGACACTGGCTGCATTCATCACTACAAGTTCATTTCCCCTTCCAAGTAATATATCTAAACATGTTAATGAAGATATAGTACTATTAAACTTAAAAAAACTAGTAGTAAGCCACTATTCCACTCTCCATTCCCTCAAACTATATAGTACTATTAAACTTAAAAAAACTAGTAGTAAGCCACTATTCCACTCTCCATTCCCTCAAAAAATAGTTTGCTCAATCAACTACTAGTCAACCTACTTTTCAGCGAGGCTTTTAACTACTAGTGAGTCACTATTCCATCCTTTATTCCTTCAAAAAACGAGTAGTTTTTAGTGCGACTTTTTGAAGGCTTTTACAGTGACTTTTTACGGTGTAATTTCTCTAAATTCCTGCAAAAATTTATTGAAAAGAGAAGTTTGATTGCTAACTTTACACAATCGAAGTGCTCTAGAAGTTTTTGAGGGTGCAGAATCCATATATAAAGTCAAAAAACCAGTTTAAATAACAAAAACCATGATTTTACCTCAAAATTTTTCACCGCTGAAACTTCAAAAAGTCACACTAAAAACAACTCCCTCAAAAAATAGTTTGCTCAATCAGCTACTAGTCAACCTACTTTTCAGTGAGGCTTTTAACTACTAGTCAGCCACTATTCCACCATCCATTCCCTCAAAAAATAGCTTGCTCAATCAACTACTATTCAACGTAATTTTCAGTGAGGCTTTTAATTCCGATCAGTATTAATATGGACGAAATCCAAAATCGCATCCTAGAACGATTGATAATTGGGTGCTTGCAGTGTGTGAAGAAAGATTGAGAACTGAGTGCTTGCAGTGTGGCGGCTGACAGATTGATACAATGGCGGAAAGAAAGGTTGACGTTGTCGCGTTCCCGTTCCTTGCACAGGGCCATATCATACCCTTCATGCGATTCTGCCAACTTCTCTCCTCTAGAAATCTCAGTGTCGTCTTCGTCACGAGTCCTCTGAATGCCAAGCGTCTTCGCAGAGAGCAAGCTGATGGTTCGGGCGTTAGGTTGGTAGAGATCCCCATGCCTACTGTCCCAGGGCTGCCCCATGGCGTCGAAAACACCGACCGCCTCCCCATTGACGCCTATGGAGAGTTGTTTCGGGCCACGGAGAAAATGCAGCCGTCATTGAGAGAAGTACTCGTCCGCCTTCGACCCACCTCTATCATTGTCGATATATGGCCCGTCTCTATCCTGGATCTTGCAAGAGAATTAAACATATATACCATATTCTTCCCCATATTAGGAGCTTACACCCTGTCTCTCATGCATTCCTTCTTTATCAGCCTGCCCCTGTTACATCATGATGGCCATTTTCCACCCTTGGTAAATCTGCCAGGCCTCCCCAAGGCGATCTCAATGCGTGACCGCGATTTGCTCCCTTCTTTTTGTCATATCGTCAAGGGCAACACGGATTCCGTTAAAAATATATTCACCATCCTTGCTGAACACGTTGATCAGTGCAGCATAGTGGTGGTTAATACGTTTTACGAGATGGAAGGGGAGATGTTGGATCACCTGGGAAGCACATTTGGGAAGCCTGTTTGGAGTATCGGCCCTCTTCTTCCTAAAAATACTACTTCTTCTTCATCTGGGAGTTCCAGTTTCTCAGATTCAGAGTGCTTCAAATGGCTGGATTCTCGGGGGCCTGAATCCGTAATCTATATCAATTTCGGCAGCCAGATCGCTCTTTCGGTGCATCAAATGCAGGAGGTAGCAGCAGGATTGGAAGCGAGTGGGCAGGCCTTCCTGTGGGCAGTGAAGAAACCGAACGACCCTGAAGACATGGACGAAGCTTCTTTCATGTCCTCCCTTCCATTGGATTTGCAGGCCTTCATCCAAAGGTACAATAGTCCATGCGATGAGTGTAGGGGTTTGGTCGTTTTGGGTTGGGTTCCTCAATCGCAAATATTAGGGCATCCTGCTACGGGTGGACATGTGAGCCATTGCGGTTGGAACTCGACTCTGGAGAGCATCGGGCAAGGAGTCCCCATTTTAGCGTGGCCCTTCCAGCACGATCATCCCTTCGTAGCAAAGCTTCTGGTGGATGAATTGGGAGTGGCGGAGGAGATTCACCGAGAGGAGAATGAGAATGGGGTGTTTGTGGTGAAGAGAGAAGAGGTGGAAAGAGCGGCCAGGCTGATAATTAGAGGAGAAAAGGGGAAAGAGATGAGGAGGAGGGCATTGCAACTGAAAGAAGGTGCAGAAAGGGCGACAGCAGAGGGTGGGTCTTCTTTTAGAAACCTGGATAGGCTTGCGTTGTTATTAAGTAGCATGTCAAATTGATTTGGATTTCTCACATTAGCGTTTCCCGCTATATGAATCTGTTAAAATATATAATTACTCTTCGTTTGCAGAAGTTAGAAAAATAGTTAGGTGAATTAGTTGAGTTGAGTTACAGTTAAATTTGGTGAGTGAGTTAAAGAGTGAGTTAAGCAAGTTGATCAAGTTAAGTTATGTGTGACAGTGTGTACATGTCAGTTAGATTAAATACCCTCTATGGGTTCATTGTCTTAAGAGAGTTTTATGATTCAGAGTTTGATGATTAATTAAAGAGCCGCAACTCATTTTGTTCGTGTGTGAAATATTTGTGTTATTTGTGTGATTGAATCCTCTGTTTTTCCAACAGAATCGGGTGTGACGTGTGAAAATTTTGAAAGGGAGTTGTCTACAGACACAATAGAATAGTTAGGATGGCAATTTTTTTGCTGGAATCTGGTAAAAAGAAATTTAAAAAATCAGATAGTTAGTTGGAGTGTTTGAATTGCATTTTTGATAATAGAAATGGATTCAGCGTCATCAAAAACCCTTAGGACACCCAAAACACTGATGTTTGACAATTGTAAACAAGATTTTAAAAAATCTTTATCAAAATTTTCCATAATCTTACCCAAATTTCTGAATTATTCTGTGAGTTTTTTAGACTACAACATTTAAAACATGTAAAATATAACATTTTATTATGAGTTCTGTTATAGTGCTACCAATATTCAGTACAAACAAATCTATATGGTTGGTATGTTATGTTAGAGTGTATGTCAATTTTCGAACTTTTCACTTTATATTAAGTGTAAGCAAATCCTTATAGTTTGGATGTTAGAGTTTGTCTCCATGTTAAGGAGTTGTCTACTCAGGCAACGAAATAGCCCAGATGACAGTTTTTTGCCGGAATCCGGGCAACTAAAATTCAAGAAATCAGGTAGTTGGAGTGTTTGGAATCCATTTTTTATAGTGGAAATGGATTCAGCACTAGCAAAAACCCTTAGGGCACTCAAAATACTAAATTTTAACAACTGTAAACATGATTCTGATAAAATCTTTGCCGGATTTTTTAAAAATCTTTGTCGGATTCTGAGCCAAAACGTTGCCTAGAAAGACTACGGCCCATGTTAATGCTAAAACTGATCACTGCACTGTTCTCTACGGTGGAAGTGTGTCACTGACGTCCTGAGCTGTCAGTAGATATGAAATATCATGAATGATCTGTATAATGGGAGTCCGTTTTCACTAGTGGATTCTTCAGTATAGATATCTATTTTTTTATATATATGTCATGATAGCATGAAAATCATCCACCCAGATTCTTTTGAATATATATATATATATTCAAAAGAATTTGTTTATCTATATATATAAACCGAAGTCAGGTTGGTGTGTATTGAAGAAATTTAATAAGAAAATTAATTTTAAAATATTTTATTTATGATCGTAGATTAATTGGTTTGTGTGGGCTTAATTTGCGCTAAGTTATAGATTACGTTCAAATTTTATAGAGGGGTACAAGGGTGGAAAAATGTTTTATTTAAAGATAAATAAATTTACTCCATAATTAACACAATAAAATGATTATTGTTATATAAAATAAATGTAAAATAGATGTGAATATGCATTAAAAAAATTTGTAATGCATGTTATATTGTTAGATCTAAGACTTTTGTGCTCCATCAAGTAAATAAATGTCGTTTTGATTAATCATATTATTAGAATTTGGTAGACATTTGAAACCAACTAACCGTGATTTATCTTCAAGACAAGGTGAACAAGCCAATCGATATTATTGAATAAATGGTATGGATGCATCATTCACCAAAAAGTAGTTCAAAACTAGAGTTTTAAAAACTAGCAGTTACTAAATTAGTTAATTAATTATAGCATTAAAAATTTGAATTAGTTAATTAATTATAATATTAAAAATTTGTAAATGTTAAGAAAGTTTTAATAAATAAATTGATAAATAATAATATAAAAGTGTTTTAACAAATAATTTAATAAAATGAAATAATTTTTTATTATTATAATATAATAAAAAAAATTAAAGAAAAAAATATCAGGTTAATATATAATATATTATAAAAAAATAATATATAAGTTTTCCTAAATGAGATCCTAAAATATTCGGTAAACCATTAATAATTAGTAAATTAAAAAAAAATTATTATTATGTAATATTGAAATTTGTATTTTAAAAAGCTTTATAAATTTTTAATATTTTAGATATGATTGAAATTCTTGTCATGGAATAATTTTTTTTAACATTTTATTTATCAAAACATAGAGTTTGGGATTAAAAAATTAGCGAAAAAACTCTTAGATCATCTAACAATGAAGTAACGTTTTGGGTAAACCATGGACTCAAACTTAGCTTTATTATTACCATTTAATCTAACAATGAAGTAACGTTTTGGATAAACCATGGACTCAAACTTAGCTTTATTATTACCATTTAGAAAAGATAGAATTCTTGGATAATTAACTATATTTTAGAATAAACATATGGCATTATTATGGTATATGGCTAGAAATTCACAACAAAGGATTTTTAAGGTCGAGCCAATTTCAGGAGTTGTTATTTAATCAAGAACTTCATATTTACGCTTAGTGTTACTGTAAAGGAAGTTAGTTCATTCACTTTAGGGAAGCAATTGGCACGAACTAATTTTTGGAATAGATAATAAGGGATTAAAATTCCATTTTAATTGAGTTGTTTTTTTCTAATAAGGTTAAATGAGAATGGTATTAAGAAATTCAAATTTAGGGATGATCAACACAAAATAATTGTAATATAGGAGTTAAAAAAGTTTTTTTCTAAATTTTTTTTTTGGCATTTTATTGACAAGCTAAAGATTTATTTGGAATAAGTAAGTTGTGTTTGCACTATTTTAACTAGAACAGTTATATTTCTTTTTTTTTGTGCTAATGATATTATTCTTATGGTGAAATGTCTCTATGGTCTCAATAATCAGTTAATAATTCTCAAATATTTATGTTTTAATGCAAATATCACTATTAACATTAACAAGGCATAGGTCATGATAATAAAATACAAAATATCACTTATACCATTTTTTTGTATGAAAATAACAACTTAGAGGATGTCCATACAAATATTTTAGAATAGACCTTCATTGCAATCTTAACAAGAAATGTAGCATCAAGAAAAAGATTGATGGAGAGTGCAAAACCTATTTTGATCTTGGAAACACTTATAAGGCATTGTATATATAGTTGTTTGAAACAATAGAAACACCTCATTGAGACTCTCAACACTCACTAAGGAATCTTGGAGAGAGATTGAGAAAATCCATAAGTGTTTTAACTTATCATTCTAAATATTAAAAAAAAATCCCTATCCTATCATCCTCATAAAAATAGGTATTTCCTTGATTAGGAATATGGTTATGGCTAGGTACTTAATGTAAAAAAACAACATAATTAACTTGAATGGAAATATGCTTCCTAATATTGCATCAAATTTCAATGAATGCACCCTATGTCTTTAGATGGGTTGGCGTAAAGGTCCCAAATGTTGGCGAAATCATTGCGAAATAGATATGGCTACTCTTCCTAACATTGATAGAATTTTAAAAAATATTATATCTAAATTTAAGGAGAAATCGTGGCGCAATTAATAATTAGAGGATATGAAAAAATTGAGATACTATAAAGAATTCATTAATCCTAGTATGAAAGGTCAAAGGTATCTTTCTATTATAACTAGCATAAAGAAAAAAATAAAAATTACTAAAATAATAATGAACTCTCACAAGCTCCATTGTGAAACAAGCTATTGGAAAATTCATAAAATATGAATGTGGAGGATGAAATCACTCTCTATTAGAGTATCATATGTATTTCTATTAAAAACCAAGAACTACAAAATAAGATAAAAAACATCATGAAAACGGATTTAAATGTGAATACGGATAATTTTACTTGGAAACATTAATCTCTACTCTAATCTTCAAAACTTTATTTTTTATTCAACTTTTATGAATTATTGAAATAAGCTTATGGAAAATTTTCAACCTCAGGAATACCTTGAAATATATTGTTGAATTCAAAATTTTAATATATGGATGTTGTCAATGTATCTCTATTCGCTAGTAAAAAATGATGAAATTAAAGACTAGGTGACTAAAAACGTTAGTCACCGCAATTATTTCAAGTGAATTACTACTAAATTTGAGCAATTTTGAGTGACCTAACTAAAAATGATGAACTTAAATGACTAATTTAGTCTAGAAATAAAATATACGACTAGATAATAAGTGACTAAACTAAAAGAGACTAACTTTAATAACTGATTTAGTTTAGGGATAAAATATATGACTAGATAATAAGTGACTAAACTAAAAGCAACTAAACTAAAAGCAACTAAATTAAATGAATTTTTTAGTCTAGGATTAAAATATATGACTAGATAATAAGTGAAAAAATTAATAATGATTAATGTAAATGACTATTATAGTCCAGGAATACAAATATGAGCAAATAACAAGTACAACAAGTATATTAATTAGTCATTGATGTCAGTAATTTTTAATTGTGTCACTTCATAAATGGAAAATTTGTTACAAGTGATAGGGGATTCAAAAGTTGTTATAGATTAGCAAAAAGGTTATACTTGCTTAAACACTTCTTTATTGGATTAGTGAATTATTACAGTTATGGAGTTGATTAGAATATTTATTGTTTTATTTTTTTATCACATTAATAAGGAATTAAATTCAAATTGTGACAAATTATCCAAAATGAGAATGGGCTTACAACTTCGTCGAATACATTATGAAGAATGCCTGCAATGAGAAGTGTTGTATAATGTACCTCATTTTTCCACTAAAAAAAATTCCCAGTTGACATAATGCAGTTTAACAACAATTCCTCTTCATATTAACATATATCTTCATAATGTAATTGTAATGCTAATCATATTCCCCATTCCAATGAACTCTCCTAGTTTCATATCTACAATTAGAATTCCATTACTTTAATCTCTTTCATTTTATATCCATGCCTATATTCTAATTAAAGATATAAGTAATTAGCCTAATAAGTAATATCCTTAATTCCACTTTGTCCTTTGTTTTTCAACCAAATTCTCTCTACATACTAAACCACAATAATATTATGCCACTCAGAAAAATAAAAATAAAATTTAAATGTCCCATGCAACAAAAAAAAAAAGTAACTATATAAACAACACACAATGGCAGACAAACTTGGCGGAAAAACTTGAAAAAAAAATGGCGGACAAACTTTTTTTTTTTTGAATTTGGGGGATAAATTTAATTTAGAAAAACTTGGCGCACACACTTGGGAATTTTTTTTTTGTGGACCAACTTATTTGTTTTTAAATTTGGAGACAATTTTTTTTTTAAAGAAAACATGTCAAACATTCTTGACTCAGTAGTTTATTGGATAGAAATAGACTCGGTTGTGGTTGATCTCATTCCATAAAATAGCAGTTATCAAGTTCATAGAGTCATGATTGTTACACTGTAAAAAACCAGTGTTAGCTACATGTGCACCATCAAATCTCGATTTCAATTTTATGGTGAAAGTATTAGATCAATCATAACCCCACACAAAGTAATGCATACATTTTCCATTGAATGGGATTTGATTTATTGGTGGATCTTTACTACCTATTGCAGATTCTAATCAAAATTTCCAATTCCAATACTTACGAAAGAAAATATGTTTGTAAAGCTCATTTTTTCTATGAGTTTGAATCATGTTTTTCCTTCAAATGAAAAAAACCCTAACGGTTGTGCGTTTTTTTTAACTTGTCAAAATTTTTTGACTGAGTAGTCGTTTGGATAGAAATAGAGTCGTTTGTGGTGGATCTCATTCCATAAAATAGCAGTTATCAAGTTCATGGAATCATGATTGTTGCACTGTCAAAAACCAGTGTTAGCTACAGGTACACCTCAAATCTCAATTTTAGTTTTATGGTGAAGGTATTAGATCATTCAAAGCAGTGTTAGCTATAGTTACGCCCTCAAATCTCGATTTTAGTTTTATGGTGAATCTATTAGAACAGTCATAACCCCACACAAAGTAATATATCAATCATTTTCCACTAAATTGGATTTGATTTATCAGTGGATCTCTCCTACTTATTGTAGATTTTGACCAAATTTTCCAATTTTAATATTTACAAAAGAAGGAAAATATGTGCGTAAAGCTCAATTATTTTTTGAGTTTGGATCATGTTTTTTCTTCCATTGGAAAAACCCTAACGGTTGTGTGTTTCACCCCTTTTCCCATTTGGATTCTTATAAAAGTAGGTGCTATACTGTGTATGTCACCATAAAATTGGGTGCTATAGTTGTTTGCTGCCATACTTTGGCATACTAACTTGTGGGAAACAAATATTTTCCAGGCTATATGTTATTAAATGCTAGTGGGTAGAATATTCCCATGGTTAGATTTAAATTTGTTTAAATTTAACGGTGGGCCCAACATTTAATAACCTATATCCTGAGAAATAATGGTCACCCTAATTTGTGTACCTTGAACTAGCGAAATCATTGGGTATGCATCGGATGTACATGTAATCCACAATATGACATCCCTATATGGAATTTTAGATAAGGGGTTAGATACATTTACCTAAGTAATGTCGGCCTGACCCATAATTTCAGGCCAAGGAATTTTTGTGCAGTATCTAAAGACATGAGATAGATTTCAAAACATAAATGAATGGAACTTGTTCAACCATGTTTGAGAAAAAAAAAAGATTCATCAAACTTTTAATAACAGTTTAGCTGAAACATAGTAGCATCTGACACATCACTCAAAGGATGGCAGATGCCAGTTATCTACCAAATAAGGTATTATCCTCACTACTATGCTAGTTCTTCAGATGGCTCAATTGAAATATCAAAGAGTAATAGTATATATGTGAAATAGTTGTGGAATATTGTTTGCATCTTTTATGTTGTACCTTAGTACAAGGTACCTATTATAACACTTTTACCATATGATTGCAATATACTTTATTTGACTCTTTACTAGACTTTACACTTCCTTCCATTGTAATCTTGTACCATTTTAGTTTGTTTCATTGTGTTACTATTTCTGGAACTTTTTAATTTTTTTGATCTCACTCTTTACATTTCCATAAAAGATTCCAACTTCCAAGCTAGCCTTATTCCATTCTTTAATTCTCTTTAGTATGAGTTCCTTAAGGGTTATACAAATGCTTCACATCATGAAATTGTTCATCCTTATTTTGCAAAGTGGATTGTCATTTATGAGCCTTTTACACATACTTATATTGTGATATAAAGTTCTATTTTAAATTAGAGAATGATTGAAATTTTAGATATGAAATAATGCATGCAACATGATATTAATAAATAACATTTTTAACACGGTATAATTATTGTTGTTGTCTTATTTTTTTCTTTTTTTTCAATAGTGCGTTGTAACATTAAAAGTATTCATTGAAATTGTAGACATTTATATCAAATATTTGTTGAGAAATGCCACAAATTGACTTAGTTTGGAATAAATAGCATAACTGTGAGTAAGATATTTACATAGTTTATTTTTGTTGGCTTCTAATGCTGTCTTTTCTGATTTTGATTAGGGAGTGTATGAGACAAATATTCCTTTACATTATTATATAGTGTTGCAACTTGGTTGTGTTTGTAATGTGGATATCAATGGTAGAAATCATAATCTTAAATATGGCTAGAATTTAAGTGAATTACACATGAAGACTACCACAAAATGTCCTTATATGCAAGATCTAGTTTCTTTATTTTATTTATATCATAGGTATTTAAATTTAATCTCATTTATTTATAAACTTTTATAATAATTGTTGTCGTTCTCATAAGTCCCCAAATAAATGTAATTTATTTTGTGAAAAAATGGATAAAAAATTACATAGCAACTAAACACAGGAAACTGAAAGGAAAAACGGAAGAATATTTAGAATGTGGAAGAATATCATCTTCCTAAGAAACTAGGGCAGAAATAAACTCATAATAAACTAGAGAACTGAATTCTTTGGCATTTAATAAAGAGGTAACCTTTGAATTACAGTTGTACACATACCTCTCTTCACTAGTAGTGACTAAAGAAAATTAACAGAATTGACCTCGTCAAAAAAAATATAATTGTAATGCAACTTCCAAATTGTAAACAGAGATAAAATCTAAATACAGTCCCAAACTCCCAAGAGGTGGGACAAAAATAGAGAACCAAAGTCTGAAGAAGAGTTGCATGCCAATGAAGCTATTAGTGAAGAAGAATAGAGTGATGGTCCTACACCACTCTCCAACATGATCTAGAAAAGCTACAATCCCTTAAAAGATGCTTCAAGGTTTCTGATTGAAGATAAAAGGGGCATAAATCATCTACCAAAGGGGTCATAAATATGCATAAATGAATTTAGAATAAACTAATAGTGGTGAGCTTTAAAATTTCCCATAATTGGATTTGCAATGTTTGATGATGGGTCAGTCACTGAGATTTCAAGTTTATCATGTGAATATTTTATGTTGGTGGAGTATTTAAGATATTACATTTTCATTTATTTGAGTAAATGTTTTTGTTTTTGTTTTTATTTTCGAAATTACTCATTATTTTTTTATGTAGTTTCAAACATTTATTTTTTCTCTTCTCTCCGAGTCTTATTTATGTGTTGCTTTTCCTCTCTATCTTTATTTTTCTTTGATGTGTGAAGGGTTCACCCAGAATATCAGGAATAAAAATAAATCATTCCCTTTAACCAAAAAATATCAATGACAATAAAATATTACTATCAGTATTTTTGTTCATAAGGTCAAAACTAGGTTTATGTGCAAGTGTTCATGTGATGGAATAACTTCTAACATTTATTCCATGAAACTAGTAAAATTCAAACACCGATACATGCTTGGGGTAATATTTTATGCAATTTAAGCTGCATTTCCATATTTTATCTCAAAGTAATTTTTTTTGCTGGGCATAGTTTTTTCATTGCAACTAAAATAAACATTTGTGAACTACAAGGTTTGAAGTTTTTGAGGGATTCTTGCTTTCTTATACAAATTTAGTATTAAAAGCATAAACTATTACAATGAATGAGTTGGCTGAGTTGTTTTACACAATTGGATCTTTGTCTGAAACTTATCTTCTGGACTCTAGTGAGTCATGCTAGCATGTTCAAGTTAACATGGATGACAATATAGCTAGAATGTAAGGATGAACTATTTATGCATGCCATGTCCATCTGTTTCTTTTTCCATCTAACAATAGTATTTTTCACGACTGAATTTTTTCATTTTAAAGGTGTAATGTTTCAGCAAGGGTTCTATTTTTTCCTAATATAGGATTGGACACTAACATATATCCATAAATGCAATATACATATTCCAATTTAGACATAAATGAAACATATATCCATATCATTTTATATGTGAACTAAAGTTGTTGTATTATATATGAACTGACTTGCATGATATAGGGAAATAATTACAAGTTTCTAAAATGGGTATGCAATGGAAATGTGATCCCTCCAAATTTTGAAAATGGGGAAACTTGATTTTACAATATATATATTGAACCTTCAAAAGAAAGCATTATGAATGAATGAGTAAGAATATTTAAATGACAATAATAAATGATAAACAATGTTCCACCATCACTTATATGGGAATCCTCATCATTGGTATCAACTTTACTTCTTCATCTAGGATTTTCCTCTACCTCAATACTCTAGGGACATCATTCAACGCCATCCAATTTTGATGGAAATACCTAATCCAATTCTTAAAATATGACAGGACAAATTTTAACATACCTAATCAATGATTTTGGCTTAAGTGAAGAGTACATTTTGCTAAGACCGTGACAAATGAGTTCAACAATCTGCCCCATCAACATCAGGGTACATAAAGGACTTGGTGCTCTAAATTAAATGCCAATGACATACCCTCATACATGATATAATCCAATGAAAATGTTGCATTCTAGCTAATCTTGAAATCATGAAAACTGTCAATTTTTTCGAATTTTGAATGGGATATGAAATTCTACTTTATCCATATGATGTCCTATGAGGTTGGAATCACTCTCAAACATCCTGAAAAAATTAATTTTAATGTTAAAAATCTAGGTAAATATTAACATTTCCTTTATCTTTCATGATGACATTACATGTACTTGATAAAAGAAATGTTAGGTTGAAAGTTAAAACAAATATCAACTTTTATTTCAAAAGTAGCATTAAATGCCCACATTTTTGGTCAAATCCAATTAAAAAATGAGTAAAAAATTTAGCTAAACTAATTAGAAATACATTGTATGATGGAATGTCTTGGAAAATTTTCTCCTTGTACGAAATGTACCTCCCACACATGGGTGCATTGGTACATCAAGAAACATGTTTTAAGGATTTACTACATGTGTTTCTATATTGAGATGCACATGGTATGGCCCTAGCCTACACGTTTCCTGCCACTTTCGTATAAGAGATATTCATTCACATGTTTATATTTTAGATCCAGTGTCATGGAAATGTTTAGTAGTGAATTATTGTCAACTCACATAGATTCTTCATTTGGCATGTATGTTTTCCTTTATTATGATGTCTTTCGATAAGGAATCCACTATATTCATTCATGAAATTCACTATTTTAAATTGGTTGAAGAACATACCATAGTGATTTTCAAAATTTTACAATTTTAATGGAAGTTTTTGCACATTTGTACTTGTATGCATAACTATGCACTTGGTAATTTGAACCATCTGCTGAAAAGATTAGCGATTTACAATAGTATTTTAAGATTAACGGATTATATAAGTGAAAAACATTCTGGAATTTGTGTTGCTTTCAGTGAATCAGGAAGATCCCTATTTTCTCTTCACATCCTTGCTTCAAACATGGTGTCATTAATTGTTGGAAACCCTTTCCAGAACATGTAGCTATCCTCTGATTGGAAAATAATTTTGTGAAGGATTATTGTGCATTGGAACATCAAATGTGGATACACACTTGGATCCTATTTCTGCTGTCTTCAAGGTGCACATTTTAATTTCTTTGATTATGAGTGGGTTAATGTCTAATTAGCTACAGAAGTTTTGGAATTCTATGGGATAACACATCGACATTTTTGGTTAGGTGGAATATGCCAGTTCTATTACATAAGTAGGAAATCCGCTGCAGATAACACTAAATAATTACAGGTGCCATGTATGCTTACAATTTTAGAAGTGAATTTCAGTCGATTGGGAAAAATGAAACTATTTTGTTAATTACGATAACTTTACAAAATTTTGTGATCACTTTCTCATTTGCTTCCATATTGGTTTCCTATTAATTATGAAAATTTTCATTATACCATGCCTTACTGAATTATAATGATGGCTTCGGTTAGTCATTTTTTTAGTTTTAGATTACATTATTGAAGATGACCCTATCACTCTGAAATCATATGTATTTTCTTAAGTATTACATTGTGATCGGTTTTAGTCATTAATGGACTTTGATATGATACCATTCTTTTCTAAAAAACAATTCCTTCAATATTTTCAATACATGTTACAAAAAGAACATGCCATAACATTGTCACTCCATGAAACATATAGAGTAAGGACTTTGAGGTTGTTACGTGACTATTCCATTTCTTGGTTTCGACTTTTTTGTTAGTTCTAAATTTATTTTTATGCTAGACATTTTATGATATTTATTTTATGTTCTTTGAACAATTTTTATAGTCCATTATCCTCCTTTACTACCGGTGTTATTTACTTTGTAATTGTTCCTCCTATCAGTTTTCTTGTCTAATTCAATTGATTCCATCCATGGTAGTTCAGTAGATCTCAAAAAAGCATAGAGAATATAAACCCATTGAAGTGGAGAGAATAGACAGTTTCATATTAATGATGCATTAAGTATACATTACAAGGCAAGTCGAATGATGAGATTTAGTCCAGTGAACATGTGTGGACATGCATTATAATTGTAATTCATGCTATATTAAGGCCAACTTGTGACCTCAATCTTCTTGAACACTAAAGAAATTTTTTTAAAGGATTTGTTTGTAAAATTATGAAAATAAGGCTTGTTAGACATCATATATATAAATGTAGTCTTATTTCATTTTTCGTCGTCAGGAAGTCATCACTCCTCTTTCAAAAGAGTTTGAATTAGCCTCTTGTATTTATTTTGGGCCATAAAATGATATTTTCATGATGCACTCTATCTCTCTATAATTTTGTAAGTTTAATGCATATTTCTATATTTTTCATATTGTGTTTGTGTAGTAGGGTTTTCTGTTTTATGCCATATAATTTCTAAATTTATCTTGAAATATTGCACCTTTATTACATGCAATGCTTTTTTCTTGGAAACCTGTAAGGGAACTTAGAGTGTGCATCTCTTAAATTTAAAATCTCCCCTCACAAGGAAAATCACTTGTGTTTTAAAAGTGGATGCCCTAGTCATCCCCACATACTCTAGAAAGGGTGTTCCTGTTGATATTTTCTCTGAAAGGGTCCATCAAGCCCATTTAGAACAAGGAACTAGTCATAGTGGTGTTGATAAACCATCCTTATTATTAAATTTCTCCTTCTCTTTTTTTCCTATATTACCAAACGTTAGGGCTAGTTTTTTATGTGAAATAGTGCTAAAAAGTAATTTATTTTTGGTGTAATACTGGCCATAAAGCAGGAAGTGCATTTAATAATAATATAAAACAAAAATATTGCATTATTTTCATTTTAAACCCCTCTTCTAAGGTTGATGTCATCATCTCCTTTTTGTTCATGTGTAATTACAGCCATAATATTTCTCTATAAATTCTATATTCTAAGTATCTATTTGAAGGTATTGTATCGTCATGTTTTATTTTCTTTGTTTATACAAGTTGTTTTGCCACATGGTAGCCACTATCACCCAACTGAAGAAAAATTGTTCGATTTTCTTGCTTTTATGGGGAAAAATGACATTGACTCTGTTGATGTCGAGGTATATGTCGTATAAATCCTTTATAGTCTAATTTAGTTTATATTGTAGTGTTCATAGTCTTTCATGTATTATACTATGCATTATATGTTCTTTCCATTTCAGAAGAAGAACTCACTATCAATGGTAAGAAGCAGGAATTGAAGAAAGAGGAGAACAATAACACTAGAGCGACAAATGTAGAAAGAAAGAGAGAAGAGAACTGATCTAGTGATACCCTTAAATCCAATATCCCATATGAGATACATAAATACTGATGGTCAAGTCTTTAGTGTTGGTGAATTCACCTACAATTCCTTGGAAACACAATGATAATTTTTTGAAGTGATGGAACAATATTTTATGTATAAATTGTAGTTTCCTATATTAAGTTGGAAACTCATATTGTAATATTTGACATTTCATATAATATAATTTATGTGGTTGAAATTATTTATAGTTGTACTTAATATTATTCATTATTGTAATTAACATATGTAACTTTGTGTTTTCATATTAGATGAACATGCACGTGGTATGACATTTTTTTAATTTCATTGTAAAATCATACTAATTAATTTATGTTGATTAACAGTGAACACAAAATCAATCTAAAACTACTAAATTAGTAGTTTATATTGATTAACACTGAACACAAGTAAAATGAATATATGACTAAATTAATCGTTTCTAACAATTATTAATGAAAGTAAATGAAATGAATATAAACTACTAAATTAATCGTTTATATAATCATTATGGAACTACCAAAAAAGATAAATGACTATTGTAAATGATACATTTGTGATTATAAATGATGACTAAATTTTTCATATATATGACTATTAGTAGCTAATTTACTGTATCTTATAACATGACCAAAATTTACTCATATTTCTTTGGTCATTAATTGATTTCAAAGGATGACTAAAATTTGCATATATATAACTATTAGTAGCTAATTTACAGTAGCTTATAACACGATCTACATTTTGGTCATATTTCTTTGGTCATTAATTGGGTTTCTAAGGTGATCATATAGTAGTATATTTTATTGTGTATTTGGTTATTAATTGTGGAAATTAAGGACTAAATCAATGAATAAATTAATGATCAAATTTATGTCTAAATATACTACTAAACAATAAAATTGAGACAACCAATTAATGACTAATCTAAAAACGAATAAAAGTTGGTCGTGTTATAATATACTGTAAATTAGCCACTATTGGTCACCGACTGAAAAATGGTTGTTTATATGCAAATTTTAGTCAGTTTTTAGTAACTAATTAGCTATTTTCTACTAGCGAATCCCAAGGATTTTTCGTAGTTATCATGAAAAGTCATTTTTCAAGTAGCCAAATATAGTTTAGCTATTGGGAAGAGTAAAAACAAACTTGGAATTTTTTATTATCTTGGCTATTGTGGTCACAACAACCAAGCATGGTATTTCATAACGGAGTGTGTCAATCCTTTAAATACACTTCATCGCACCAATTTTGAGACCTAAAATTGTGTTACCATAAAACATCTATTGTTGACACACCTTTTATAAAATCAAGGTTAAGGTAGTTTTTATCAAGTCAATATTAACCTAAAATTCCCCCTATTAAACTTGACTTTGGATAAACACCCACCCCACTCAATCCTTATGAAATTGGTGTTTATGAATCAAAACATTCCCCCATTAGTTATTTAATCTAGACATATGTATATACCTTACATTAATGAATAATAAAACCATGGGTACATATTCCTAAACAAAATGTTATAGACATATACCCATTCACATGTAATTAACTCAAGTTTCATAAAGAATTTTCTGACATTATATGCTAGATCATGTGATGATATGAAACATCTTCCTCTTCATTTTACATATGAATTATTTTTCTATACACAATTATACTTGTATTCAGTACACTTCAAATTCTCCTCTTCAGTATACTATTTCATCTCCTTTCTTGATAGTCATTGGTGGAATTCATAAAAAGGTCATAGAACATCACAATATGTTTGACCCAGAGTGGGTATAAGATAATTATGTCCTCTCATGATGGATTAGTAGCAATGCAAACATGGAACATAAAAAATATGTTAACTTGGAGGAATGATTAAGGTTACTTATGAAATGAATTTGAAATAATCAAAGGTACTTAGATCTTTGAATATATAATTTCTAATTTTAAACATTGTGTATAACCATGTGAAATTTTATTTTTCCTATCATTGGTATGTTATTTTCATGAAAAATATAATTTGTATGTTTTTTTAGTGCAACCTTCCAATACCTGAATGATGCTACGAAAGTTTGTAGACTTTTAGAGAACAAAGTAACAAATGTTCTTGCACAATAATTTTCCTGGGGACTTATGATCTTAATTTGTCCTTAAAATTAGTGAGAGAGAGAGAGAGAGAGAGAGAGAGAGAGAGAGAGAGAGAGATATTATATCCTTTGAAATGAGAGAGAGAGAGAGAGAGAGAGAGAGAGAGAGAGAGAGAGAGAGATTACATCTGAAGCTCAGAGAGAGAGAGAGAGAGAGAGAAATATAAAGAGAGAAAATACAGATAGAAAGAGAGAGCAGAGAAAGTATGTTAGACAGATTGTAAAGAGAATATATATATATATATATATATATATATATATATATATATATATATACAGTATATAGAGAGAGAGAGAGAGAGAGAGAGATGGTAGAGAGAGAAGAATAGACATACAAAAGAAAGAGAGAGGAGGGCTGGGAGAGAGAAACAGCAGACGAGATAGAGATATAAACACTAAAGTAGAGGAGTGAGTGGGGAGAGTGTATAAATAGAGAGAGAGTGGTAAGAAGAGATAGATAGTCAGGGTGAAGGGAAGAGAGAAGGAGAGAGGGAGTGAGGCTTAGATGGAGCTAGAGGAGGGATATAAAAGGTGTGAAGAAGAAAATAAAGAGAGATAGAGATGGAATAATATGGATATTCATGGAGAGAGATATAGAGAGAGAGGGGGGGGGGAGCAGAGGGAAAAATAGAGTGAGGGAGTGAAGGAGAGGAGAGAAGGAGAGAGGAAGATAAGGAAGTGAGGGGGAAACATGTGGGAGATAGAGGGAGGGAGGGAGAAATAGAGAGATAGATGGGGTTATATAGGGAAGAAGAGAGAGACAGAGAGAGAGAGAGAGAGAGAGAGAGAGAGGGAGATGGGGAACATGGAGAGAAATAGGTGATAAATAATGAGTCAGAGAAGGAGGGAGATCGAAACATGTTGATATCTTTTCCTTCCAAGAAGAAAATTAAGCCTCCTATGCTTTCTTTCAATATTTCCTCTACATTTTCATAGATGTAGTACTCCTCTATTAATCAAACACTAATATGCTTATAAAGGGAATATTAAAAATGAAGCATTCAACACATGCACTTGTGAGTGAACCTGGCGTTATTCAAATTAACGAATAAAATAACAACATATAAACTGTATTATCACCAATTCATTCCACATTGTAACTAGAAAATATATGTGAAGAAACATATTTAAAGAAAATTTAAAAATTCAAAAATAGAAAGCATTGATATATGCATTCATAGAACTATAAAATGATTCGATATATTTAGAATCATAAGAGAATAGGAAAATGTTCACAATACTCTCTTATTTCGAAATTAAAGTTTCAAAATAAAATATGAAATGATTTCCTGAAATAATCTCTCTGTGAGAGTAAATTTTTTTATGGAATTAAAGTCTCATAACAAAGTTAAGTTTCTAAAGAAAAGTCACAAAATCATGTTATTTAATCATAAAATAAAATGCATTCGTCCCTAAGGTACTGGGATTCAACTCTTATGGACAAATAGTAATGATAGAGGTATTTGGAAGAAAGAGAGAAACAAAGTTAGGGATTGGCTTTAGAAAACATGCAATATTTCAATAATGTCATATTAATTGAAGACTAAGAAGCAAGCAGGGAATTGCTTCAAAAAAAAATAAACAATCACAAAAGTGAAGAGGGATTATAGGTGGAATGAAATATCTCTCTTGATGCATTTGATGTAGAATAAGTTAAATAGAATGCACTCCTCGATTGTTCATTATCCTAAATGCTTAAAAAATTATTTTGGCTCAATGACTTCATTTAGGAATTTCTTGAGCACTTCTTTAATGTATTCCTTTATGGGTGGGACTATTATATATTGTATCGCTCTCAAAGTGAATATTTCATCCTCTATTACTTTAGAATTTTAATTCAATTGCGTGATGTTAGCCATTTGATCAGTATTATCATTAAAAAATGTAACTAGCCATTTCTTTATTTGATCTTCAAGAAATTAGGCTATATTGTCAAATTTGACTCAAATGGAATTCTATTAGTGTTTAGTTCTTCCTTTAAAACATCCTTAGGAATCATCATAGATTTCCTAATCATTCATTGGCTTTTAAGTTATTCAACAACTTCAATTACTTTAAATAATCTATTTCTTCTATAGTCATCAATTCTCGTACATTCAACCAAGGCTTCTTCAAGAATTTAAACCATGGTATACCATCCTAATTTCATTTGCTTAATACTTGTTGGGATAGGTATACCTTGTTGATGTCTCTAAAGTTCACTTAGAGAGTAAATTTTATTCACAAATATATTTAAATCATTTTTAGGAAACTATTGATCATATTATAGGTCCCTTCATATATGATTAGAAAGAGATTTTAGTATTTGGGATAATATTCTCAATTGTGGTGAAACTTCCCACGCTTTCTCTATGATTTCAATTTGTCACTTATTTATATTTGTAGAGACATATGACCTTATTTTGATTAACAATTTTTCTTTTTTTTAATCCTTTGGGGTGCAACAGGTGTTTTTGTCACTTCTCGTGCATGAATGGATAATGGAGTCATGAATAGGGGTATCAGATTAAGAGATTCTTCAAGTTCCTATATTCTTCTCTTGAATCTAAAAAGTTCAGCTTCTTCCTATTTTGTACAATGAGCAACAACATTCCCTATGGTTTTCTCAGTGGAATAATTCTAGAAGGTCTGACTCTTAAAACATTGATTTCACTTTTTAATTGACTCACTACTTTTTTCTGTGTTATTTGCACCTTCTTAAATTTCATATTCTTGGTAGACCTACCATAATGGGTGTCTTACATGGTCAAGGATTTCTATTCAAATTAGGTAGGAACTTTAGCAACCAACTCTTCAACAAGCATTTGAGCTTCATCCATTTTTTTCATCAATCATTATGGGACTATAGTGCTATCTACCTCCATATCCATCGGTCATTCTGTGCTTTGTGACCATTTGTTCACTAAAAAACCCCTCTTATCAAAATTTTTTTCATTTTCTTTTGTGTAGAATTGGAGCTTCGACCAATTTCAATGATTGAGTATGATGAGAATTGGTGAGCCTATTTCTTTTTTGATTTGTTTTTCCTTCAATGAAAATTATTTCCTTCATAGTAACATGATAGGTAATAGTAGGTATTCTAGAGAATTGGTTTATCTATTTTTTTTTAATATCCTTATAAAAAAATTGGAATACCTCATAGATTCCAAATTATTAGAAAATATACTATTAATGTTGAAACCTTGGATAGATACAACTTCAATCAAATTAAAAGGTTTTAATAATCCAACCAATTTTATGAAATGAAAATAAATTCACCATAGTGATTTATTCCATAGTAAAAGGGAGAGAAATGGATTTCCTTTACATTTTCCTCTCAAATAAAATCATCCATAGGTGGTACTGTATGCATAATTTGAAAAAAAAGTATATATGTAGGAAAAAATTTAGGAGAAATAAGGGTTTTTATTGAAATAAATATATATTAATGAGGGTGTTTTCCTCTTTATCCTCACATATCACTCTTCTTATAATAAAATCTACTAATTCACTAGAAATCTCCTTGAGCTCTTTCCCTCTCAATGTATGTTTAAATTGACAAACAAAATGACACCAGACTTGATAGAAATGAAATGGGAACTTGTATTGCTTCCATAGAATAAAATACCATAATTGATTTGGTTATATATCTGGGTTCATATTCTTTTTACAAGGAAGCTAGTGGAAGACATTACACGAAACCATTTCTATTACTAGATAGGCCATCATATAGAATTTATGGGTCATACGGAAATTGACCAACCGATATGAAATATCCTTAGATATTACTTCACCCAAAAAAAAGAGTATCTCTTGAAATAAAAATATAGAGTATATAGTATTAATAAATAGGCAATTGAAGTTAATTATTTCCTGATAACTTTGGAAAATAATAAGGAGAAATCTACAGATGGCTTGGTGAAAATAGATATATCTAGAGAAGCACAATTACATTAGATGTGTGTACAAGGAAATATTTTTTTTTTGTAAAATATTCATCACATCACTTTGTGAGTATAGGAAAGAGTTGGCTTCATTGAGCTTGAGCCTTCTATTTGGCTCGATAAACTTCAAAATTCTTCTAAAGTCCTTGGCAGTGAAAAGGATTGTATTCCTTTCTATTTTGAGCTGAATAGTTCTAGAATTTGAATCAGACTTCCTTGCACACTGATGCACTATGATCTCCTTAAATTTAAAGACTTAAAGAATGCATGTAGAATTTAAGTACCATTTATATGTATAAGAATAGTAAAAACTCTTGTCTTGAATTACCAACGATTTGGTTATGTCTCCACAAATTGCCTCATTTCTTCCTTTAGTTTCCATATTGCTCATTTCCTTAATATATTCTAGAGATGCGTGGCATATCAATAATGCCATATTGGAAGCATCAGTTGTTAAATACTTGAGTTATGTAAATATTTAATAGAATATCACCTTTTCATGTACCACCTTCATTGACAAATGAGATAATGATATTGGAATTTAATAGCTTATGGGAAATCTTAAAAAGTTGTTATAGAAAGTAATTCGCATAATACAATGTAAAAGGTAGTGAGTTATATAATAACCATAATGCAAGGATAAGACATGACATCTGGTTAATTCATATAATACTATATCAAGTGGAGGCATATAGGGTTGATATAGTATAATATTAAGAACATGTTTTTATTGTGATTATTTGAATTTCTTAAATGAGCTTTCAATTAGCTACAAAAGGAGAAAACAATTGATATTTTCACTAACCGTGGAATGAAAGTGGAGAGGTAATTTATGGCATGTTGTGCAAAGATGTAGTTGTGCGGAAGGATGGATGAGAAAAGATCTTTGATTTGTATATTTAAAGTGACTTAGTTCACTAAAATGTTCAATTGTGAATAAGTTACTTTTAACCAACTTAAATTCAACATAAAACAATCTTTAAAGGACTTAAATGAAGCTACACAAAAATGAGAATTTTAGAAGAGAATAAAATAAGCACAAAAACCAGTTGATAAATGAGTTCATCTAGTGTGGACTACATCTTTGGGCCCTACATCCAAGGGAGTGTCCTTCTCTTATTAAGCTAAAAAACTCAATTATGAAAATAGTAATATGCCTCCAAAAATTACATAAAACCAAGTTTTTTCCACTAAAAAGTGGTATTGAAAACCACTTAAAAATTCCTCGAATTACTACAAAAAAACGGTATCCATTTAATAGCGTATGGGAAATCTTAAAGAGTTTTTATAGAAAGTAATTCACGTAATACAATGTCAAAGGTAGTGAGTTATATAATAACCACAATGCAAGGATAAGACATGACATCTGGTTAATTCATATAATACTATATCAAGGTGGAGGCATATAGGGTTGATATAGTATAATATTAAGAACTATTTTTTACTGTGATGATCAGAATTCCTTAAATGAGCTTTCAATTAGCTATGAAAGGAGAAAACAATTGATATTTTCACTAACCATGGAATGAAAGTGGAGAGGTAGTCTATGGCATGTTGTGCAAAGATGTAGTTGTGCAGAAGGATGGATGAGTAGAGATCTTTGATTTGTATATTTAAAGTGACTTGGTTCACTAAAATGTTCAAGTGTGAATAAGTTACTTTTAACCAACTTAAATTCAATATAAAACAAGCTTTAAAGGACTTAAATGAAGCTGCACAAAAATGAGAAATTTAGAAGAGAATAAAAGAAAGACAAAAGCCAGTTGATAAATGAGTTCATCTAGTGTGGACTACGTCTTTGGGTCCTACCTCCAAGGGAGTGTCCTTATCCTATTAAGCTGAAAAAATCAATTATGAAAATAGTAATATGCCTCCAAAAATTACATAAAACGAAGTTTTTTTCCACTAAAAAGTGGTATTGAAAACCACTTAAAAATTCCTTGAATTGCTACAAAAAAAAGGTATCCATAATTTTATTTACAATAGTTTCTAGGCTTAAAAATCAACTTAAAAGGTTTCAACCTTGTAAAATATTTAGAACACAAGGTCTTATGCATTGGAAAACTTTTTGATATTTAAAACTTGGTGGATCCGCTACCCTAGGATTGAATTGACAAGGGTTACAATCTAGATCACATCACATACAATAATATAAAAAATATTAACACATGGCCCACTTATGTATTGGCGTTGTTGTGAAATTGGCTCATCCTTTGTAAATTGAGTTATTCATTATAAAAAAATTCATGACAAGTCATACAATTAACCCACAAACCTACCTTTTTAAAACCATGGCGTTACAAAATCAAAATTGTGGTGCACTTATTGTCAAATATTTGGATTAATATATGTTTTTGAACTTTGGTTTCCAAATGTCAGTTTCATGTTAGCATTTGAAATATGGCGGCCAAATAAACCTAAGCTTGTGGCACCCTTATTGGTGACTCATTGTGGTAAATTGTTGATAGCCCTAGGTGAGGTCATGGGTTCAAAACCACAACATTCACTATTTGGAATGGAGGTTACAATATTTCCATTCCTATCACAATAACCATGTGTGGTCCATTGGTTGGGCATTGACACATCGATAGGAAGGTCATGAGGTCAAACCCTATAGGATCCAACGTCCTTGACATGTCTTATGATCACTTTTCATTCCCCCGAGGTGCCACATGGAACCCTATAATTGGGCCATGTGGCATGCTCCAATTTCTCCACATATGTACCTAGTTAGCACTCAACTCAGTATCATGTCAACCTCTTCCTACCATATGTTAGCTTGAGACCTTGCCACGTGTTTCCACCTCAACCTACCATATCACTTCCAAATCAGCATGACATATCAATTTTATAACTTTCTATGTCATTAGTGTGGACTACCACATCATGATCCACATAGTGCAATGTGGCATTTCCTGGTGCTTCCACATGGTATCCCTCCATACCCTCTTTTGTTTTTTGACACAAACTTTAGACTACCATAAATTTTTCATATGATCTCCCTTTGATGTGTTTGAAGTTACGTTAGAATCATCTTGCTAAGCTATTCTCCATGGCACTATTTCCATTAGGTTTTAGGAATTTCTAATTTTTAGGATTTTCTATATCCTTGTGAATAATTCATCCCGGCCGAGAGAGTTTTGGAAAAAAAAGGTTATTACTTGAACATTAAGTATTTTATCTACCTCCCCACTTGTCCAGTATATGACCACCCTATTATATGTACCTATATCATCACAATAAATTGTTGGCATTGATTTTTTGATGAGTTGTTTGGTTGGAATTGATGTCAACCTAGTAGCATGGTATTGGAGGATGAATTAAAGTTGATGAGTGTTGCAGTGACTAATGGCTGGCATTGATATCAACCTGGACTTATGCTGGAGATGATATGAATTGGTTTATATTGTTTCTTATGTTGCATGGCTATAGTGGTTTCTGGTTGTTGATAGCATGTGAGGCATAGAAAATTTGTTTGTGCATTGGTTTCACACTTGGATTGTGTATTTTTTGTAGAAATTACATAGAACTACAAGGAAAAGTCCCTCTAGCTAATTTTTTTGAGGAACCCCACAGAAAAATACCCCATACATTTGTTTCTAGCAGAGGTTACTAGAGGAGGTTGGCAGGCGAAGGGTTTTGGGTATGTTTTCTGCTTGGTGCACTTATCATTAAATGTCTCCCCAGTGCTCTGGAATCGCGAACGCACCCATGTGCACAAAAACATTGGCACACCGGACACCATGCACTCTGTACACACCTGCATGATGCGTCGTATTATTCTATAGAACCGGTGTGTCACAACTCTTCCGCGCCAGTGCATTATAAAACATCACACCAAAACCGAAACCACCCGGTGCAGTAGAAAGAAATCGCACCGGTGCATCATGAAACAACGCACCAAAACACAAATCAACTGGTGCGTTTGTAAGAAACAGAACCGGTGCGCCTATAAACCACACAGATTAATAAAGGTTTAAATTAAAAAAAATTATGGTGAAAAACCCAGATTTTCCAGTTTTCCAGTGCTCCTGAGCTCTCAATTACCGGTGTGCGCTATACCATATAACGCACCAGTGTGCACCAAACATTGGCACACCAAAAAACGTGTGGAACATACACGCACCTCTGGGGCATCCTATTACTGTAACGGACCAGTGCATCACTACTCTTTTGCGTCGGTGCATCATAAAGCACCGCGCCAAAACAGAAATGTGCCGGTGCATTCTTATCCAAGAGCACTGGTGTGCCTATAAACCACATGCACCAGAATAACATTAGATAAAAAAAAAGTTAAGGCCAAAAAATCGTTGCTTTACGATTATTCCGCACCGTTGCTTTACAAATATTCCGCCTCGGTGCATCATCAAAACTTCATACCAAAACTGAAACATCCTGGTGCAGTGTTAGGGAACCGCCCCTATGCAATATAAACAACGTGCCAAAACTGACACCGCCTGATGCGGTTGTAAGTAAGCATACTGGTGCGCCTGTAAAACCCCGCACACCGGAACAGGGTTAAATAATAAAAAATTACGGCAAAAAAACCTCATTTTTCACTTTCCTCAGTGCTCGAGAGCTCTCAAGCACCAGTGCCATTTCCTTTTCTCTGAGCTGCCCTGACATCGGTGCTCTCATTGCACCCATTGCATGCACTACTGCTCTGCATTAGCCACCAATCTCCATCTTGCATTTTGAAAAACGGTGGGCAAATTTTCTTTTGCAAATTTTACAGCCAATATGCCTCCTCGATGGCGAAATGTACAGGTATTTTTCTATTTTTCCATAACTAAGCCTTTTAGCGGATTAGAAATTGAAATAACCTTAAAAAAAACCATTAAAAAGGAAAAAAAAAATTGTTGTGCAGTGCGCTGGAGCTGTTCGGCTCGCACCGCATAGCGATGATGCCTGTAAAATTTATAGGCAGCACTGCCACCGGTGCTAATGGTAGCCGCACCATTTTCGGGGTGGTACCAAAAGGCGCTACAAATAAATTTAAATTAAAAAAAAAAATGCGGTGCGCTCATTTATCTAGGCGCACCATTGACCACTGGAATCACCGTGTGGTGCGTTGATGGAATTATACACCCTGGTGTCTGTCAGTGCACTGCATTCTGTATTCCGAGAGGGTCAACGGTGTGGCCGGGTAAAAGACCGCACCGTCGACTATGTAATTGTCATGAAGTCGGTGCGCTGACACGACTATATGCGCGGGGGTGTATATTTTAATCAGCGCACCACTATTCTGAACTTAGATATAGTCATCGGTGCTTGAAAAATAGATAGCTACATCGAGGCCGGTGCGTTTTATTTCAGTAGGGGCACCGGCATCGGTGCGCTACAATTTTAGGCCGCACTGCCACCAGTGCGTGACTGTTTTTATGGTGCACCGACTTGTCTGTTTGTTTTTTTTCAAGAAAAAATATATATGTATATTCCTAAATACATGTCTTTTTTAATCAAAAAAATTTATTTAATATGGCAATGATTCAGAGAGAAGAGGAGGAATAGTAGCAACAACAGGCTGAACAGTATGACATGATTCGCCAATGGGAGGCCCAAGAGAGGGAGAGAGATGCATACCCTCATCCTATTACTGCAGATACCTAAGGGATCCTTAGGTAGGTAGGCCTCCTCAAGTTCTATGAGGAGGCTACTTCCCTAAAGGCCCATAGTGTGTTTTTGAGATATCTTATCTGCAGGTGGAATGCCCACTGACAGGCTTTTCAGGTTGGTCCTGACCAGTGGTACACACCCACTGAGGAGGATATTTATTTTATTATAGGACTATCGAGGAGAGGGGTGGATTTTCCCTCATTCCTAGATGTGCCAGCTGGTTGTGTAGTAGGGAGTGAGTTAGTTTACTCCTAGAGATACATTGGAGCACATGTACTATCTCCTTCAGAGTTTTAGGTACCTGGAGGTCAGTTACGTATAGGTGCTTTTAGTAGAAAAGACGTGTAGTGCGTCTCCCTTATCATTTCGACCATTTCGCACGACACCAGTGACGGGCATCGTATTAGTTTCTTGCTTTTATATATGTTGATTCTTTAGTATAGCAACCACGACTTGTCAGGTGGTCTGCCATTTTTTTGCTGTAGTTTTGTATGGCCTTAGATAGATGGGATACTCATGCAAATGGGAGGGTCAACTTCCCTTTTTCTTCAGAGTTGTTTTGTTTATTTTTTGAGAGGTTTCCAGAGATGAGACCTAGTTTTGTTCGACAGCCTCGTAGGCCGATGTTTGAGGCTCGTATGCACATGTGGGGGCAGATGATGTCCAAGAGGGGAGACACTATGCTTCCAACTAGGATATCGCATGATGCATTGGAATTACTAGCTAGTGTTGACGAGCTGCATCCATTCATTATGGTCCCATGTCCTTATGCTGGATTAGGTTGGCGAGGGTGTCCCAACATCCTCTTCACAGATAATCAGCCACTAGATGATAGAGGTAATATGAATGCTTTATCTATATTTATTCTAACATGTTCTTTAACTTGTCTTTATTAAATTGTGTAATGAAATTGTCTAATTATTGTTGTGTACTTGTATATATTTTGCAGACATTGGCCCTTTTGATGGTGAGGAGATGACGGATCCACCACATGATCCAGGTGTGGATCCTAATGATGACGATCAGGACATGGCTGATGCTGAGGAGGATTATGATAAGGATGAGGCCGGTGCAGTAGGGAGACATGCTTCTGCTCATGGTGCACCGATACTGCCTTTTGCTAGGCACGGTCGACCTGAGACTAGATATAGGATGGAGTTGGGCAACCAACTCTGTGCATTGATTGTTGATGCGGGCATCAGGCCTGCTCATTACAGGGACATACATGCCGATGATAGGCTATTACAGATGTGGAGAGGCATGTCGCGTGACAAGTACGACCTGATGCAGCATGTCGTAGGAGCTATGATAGCTGTTACGTGACCGAGGAGGACTGTCCGTAGTTATAGACGTAGTCGAGCCACGGCACATGATGGACAATCCGCGAGCAACGAATCAAATGCATCTCATGATCATTCAGCTTGCGGTGCACCCGATGAGCATGAGGCTCCTCTGGTAGCATTTGACAGTCATCATGGAGATGAGGCTAGACCATCGGCCACGTCCAGTCAACAACCTGCAGCATCCATTAATACTAGTCATGATCATGAGCAGGCTGGACCATTGACCGCCGAGGTTGCACTATTGACTGAGCAGGCCTCCACTAATACTTCTCATATTGATGTTATACTACCACCAACGGATGCATCCATCAGTACTAGTGATCATGATCATGAGCAGGATCGACCATCGACTCTCCAGGCTGCACCCAATTTTTTTGAGCAGGCATCCACTTGTACTTCTAATGATGTTGTTATACTACCACCATTTGATCCATGACATTTATATTACAGTTGTATATTTTTAACATTATTCAGTTATATATATATATATATATATATATATATATATATATATATGGTCCATGTATTTTATGTTCATGTTGCAGTTGTACTTAATTTTCATGTTGGTGATCATCATGATGTTGTGCATATTGTTAGGTCATGTTAGATATGTTCATTTAATGTTTAGATTGTAGATAGATTTGTATATGTGATAGCATGAGTTATTTGACATGAGATGTATATTTGATGTTTGTGTTGTGAAGATGTTAATATATAATGTTAATTTGATGTGTGAATGTGTTTATTAGTCGAATATGATGTTTGTACGATGGTTATCATGATTATGATGATGTTTATTAATTAATTTAATATTAAATGACCATGATATTTATTAAATATTATGTAGTGATTGTAATTGAAATTTTAATTTTAATTATATGTAAAATTGTAAAATTGTATTTGCATTTGTACTAATTGTAATTTTAACTGTAATTGTATGTAAAATATTTATTAATGTAAAATTTTAATTTTAATTGTAATATTTAATTTATTCTAAAATGATTGTAATTATATATATGAAAAATTGTAAAATTGTAATTCTAATTCTAATTGTATATAAAATTCTAAAATTGTAATTGTATTTGTTATTGTAATTTTAATTGAATTGTATGTAAAATATTTGTAAAATTGTAATTGTAATTGTATGTAAAATTGTAAATGTAATTGTATGTAAAATTCTAAAATTGTAATTATATTTGTAATTGTAATTTTAATTGAATTGTATGTAAAATATTTGTAAAATTGTAATTGTAATTCTATGTAAAATTGTAAATGTAATTGTATGTAAAATTCTAAAATTGTAAATGTAATTTTAATTGAATTGTATGTAGAATATTTGTAAAATTGTAATTGTAATTGTAGATGCAATTCTGTGTAAAATTGTAAATGTGATTGTATGTAAAATTCTAAAATTGGAATTGTATTTGTAATTGTAATTTTAATTGAATTGTATGTAAAATATTTGTAAAATTGTAATTGTAATTGTAAATAATTTTATGGAAAATTGTAAATGTAATTGTATGTAAAATTAAAATTGTAATTGTAATTCTAATCGTAATTCATTTATGTGAAATTAATGTAAAATTGTAATTGTAATTTTAATTCTAAGTGTAATTGTAATTTTAATTGTAATTTTATGTAAAATATTTGTAAAATTTTAATTCTATTAATGTGAAAATTTTAATTGTATTAATCTGAAATGATTTTATTAAAATATTTAAATTTGTAAATTTGTAAATAATTGTAAAATAACAAATCTAAAATAATACGAATTTTTGTAACATAATAAAGTTTAGAAAATAATGAAAATAAATTCATGTACTTTATAATTATCATTATTTTATTATGATCTTACATACAAAAAAAAAAAAAAACTTTTTATACGATCTAGTGCGCTTATCATCCTAACACCACCACACAGGTGCATCGTATTAAGAAGATGCAGCAGATGCTTCTATCTGCACTGGTAATGAATAAACACAAATAAAAAAACACAACTCTATTTTCTTTAAGTGGAAAAAAAAGTGGCAATTTGAAAAATGGGTGGCAAAATATTTTCGAAAATCTAATTTCATAAAATAATTCTTTAAATACTAAACACTTTTCATTATTTCACTATTTTTGCTAAAATTTTCAGCCAGATATTTGCAGGAGACAAACCTAGAGCAAGAGAGCAGGAGGGCACTGTGGAGTAGCGAAATACGTTCTAACAGAAGTATTCAGATAATCAGAAACCAAACCTCGAGTGATTCAAACCTTGTATCATAGAATTTGAAACCATTTCGTGATTAAATTTGATTACTTTTTTTACTTTTTTTCTGCAGTTTTATCCATTTTTACCCTAGACCCTTCATTTTTTTGTTTTTTCCCTTTCTTCTCCCCGTTTCTGTGATTTCAGAATTAGGGTTTTCATTTTAGATTGACGTCCAACCCATAGGACGACTTGCATAGTCAGATCCCAATCCATTCGGCCATTGCGTGAATTTTTGAAAAAATAGACTTTTCTTTATCAGTGCGCCATGCGTACACTACCGCACTGGTGCACTGTATTATACAGCGCACCGCACAAGTAGTGTAGTAAAAAAAATGAAAACATTTTTTCTAAATCCGTGTGCCAAATATGAAATAGGGCATTGGTGCTCCATTTAACTAGGCAAGCGCCGTACGGTGTATTACACTGTTTTTGCGGTGCGTTTATAATACCCCACGCACCGTTAGGTCTATTACACTATTTTTTGCAGTGCGTTTATAATACCCAATGCACCGTATGGTGTATTATACTATTTTGCGCTGCGTTGTTAATATCCCCACGCACCGGCTGTGGTGCGGACCTCATGAAAGCCGCATCGGTGTCTTTAGATTTATTTTCTACCTGAAAAGTTGAGAACTTATTTATAAATATATTAATGAATGCTATGGTACAGGTTTCAAATTGATAAAAAAATGTCTGACAAGAGATCAAGTAACAAAAATACTGTTAACACATCAAGAAAAGCAAAAAAGGCAAGTTCCTTGTAAATTCTTTATAAAAAATATTATTTTTGAACTATATGTAAGTTTAAATAATATGTATTGTTTACTATGTATCATGCAGAGCCACAAAATGACGAAGCTCGATATGATTATTTCTGATCTAGGACGAAAAGAGTGGAAAAGTTTAATGAAAAAATTGCAAAAGGATGAATTAGGTGAATGAAAAAATACTATCGATCCAATATGAGTTTCTTTTTTTAATTATCATTAATAATATACTTAAAATTATTAGATAACATGTGTCAAATAGTCTACTAATTCACATATGTTTAATGTTCTACAGGGACCAACAACTCAGAAAATGAATGTTGTTCTAAGAAAAGAAAAAAATTTGAACATGCAAATGAAAATGAATTGCTCTTTAGCTCATTTGGAGTGGTGTTGGAAGTTAACGAAAGGGGGAAATTTTTTTACAAAAGTTTGAGGGATCTAGTGGAACGAATGTATAGACATTCTTTCCACTTACAATAAAAAAATCAATCCAATGATTCCAAGAACTAAATTTTATCTAAACTACATGAAGATTTTCCAGAGAATTGGTCAATGAGACATGTCAGGCTTTTAATAGCAAAAATGTACAACAACAAAAAAAAATGAATGAAAAAGTAATATTCCTTTAAATGTTTGTCTAGAATTATTTATAAATATCACTTTTGTTATATTTACTTTTCATATATCAATATAAAATTAAATAGTTTATTGTCATGTTACATTTTCAGGAAGATTATGAAAATCTCAAAAGATGAACGAGCTGATATCAGAAATATGCCAGTAGGAATGTCCAAAAAGGTGTACAAGGAGATGGTCAAAGAAATGGACAAAATTGCATCGCGGGAGGAGCCATCTCAACAACAATGTGCTTCAAATGTAATATGTAATCATTGAATTTTTCGATCATTAGGTACAATAAATAAACAATTTAGCATTAAATATTAATTTTCAAGAATTTTATTACAGAAAAGAAAAGAAAATGGAACCCATTCAACACATAAAATAGGACGACAAGGAAGAAAAGGGTTGATCTCTAAGTTTGTGAGTAATTGTTACTTCCTTATAACAACTTAACTAGATTTCATTTTTGTATTTTTTAAGTTGTTTTACAAAAACCATCATTGAATGTCTTCAAACAGGTGCTAAAATACAAAGAATAACCATCATATGAATTGATTGAAATTGGGTTAAATATGGGTTGTGAGTATATGTTGGCATATCAGAATTTAATTGTGGAATTTGTAAGCATCTATTGATCTTGTTTTACTTAGCTCCGTCTATAATTAATAGAACAAAAACACCTTTTATATTAAATATATGATTTGTTATGGGGTATAAAACTTGCAAGAAACAAAGTATGGAACTCCGCCAACAGATGAAATTTTGAAAGATTGCATGGTACATGTTAGCCACCTATAAAATTTGTTATATAAAATGGTGGCTAAATCTTTTTAGCCTTTAAGAGATAGTTTCCTTTGAAAACTTATCATCTTTTGAAGTCTTCTGATGTTTTTTATCCTTTGGATTAATCTTCATTGCTGTTTCACTATAAGCCCTAAAATACCTGTTGTTTACCAAGAAACAACTGCTCATGAGGCTCCATTTTCCATCATTTCATTCCTCCTTTTCACTCACCAATAATTCCATTTTCACCCTTATTTCCCTTACAAAAATCCCTCTATAAACCTCCATTTTAACCCCTAAATCATCCTAACCCTATTTAAACCTTATGTCCCCTTTTTTTTCATTTGGTTTAAAAATCCTCTCTTTAGCCTATCGAAACTCTGTTTTAGACTTAAAAACCCTATTTTTTGGCCTAAAAATCAGTTTTCTGCACTATAAGGTTCTTAAGCCCCCAAGGGCTTATACCCTTCAGCCCTTTCCCTCATATATCCTAGAGCCCGCAATCGGGCGCTTAGAACATAAAACCCCATGCAAAAAAACCCCTTTCCTTCTATTTTCCTCTTTCCCGACATTATGATCTAAAAACACATCCAGACCGTTGATCTTTGCAGATCAACGACCATCAAGCTCCATCCTTCTTCCCATTCACCCTGCCTTACCTTTTCCTCTATCCACCTATCCGCTCCTCCTTTCGATCTCTGCCGCCCGATCAAAAGATCCAACGGTCAGGATCTCACCCATCTTTCACCCTGCGACAAAGCAACCATACGTCATAATGGGGTCCCACTACATTCCTCCTCCGCACAAATTTCATGATCGCGTTCTTTCCGCGCCATTGGATCTAGAGCCTCTGATCCGATGGTTGACAATCCATATCACAAAATTTTTACGCCCAAGAGTTAACGCTAAAATTTTTTGCGAAATGAGCAGTATTGGGAGGGACAGTTATCAAGTAATGTATGGAATCATGTTTTTTTCTGCAATAACGCCTACCCCCCCAAACGTTGCGTGAAAACAATTAATGGTTTTCCCAAAACCACTTCTTCTCAATTCGCGCCCGAAATCAAATTTAAACCTCTGTTTCATTTTCCACCACGATTTTGCTCCTCCCACTGCTGCATCCACTCATCCTCACTGCTCCGAAACACTTCCATCAAGCCTCCAAAGCAGTTTTAAACCTATCTTCATAGGATTTATATATTTTTTTATTGTTTTATGTAGGTTCTATGGAGTTTTCCCATAGTTATAAAGATAATGCGAAGGCCAGGAATAACGATTCCAAACCTTCAGTACAGGAAAGGATCTAAGGATTTTTCAATTCCACAGTCTCGGTCGATAGATCATGATTATCGATCCCTTCAACAGAAACCCTCCAACTGCATAAAACCATTTGTGCCAGTGAAGACAGAACAACAAAGTATATCAGAGTGAAGAGATTAACGATAAGGGGATTAAAGTCAAATCCTGAAGATCAGGGTGTTTAATCCATAGGTTAAAGAGATTAAGACAGTGTCAAAGAATGAAGACTCAAAGACGAAGATCAAAGCTAATTAAGCCTAAACACAGACCAAAAGAAAATTAAAAATGTTTAAAGGTAAATAGAGAAAAATATCAGTAAAAGAGGTCTCCACTGCCACATTAGAGACCATTCATCTTCTTTAGCTACCAAGAGTGCCACCTGCAGTCTCAATAAATCAAATGAGGGCACAGTTATTACCTAGTCAGAAGATATTTGCCTAAAGATAGTTGAACAGTTATTTCAAACTAAAAATCATATTTTAAACTGTCAGTGAAGTTATTGTAAAAGATAAAAAGAGCCTTAAAGTCAATTTTTTTGTCCACTAAGCCAAAAAAGCAGAAATGGAAAAATGAAACAGAGTTGTAATTTGATGCATTTCTGCCTTATGCCTTGCATGGTTTTCAAGGCTAGGAACTGCATTTAGTATAGAATTAATGATACTCAACCCTAAGAAACTCTTCCACCTCCTAATTTTCTTATAAAATCTCCTTAAGGAGCACATTGTAAAGGGTTGGTATTTGGATATCTGTTGCATGTAAATAGTTTTCTGAAGCTGCTGTAGCTCTGTTTGTAATTGAAGACACATAAGCTGAGATGAGAAGTTTGGAACTGTAGAGGCCCTTCTGGACTTGAATATTGTAACTGGTTTGAACATCAATATACAAGTTGATTCATGGGATCCTGGTCTATGTCAATGGTGATATTTTTCTCACTGTAAATTGTTATTTTCTTTTTGTTTCCATTTTTTCCACTTTTCTCCGATAAAGAACATCAAATATAGAGCTAGGATTTACTCTTAGAAGTACCCTAATCTCACTGATAAGCTTTATCTTTATGTTTTCCTCCAATTGTGTATTTAAGAATGATTTAATACAGTCCAAACAGTTAAGGAATGTTGGTGAGCCCATGTCTTACTGTCTAAAACTCTAAATGTTGTTCTTGAATGATATTTTCATTACATGCTAAGTAGAGTTAAACTAGGAAAGTCTATGGTTTGCCCTCTCTTCTAGTTCTTTCTCCAAAGGTTGTTTGAAAGTTTCCCTAAGAGTATGCCAAAAGCAGGATAGGTTCAAAGTCCTTACTTGATCTTAGGCCATTCTTTGTTTATCTTAAATGTTGTCTTAAAAGTCCGCTAATTAAAGTTGAACTAGGGAAGTCTATGGTTAGCCCTATCCTCTAGTTTCTTCTCCAAAAATTACTTTGAAAAGTTCCCTTTGAATATGCTGAAAGCAGGCTAAGTTAAAAGTCTTTACTTGATCTTAAGCTATTCTATGTTTTTTTAATGTTTTCTCTTGAAATTATATCAAAAGCAGGCTAGTTTAAAAGTACTTACCTGATCTTAGATTACTTTGTGTCTTTCCTTAAGTGCATGCCAAAAGCAGGATAGTTTCAAAGTACTTACTTTATCTTAGGCTGCTCTTTGTTTCTTCATTTGTTTGATTTCCCTCACTCCACTTTTTAATGTTTATTCCATAAAATCAACTTAAAGATATCCTTAGACATAGATGACTTGCCCCATGGACCACTCTTGAGCCTTGTTGTTTCAATTAAACCCTATTATAACTCCATAGCCCAATGGACTGATGTTGCTCCTTGCCTATCTTATCAGCTGAACCATTCCTTCACCTACTTTCACCTTCACCCCTCATAAATACTTACTTCATCTTCATAATATCCTTGCCCAACCAAAACAAACAAAAACCCTTGTTCTTCATAACTATCCTAATACCATAAACTGGCCTCAAAGATATATCATTATTTACATATATAGAGAGATCCCTCTCTGGATCCAGGAGGGCTAGATCCTAGGATCCCAAAGTGGCTTGATGTTGTCTTGTATTTTGGATTTGCCAATCTGCCAAAACACAGGAACCCCAACAGTACATGTTTTTGAAAGAATGTGTATAGTCTATGAGTCAATTGTTGCTATGGTACATCATTTTTATTTTCGATTTACATTGATGTATATTATTTAATATTGAAATTTTGATTATTCTCACCAATGTATATACAAACATTTCAGTTTATTTTTATGTTTGTAGATGGAAGGTGAAGAAGAAGAAAACAATCAACGACATGAACAAAACATTCCTGAAAATAACCCATCATGGAAGTAGCTCTAACAGTGACAACAGTTCAAGCGAAGAATGATGATCACTATGTTTGGATATCAAAGCAAGGCGTTTTATTTTTTGAATTATGTCTGTGAAATCAGACATTTTGTTTAATGTATCGGACATAGTGTCCCAACTGAAAGACAAAGGGATACGAATAACTGTCCCATTTTGTATGATAAAGTTTGTCTTATATATATATATATATATATATATATATATATATATATATATATATATATATATAAATGATCATAAAATATGTTTTAATTTATTCTATTGCATTCTCCATTGTCGCTATTGCGTTTTCCATTGTCGTTCTCAAATGCACTAATAAAAATTTAATTCATATGAATATTGTTATAAGATATATATGTGTCAACTTTTCATGAATAATGAATTTTAAAAAACCACATAATTCTGATATGATATAACAAATTAATCCAAACAACACATTCAAATGCATTAATAAAAATGTAATTAGTATGAATTTTGTTATAATATTTGTTGACTTTTGATGAATAATGAATTTGAAACAATCACAATAATTGGATTTTCACAGGTCGATGTTTCTAAAAAATACAAAATCAAAACCGGTGCATGTCCGTAACTGTTGACTGGTGCGTTTATGTGTCTATACACACTGGTGCTGTTGTACGATCTATGGGAACTGCACAAATACTGATACCAGTTATAAATATTGGTGTGTTTGTGTGATACTTCGTACCGGGGTGTTTATCTATCTATAAGCACCGGTGCATTTGTATGATCCATGTGAATCGCACGAATACCGATACCAATTATAAATCTTGGTGCCTTTCTATGATATGGCACACTAGTGCATCATAAAGGTATATGCACCGGTGCATTGATACAACCTATGGGCATCGCACAAATCCCAAGACCAATTAGAATGGCCCCGTGCGTTGTATGACCAACACTACGCCCGATGCAGTTTTACACCTAAACGACCCGATGTGTTCGTTCGACTGAGACAACCCCGTGGCACTGTCTTCATGTATGCACCAGTGCATTAAATCCAGCGTAGCGCACCGATGAAAAAAAATCCGTAATAACCTCCGACCTCCCATTTTTTTTTAGTTGTGTTGAATTTATGTTAAAAGCTTCGCTAAAACCTCCGTAACCATAAATGAATGTTGTAGCAAATGTTTTTTTTACAATTTTGGCCAATTTTATAACACTAAAAACCTCCTTTCTAACCTCCGCTAGAGGGTCTTTTCCTTGTAGTGTAAGCAGGTGTAGATTATGTTAGTGTAGGTGTTGGAAAATTTGTGAAGCAGTTTGATGGCCTATATGCTTGTGCAACTGGTTGACGAAATTCAAGTAAACGTAGTTTTACTTGTGTTGCTGATGGAGATGGATCAGTGGTTTGTTGGAATGTTACATTGGATACAATGAGTCCTAAAGGTCCTATAGAAGGTTGAAAATAAATGGAACAATTTTGGCCAGGTTTTGAGCTGAAGAAAGTTGACTTTGACCATCCTTTTCCATAATCACATGCTTTATGGGTAAAGGGAATGGTTTTAGGCTCCAATCACTGACAAAGTAGGCCCAAGGGAGTGGTTATAGCTCTAGTCACATGCTAGACAATGTTAAGGGGGTGATTGGGCCTATAAGTGAAAATTTCCTCCAGATTCCTCTTGTTTTGCATCTATTTCAAGATTTTATTATAAGGAAATTAATTGTAATTTTGTGGAGAAGCTTCTATTGGCTAAATCAACTATAGACTCAAGTTTTTTAGGTGTGAACACATTAATAAAGTAAGTAGTGAAGAATATGGATACTTTTTTTAAATATAGGAGCACATATTGCAGAGCTGAAGTCTCTAGGTCAAGTTCCTATTGTTGAATAATTTCAGAGGCTAATGTTTGAGTTCAAAGCATGTTTGTATTATATATTTTGAGATTCTTATGGAGGAGGAGATGAGGAGAGTATTTCTCCAAGATAAAAAATGATTTATTTATGTATGCAGGGGCTAAGATTTGATTTATATATTTGTAGCAGTGGTTCATATTTCTGTTGTTTATTTTATATTATTTCCAACTAATGTATTGTGGCCATGTGTGTTGAGTATGGTGTGTGGATGTGAGAGAGAAATATGAGTAGTTTTATTTATTGTGTGTGGATGTTCTAGTGAATTGAGATTATTTTCAATCATTTTTTTATAGATTTGAGGTTGTTTCATTGATTGGTATTTTGGTATTATTGATTTAATTAGAGAAGAAATTGTTGTTTTTGGGTGCATGGGTCTAGTATGAAACATTGTGAATGTAATATTCCAAATAGGAAAAGATAGTAATACAAAACATAATAAACTGGAAACTATAACAATATTGAAATAAACTAAAAAAACCATAAAAATAAACAAAAAAACTGAGCTATTTTATTAATATGAAGGTGAAACCAATACAACAGTGCTTCAAAATAGATATCACTCAAGCTGGCAAAAGTGGGCTAGAATGGCCTCAAAATCTCCCACTGAAAACACTACTCTCTGTTGCACTGTTGGAGCTCTCCCTTTATGTTGCGCCACTGGAAATGTTGTTGCTAGGTGAATAGGACTGTGTAGATGAGGGTGCTATGGTGCTTAGAAAAGCCCAAGATTTAGAATTCAGATTCTATGGCAAAAACCCAGAATAACCCAAAAAGGATTTCTGGATTGGATGACCTTAGAAAATCACCCTCCTAGGGTGTGCAATGCATAATTGCTAGGTATGCCAGACTATGGGCTGAACTGAAATATAGAATAGCTGCAAGTACTCCCCAGCCTAGCTATTGAAGGGTTGATCCCTTCAATGGATTCCAAGTGGAAATGCTATGGAATTTCCCCCTATTCTAATGAACTCTGCTACTAGATAGTGTAAGTCACTGAGTAACTGTGTAACAGTAGAGGGTTTGCAAGTGGTCTAAATTTCGGATGATGAGATCAGCTCACATGAACAACAAGAATCCTCTCCTAAGTAGGCACTCGAAGTCCCCCGAGGATGAGGTTGGGATCCACACTCAGAGACAACCTCGTGCTAAAAAACATTGTAGACTCGGCTAAACAACTCAAGCATGCTCAAGTCATGAATGAAAAGAAAATAATAATAATCCAGAATGATCTCTATGGCTGCCATCCCCTTCATTATATGCTTGTGAGCCCTCACCCTCTAGTCTTTGTATGGCTTCCATCCCCTTCCTTATATCTTGTGAGCCCTCACATTAAATTGACATAGAAGAAACTATAGTTGATGTACTTGCGACTGCTTTTTACAGAATTCCAATCCAATGCTCAGAGAGAGAGTTATGACGATTTTCCCACGGTCACCTCTTTGAGATGAAATTCTGGAACCTGAACAATCCCTAACTTCCACAGACCCTATCTCAAAAAATTTTGCGAATCAAGCTCTGAAATTTTTCTGCAAAGTTCCTTAGGATTGCGGCTTCGCTCTGGGAAAATTTCAGCTTCTTAACCCTCTTAGAAAAAAAGTTATAGCGAAAATACCATGGTGACCTATTTGTTAAATTTAGGAACCTCCAAAAATCCCTAACTTGCACAGATCATATCTCCAAAAATTTGCGAACCAATATCTGAAATTTTTCTAGGAAGTTCCTCAGGATTTCGGCTTCGCTCTGTAAACATTTAAGCTTTTGAACCTTCCTAGAAAAAATGTTATAGCTAAAATTCCACGAATGACCTGTTTGTAGTAGCAAAACCCTAGAATCCAAAGCTCTAATACCAAATGTTATGAAACCAATTCCAAAATAGAATAAAGGAGAGATCAATGCCTTAGAAATAAGCCACCTCAAGGGGGCAACCTCCAATACATTACGTAAATGAACAATTCTTGGATGATTCAAATGACCAAAACCTCCTTTCTATATATAAGAGTCCATGGGGCGACAATGTGATCCTAGTCGACCTAACGATAATAATGTAAGGGCACAATAATAACAATATGGGGGTTACAGGGGTACAATAATAACAGTAATGGGGTTATAATAGCAATAATAAAGGACTATATTAGTAACATAGGGACCTCAAAATCCACACCGAATTTCAAAAAAATTCTCAAAGAGAAACAAAATTCGTCTATTCTGCACAAAACCCATGTCTCAGATTGTTAGGTCCCTATATTACTAGTATAGTCCCTTATTGTTGTTAGTGTAACCCCCTTATTGTTATTGTTGTACCCTTGTAACCCCAATATTGTTATTATTGTGCGCTTACATTATTATTGTTAGGTCGGCTAGGACTATATTGTGACCCCCTGGACTCCTATATATAGAAGGAGGTTTTTTCATTTGTATCATCCAAGAATTGTTCATTTATGTAATGTATTGGAGGTTTCCCCCATGAAGTGACTGATTTCTAAGGCGTTGATCTCTCTTTTCTTCTATTTTTGGAGCTGGTTTCATAACATTTGGTATCAAAGCTTTGGATTATAGGGATTTTGCTGCTCCAAACAAGTCATTGAGGAATTTTAGCTATGACTTGTTTTGTACAAAGTTTTGGAAGATGAAATTTTTATAGAGCGAAGCTACAATCTTGAGGAACGTCGTGTAAAAATTTCAAATCTTGGTTCACAATATTTTTGGAGATATGATCTATGGAAGTTAGAGTTTTTTTCAGGCTCCCGAATTTAACCTAAAAAGGTCAGCATGGAATTTTTGCTATAAATATTTTTCTATGTAGGTTCAGAAGCTAAATTGTTTAGAGAATGAAGCTGACATCCTGAGGAAATTCACGTAAAATTTTTTAGATCTTGGTTCACAATATTTTCGGAGATATGATCTGTGGAAGTTAGTGTTTTTTCAGTCTCCCAAATTTCATCTCAAAGAGGTGACCGTGGGAAAATCGTCATAACTCTCTCTCAGAGCATCGGATTGGAATTCTTTAAAAATTCCCCTCAAATACACAGACTATAGTTTCCTTTGTATCACTTTCAGAGTCAAATAAGGAAACAGTGACACATGGAACACCGTACAAATTCACTCTACTGAACTAGTCCATAATTAGGTCATTGTGGGAGATTGGGTATAACTTTGGCTAGAAGAATCCAAATCAGGTTAGACCTGTCACATTGTAAAGAAGATGTAGAGGGCTACTACAGGGCCAAATTCTATAAGCAAGAAAAAAGTGTGTATTTTTTTCGAATTGCATAAGTCTTGTGCGAAAAATCAGTTTGAATTGATTCCAAGGGCATATTCTAGAATAGATATCGGTATTGCGTTCAAAAATGCCCCCTAAAAAGAATTCAAAACCCATTAAGCCTTTGTAAGGCTCTACTAAGACTCATGAAGATGAAGAATGGAAACATGACATATCAAAATTACAAGAGAAAGTGCACCAAATTTCACTCTCGAAAAGAGAAACAAAAAATGAAATGGAAGTTTTGAAGAAAGGCATATTAGAAGCTAAGATGGATGGTTTGAAGAAAGGAATGAAATCTAAGATGGATGGCATGGAAGATAAGATGGAGGGAATGGAAGCTAAGATGGATGACATGGAAGAAAAAATTAAAGACAACATGGAAAACATGAAGAATGATCTAAAAGCAGACATTGAAGGTTTGAAAAAGTTGATACAAGAAATGTTTCCTAATGGTGAAAAGATAGTAGAGGAAACTCATGGGGAGAATAAAATAAATGTTAATCATGATTTCATAAACTCTAATGTTGTATGGAAGAACCACCATATCCAAGGATGGATATGAGGAAGTTTGATGGCAAGGATCACGTAACATGGATACTACAGATGGAGCAATATTTTGATCTCAATAATGTGAAAAACACAAAAAAGGTACGCATTGCAACTTTAAATTTAGAACAAAATACATTTGTATGGTAACGATGGCTTTGCTCTCGTAAAAAAATTGTCACTTGGTCAATTTTTACGGAAGTAATGATAGCACATTATGAGGATACAAAAAGCAACACCTTCTTTAGCCAATTGATAAATCTCAAACAAAATGGTTCAGTGGTGGAGCACATTGAGGAATTCCAAAAATTGAATATAAGGGTAACTAATATTCTAGAGGAACACATGATTGATGTCTTCATAGGGACTTTAAAGGATAACATCCAACATGAAGTTCGTGTTTGGGAACCTGATTCATTGGAGAAGGCATTTATATTGGCAAGTTAAAATGAATGTAAAATTATGGCGACAAGGAAGCCTACCATTCACATCTATAGATATGGAAGTGTTTCTACTCCTAGACTTCCACAACCTATAAGGTTGACACCACAACAATTGGAAGAAAAAAAATCAAAAGGGATTTTCTACAGTTGTGATAAAAAATACACTAATGGTCATAAGTGTGCTGAGAAGAAATGATTTTGCATAGATTTTGAAGAGGAGGAAGAGAAAGAACAAGAAAATTCAAAAGAAGAGGATATACACCAGGAACCAACCCTAGAAGAAGAAGAAATGGGTCTGACTATATCTTGTAAAGCATTGGAAGGAATTACCACTCCTCAAACTCTCAAGATAGAAGGACATATCAAGAAGAAAAAGGTAATAGTGTTCATTGATTCAGGTCATACCCATAATTTTATTCATTGTAAGGTAGCCAATGAATTGAATTGTTTCTTATACCCAACACCACAATGTCAAGTGATGGTTGCAAATAGAGGAACGATAAGTTTCTCTGGAAAATGCCATAATATCAAGCTAACCATGGGGGAATTTTTATTGAATAGTCCAATGCTTTCCATTCCTATGGGAGGTATTGATGTTGTATTAGGATTACAATGGTTACAATATTTTAGGGTGGTAGGTTTTAATTTTCAAGAACTTTTCTTGAAAGTTTTTTCAGAAGGAAAGGAATTTGAATTACTGGGTATTGTAGGGAAGCCAAGAAAGGTAGTAAGCTCTAATATCATGACAAAGCTTCTAAAGAAAAGACAACGAGGCGTAATTGCATAATTATGCTCACTATAAGTTCCAACATCAAAATAATATATTTCTCCAGATCTCCAAAAAGTCTTGGAAAATCATTCCAAGGTGTTTGAAACTCCGAAAGGACTCCCACCTATTCGGGATCATGATTATGCTATTCATTTGATTCCAGGAAGTGTTCCTCCAAACATCGGGCCTTACATATATCATTATGTCCGAAAGAGCGAAATTGAACGTATGATTGTAGAAATGTTAGAGGCTGGTATAATTCAACCTAGTGAAAGTTCTTTCTCTGCTCTAGTAGTATTGGTGCACAAGAAGGATGGATCATGGCGCATGTTTCCGGATTATAGGGAGCTCAATAATCTCACTATTAAAGATAAATTTCCCATACCTGTGATTGATGAATTATTGGATGAATTACATTGAGCAATTTATTTTACCAAGTTGGATCTTCGTTGAAGATATCCTCAAATTAGAATGAAGAATGAAGATATTCCGAAAACAACATTTCAAACTCATGAGGGTCATTATAAATTTTTTGTCATGCCTTTTGGCCTTACCAATGCACCTTCTACATTTCAAGGGTTGATAAATTCCATTTTCAAACCCTTCCTTAGAAAATTTGTGCTAGTATTTTTTGATGATATACTAATCTACAACAGGTCTTCTAAGGATCATGTTCAACTTGTTGACAAGGTGCTCAAACTATTGGAGGAGAAACAATCATATGCAAAAATATCCAAATGTTTCTTTGGAGTACAAGAAGTGGAATATCTGGGTCATATAGTATCTCATTAGGGTGTTAAGGTAGACCCTAACAAAATTAAATCCATTAAGGAATAGAAAGTCCCCACAACCATAAAAAAATTGCGAAGATTTCTCAGGTTAACAGGGTATTATCAGAAGTTTGTTAAGAATTATGGGAGAATAGTAGCGCCTCTAAAAAATTTATTGAAGAAAGATTAATTTTCATGGACTCCTGAAGAAACTAAGGCCTTTGAACATATTAAAGAGGAAATGTGCCTAGCACTGGTCTTAGCTATGCCAAAGATTAATTTTCATGGACTCCTGAAGAAACTAAGGCCTTTGAACATATTAAAGAGGAAATGTGCCTAGCACTGGTCTTAGCTATGACAAACTTCAAAAAAACCTTTATTTTGGAATGTGATGCCTTAGGAAATGGAATTAGTGTTGTTTTAATGCAAGAAGGAAGACCCATTGCTTTTGAAAGTTACAATCTTTGGGGACGGTAGGTTTTAATTTTCAAGAACTTTTCTTGAATTTTTTTTCGAAAGGAAAGGAAGTTGAATTACTAGGTATTGCAAGGAAGCTGGGAAAGATAATAAGCTCTAATATCATGAAAAAGCTTCGGAAGAAGAAAAAAACGAGGCATAATTGCATAATTATGCTACTAGAAGTTGCAACACCAAAATCATCTATTTCTCCAATTCTCCAAAAAGTCTTGGAAAATCTTTCCAAGGTGTTTAAAACTCCCAAAGGACACCCACCTATTCGGGACCATGATCATGCTATTCATTCGATTCTAGGAATTGTTCCTCCAAACATCGGGCCCTACATATATCATTATGTCCGAAAGAGAAAAATTGAACATATGATTGCAGAAATGTTAGAGACTGGTATAATTCAACCTAGTCAAAGTTATTTCTCTGCTCTAGTAGTATTGGTGCAAAAGAAGGATCAATCATAGCGCATGTGTCTGGATTATAGGGAGCTCAATAATCTTAGTAGTAAAGATAAATTTCCCATACCTGTGATTGATGAATTATTGGATGAATTAGATTGAGCAATTTATTTTACCAAGTTGGATCTTTGTTGAAGATATCATCAAATTAGAATGAAGAATGAAGATATTCTGAAAACAACATTTTGAACTCATGAGGGTCATTATGATTGTTTCGTCATGCCTTTTGGCCTTACCAATGCACCTTCTAAATTTCAAGGGTTGATGAATTCCATTTTCAAACCCTTCCTTAGAAAATTTGTGCTAATATTTTTTGATGATATACTAATCTACAATAGTTCTTGTAAGGATCATGTTCAACTTGTTGACAAGGTGCTCAAACTATTGGAGGAGAAACAATCATATGCAAAAACATCCAAATGTTTCTTTGGAGTAAAAGAGGTGGAATATCTGGGTCATATAGTATCTCATGAGGGTCTTAAGGTAGACCCTAACAAAATTAAATCCATTAAGGAATGGAAATTACCCACAACCATAAAACAATTACGATGATTTCTTGGGTTAACAGGGTATTATCACAAGTTTGTTAAGAATTATGGGAGAATAGCAGCACCTCTAAAAAAATTATTGAAGAAAGATGAATTTTCATGGACTCCTGAAGAAACTAAGGCCTTTGAACATATTAAAGTGGCAATGTCCCTAGCACCAGTCTTAGCTACACTAGACTTCAAAAAAACCTTTATTGTGGAATGTGATGCATCAGGAAATGGAATTAGTGTTGTTTTAATGCAACAAGGAAGACCCATTTCTTTTGAAAGTTGTCCAATCAAAGGAAAGTATTTACAGAAAGATATTTATGAGAAGGAAATGTTGGAAATACTACATGCACTAAAGAAATGGCGACTAGCCTCACCTAATGGGAAGACACTTCCAAGTAAAAAATTGATTATGATATTCTTAAGCACTTTTTGGAACAAATACTATCTTCAGAAGAGCAGCAGAAATGGGTCACAAAGATGTTGGGTTATGACTTTGAAATCATCTACAAAAAAGGGAAGCTAAATGTTGTTGCAGATGCACTCTCAAGAAAGGATGAAGAGGTGGAAGCATTGCTTTGTGCCTTTTCTAATATCCCACCAGATTGGATAGCCAAAGCAGGGGATGAATGGAAGAAGGATGAAGAAGTGTGGACACTCATTCAAAAGTTGCAGCAACATCCTAGTATATCTGATACATTTATTTGGAAAAATGATTCCTTATGGTACAAATATTTCTTATAAATTTGTAAGAATTCCAAACTAAGACAAAATATTCTTTTGGAATTGGACACTTCTCCTTTAGGAGGATACTGAAGATTTTAAATAACTTACCACAGGGTGAAGAAAGAATTTTTTTGGGATGGCCTTAAATTTGATATTCAAAAGTTTGTGGCGGAATGTTTGGTTTTCCAGCAAAATAAAGTTGAGACAATTAAGACCTCAGCTCTTCTACAACCTTTATCCATTCCAACTCAACAATAGGAGGATATTTCAATGGATTTTATCACAGGTTTACCTAAGTTTGAAGGAAAGAGTGTCATCATGATGGTAGTTGATAGACTTACCAAGTATGCACAATTTTTTTCATTATCTCATCCATTTAAAGAAAGTACAGTTTCTACTGTATTTATGGAAACAATTCAAAATCTACATAGAAGCCCAATTATTACTGTAAGTGACAGAGATCTCATTTTTAATGGAAATTTTTCGACAAAATTATTTTCTTGTTTGGTTACTCAACTAGCTCATAGATCATCTTATAATCCTCAATCTAATGGTCAAAATGAGATAGTGAATAAATTTTTGGAAGGATATCTTCATTGTTTTGTATCTGATAAGAAAACAAAATGGGTCAAGTGGTTACTTGTCGCTAAATGGTGGTATAATACTTCCTTCCATACTCCAGCAAAAATGACCCCATTTATGGCACTTTATGGATATCATCTGCTGTCTATCACATCATCTTTAAGAGAAAATTCTAAGGTTCAAGTAGTGGAATATCACATCAAGCATCAACAAGAAGTTCCCCAAATCTTAAAGGATAACCTAAATTTGGCACAAAATTGAATGAAACAACAACTAGATCAACATAGCAATGAGAGAATTTTTGATGTAGGAGATTGGGTATTTTTATGGCTGCAACCATACAAACAAATTTCCCTCAAGCAAGCTAAGAAGGATAGTAAATTACTGCCAAAGTACTATGGTCCTTACAAGGTGTTGCCAAAGATTGGTACTATGGCATACAAATTGGAGCTTCCTACTTCTTCGCGAGTGCATCTAGTTGTCCATGTTTCATGCTTAAAGAAGGTTATAGGTGACAAAATTCCAGTTCAAACAATATTGCCAGAACTTGACGAGGAAGGAAAAATCATATTGGAACCTGAAGTAGTCACGGAAACAAGAACTTGAAAGCTATGAAATCGATCAATTTCAGAGTATCTCATCAAGTGGAAGAACTTACCCACTAAATATTCTACATGGGAAGATGAGAATTTTATATGAAAGCATCCATAGCTACTCAAGTATTGAGGAAAACACTTTTTTGAAGGAGAGGGGCATGTTAGGTCCCTATATTACTAGTATAGTCCCTTATTGTTATTGTTGTACCCCTGTAACCCCAATATTGTTAATATTGTGCCCTTACATTATTATTGTTAGGTCGGCTAGGATTATATTGTGACCCCGTGGACTCCTATATATAGAAGGAGGTTTTGTCATAGACACATTAAAAATATAAATATAATTTATGGAAAATAGACCCATTAAAAGAGAAATTGAAAATAATCGTTGAACCCTAATTTTTCTTCCTGTAAATTAAATAATTAAAAAAAGAGAATAGGATGAACTAAAAATCCACGCGGTGTTTAGGGTTGTGTTAGACACAAATTTATTGTCATCATCATAACTACTACAATAAACCACAACACCAGCATGCAGATTGCTAGGTGTCACCCTTAATCCCAAGATTATATTTTATTGTTAGAGCATTGGCACCGATAACTACTCACAGCTGAAACCCTAATCGAGATAAAAAAATATATCAATTTTCAATCCACCTCACTCAGTTTTGAATCCATTCAGGAATCCATCTCAGTCAAAACATGAGTACCCCATCACACGTTGGCTATCCATAAATGGAAAGGAAAGGATGAAGAACACTGACACACCTGGAAAAACCCATGCCATTGACAATAAGAGAGCCAAGAACACCCATGCATAACCATGCATGCAAAATATAGCAAGGAAATCAAACATGCAAATCGATACCTTTAATTAAGCCCATTATAGCTGCTTGATTCTTCTCATCCGTTCTTGATCTTTGTTTCCTCTATTCCTTCTTTTCCTTTTTTGATTCAATGCTAAAGTGATCCAAGAAAAATCTAAGTTTCCAAGAGTGAGATAGAGATATATAATAGAGAGACATCTAAACAACAGACAAAAGGTACCAACTGATCCTCATAATACTTTTTATTAATGTGGCCTCTATTTTCTTCATTTTCCATTATTTCTACTTCATTTTCCTCTTCACATGCAACCTATGACCTTTCACCTTCCTTTCTCTTAATTTCCGTTATTTTCATAAATAAAATGTGAATTAATGAGAGTTTCCCTTTCCAAATCCTTTTCGATTACATTTTCCAATTTCCTTAGCCATAGTAAACCAAATGAACACCCACACTAGGATGTTTTTTGCAACATTCAAATTTTAATAAGTGTCCCATAACCGTGGTTATTATTTTTCCTTTATTAAATTTTATTACATGGAATTTTCACTAGGTATTTTATAAACCCCGCCCCCTTGGGGGAACACCGTCCTCGGTGTTCAATAACACCTATAACCAACAATGTTTCTGAAAGATAAAAATATTGTCCATGTAGCTTTATAACTTAGCTTGTTTCAATATTTACAATGATTAACCTATTGAGAAGAAATCAACATGACAACATAAAAAAATAACAATCATAATGACATGATACCCATACAACTTATCGGAGCTTTATAAAACAACTCATGGTAGTATTTACATCCATATACATGTGTACATATACCAAAAAATCACATCAAAACATATACGAAAACATATATTAGGGACATTTTCTCAAGTAGCGAATAGAGAAGGTGACATAACACACATATGATCTGCCATCTCCCATGTAGCTTCATCGGCCCCAAACTACTTCCAATGCACTTTAACTTGCTTGATTGCTACGTTTCATAGCATGAGCACCTTTTGGTTTTGAATATACACTAATATTATCTCTCTAATTCTCTATCTGGATCCACCTGCAATACAAACCAGTCAATCACATGATAAACATATTTAGCATACTTCTTAAGCAATGATATCTGGAAAACTTCATGGAATTTCATTGTCAAAGTTAGTGAAATTCGATAGACTACTAGCCTAATCATTTTATAAAATTAAAAGGTACACAAAATTGAGGTACTATCTTGGTACATGTTCCAATCCAAAAGGAGCTCTTCTTGGGATTGACGTGCAAGTACACTTGTTATCCAACCTGAAAATTCTTAAAAAATATGTTTCGATCTTCATAGATTTTATGCATGTCGTGTGTTGCCTTTAGATTATCCTTGATTGCCTGCATTTCATATTCCATTTTTGCTAGCATGTTTGGTCCAATCAATACCTTTTTCAACATATCACTCCAACTGATGGTAGTATTACAACTCTACCCATACAATGCCTTAAACATACTCATATTCAGTGATCCACGGTAACCATTTTTGTAAGAAAACTCAACCAATAGAAGGTACTCCTCCCATCTCCTCTACTGATGCATCACATACATCCTCAACATGTCCTCTAATATCTTGTCTACCCTATCATTTTATCCATCTTTTTGCAGATGATAAGTTGTACTGAAGGACTACTCTATACATAAACCTGTGAACAACTCCTTCCAAAACTTGGAAGTGAACTTTTCATCCCCATCTCACACAATATTCCTTAGAACACCATGCAATATAACCACATCTCTCATGAAAAATTGTGCCACATCACTAGATGAATATGTAGTCTTCATTGGAATAAAGTGTGCTACCTCAATCAACCTGTCCATCACAACTGTGATAAAATCTTCTTCTCTATATGTCTTCGAAAAACTTGTAATGAAATCCATGGAAATGACCTCCCATTTCCATTTTTAAATCATAATTTATTTTAGTATTCCACCTCGATGCTTACACTCTACCTTTACCTGTTGAAAGTCAAAACATCTAGCCACAAACACTACCACATCCTCTTCGAAATTCAGAAAATGGTAGAACTTCTTCACTATTGTCAATGTCCTTTGATATAATGGATGGCCTGAATATGGTTTCACATGGATCTCTTTCAAGGTAATCTTCTTGAGCTCACTACCCTATGGAACATATATCTTCTCCCTAAATTTTAAGAAGAGATTTGCTGAGAGATGATAGTCCACATCGTGTGCACTTGTACCTGGACCTATACCACTACCTCTACCTGTAACTATATTCATTATCTCTTGTAACATATGCCTAACCGCTCTATAACTTCCATACTGGTGACATTACTATAAGATCCTATCATATAATTTTTTCCCATAATAACTCATAGATGATATATGATTCACCTACATTTTCCTGCTAAGAGCATCTACAACTAGATTCTCTTTTCCCTTGATGTACCTCATCTCAAATTAAAACTCATTGATCATGGCCAGCCATATGGATTTCCTGAAATTCATATTCGGTTGGTTACACAAATATATCAACCCAATGTGATCACTCATCAATACAAATCTGATGCCAAGAAGATAGTGCCTCCACATATTCAAAGCATGAATGATAATTTCTAACTCAAGGTCATGTGGTAGATAGTTCTTCTTGTGCTCATTCAGTTTCCATGACTCATAGCATACTACATGTTCATACTCCATAAGGACTCAACCATGCACTCTCTTGCAATCATATTTGCACACTACAAACTCTTTGTTTAGATATTCAATCTTTAATGCTGAAGCATTTGTCAACATCACTTCAAATGTTCAAAATTTGTTGTAAATTCCTGTATCCATTCAAATTTATTACCTTTCCTATGTAATGATGTAACAATATATGTAGTGTGAGAGAAGTTCCTAATTAACCTCCTATAATAGCCCGCTATTCCCATAAATGATCTTACCTCATCCACATTTCTAGGAGCTTCCCACTACATGATAGCTCTTATCTTCTCTAGATCCACTACTACGCCTTCCTTGGAGACCACATGCCCCAAGTAATGTACCTTTGTATGAAATAAACTACATTTACTAAAATTAGCATACAAAGTTTCTAAATGGTGATCATTTTCTTACTCATTTTTAGAATATATCAAGATGTCATCAGTGAATACACTAAAAAACTTGTCCAGATACAAATGCAACACACTTTTAAGAAATTCCATAAATGTAGCATTAGTCAAACCAAATTGAACTACAACAAACTCATAATGCCCATACATGGCCTGGAAAGCTATCTTGTAAATTTACTCTTCCTTGATGTGTACCTGATGATATACAGATCTCAAATTAATATTCGAGAACAAGGTTGCTCCCCTTAGCTGATCGAATAAGTCATCAATCCTCGACAATAAATACTTGTTCTTGATAGTCACCTTGTTCAAATGGTTATAATCAATGCATAACCTCCAATTACCATCCTTCTTCTTCGCAAACAGTAATGGTGCACCCCACGGTGATACACTTGGCCTAATGTATCACTTGTCAAGAATTTCTTTCAACTTCAACTTCAGCTCTAATAACTCTGGCATGCTCATTATGTACAATGAATTTTATGTTGGTGTTTCCCCTCGTACCAACCATAGAAAATTCCACTTGTCTATGAGGAAGAAAATCTGAGATCTCTATTGGAAACATATCCTGAAGCTGTTGTAAGGTTGAGTACCTACTCAATATATCTGCATCCTCATCCTCCTTACCTTTATTGCTAGAAATATGTACTACAAATAACACACATACTTTTTTGCAACTACACTTTTCTTGCATAGATGTCACCATCCTAAATTATGTTTATTTATTATTACCCTGTAAGATTCCCTCCTCCCCATTATCGTTGAAGAATTCAATGGCTTTTTCATAACAATCTGCCTTGTTCCTATGAATATATAGCCAGTCCATACCCAAAGTCATATTATATAATCCCAACGAGAATACATTCAAATGTGCTGAAGTAGGCATACCATTCAACTCAAATGTGCAAGCTCTTACCTAATGATTAACTCTTTTCCTGGTACATGTAGCCAACTACACTAACTTAGATTTCTCATGCACTAATTTATTCAAACCACACTTATCCACCAAGTCAACATTAACATAATAATATTTAGATCGAGGGTTAATCAAAATATGAACAACTTGATCACAAAAATTACCATCCATATCAATGATATATTCCTGATGATATGCATACATATTATTGAGTGTTGCATAGATACGAGGAATTATCTACCCAACATCCCCGATAGTTTGTGCCTCCTACGCACTATAGATCTGAGGCCTGACATCCTCATTCTACTGAAAATCCCTCTTAATATGCTCCTTAACACATGTCCAAAACTCCAATTTTCCTGTACGAACACCTCTATTCTACTGTTGTGACCCAGTTCCTTGTATAACCACATTGAACTTCTTATGTAGTGCAACATTCTCTTTCTCTTATGTATTCTAAGGTCTTGTTCTTTCTTATTTACATTTACCTTTACCTTTATCTTTCGATTTCCATCCTTGTTGAGATTCATTCTTACTATTTGACTGCTCATAATAATGCTTTAGTTTCCCAATAACTTCCTCAAGTGACCAAGGCTCATCATATTCAATCTATTCCCTAAATGTTAATGGAAATCTACTGACAAATCTCTAAAATTTAGCCTTTTCATATATAATATATGGTACATACCAAAATAATTCCAGGAAATTGGTTGTATATTACTCATCTGTCATCAATCCCATTTTAATCTCATATAATTCCTTTCATTTTCTATTGTAGTACCTTTCTGAGAAGTATTTATTTATAAAAATTATTTTAAATGTCTGCCAACTCAAGTCTTTTGTCTTGATGTCTCTCACCCATCTTACATATTCCCACCAGATATATGCTTTACCTTTCAGGCTGAGGATAGCTATTATGGCCTTCATATTATCTATGTACTCATGAAGTTCAAAGAAATTCTTCATGCTAAGTAACCAAGCCTCTGGATCCTCAGGTTTCTTCAAATTTCCATCAAAATTAGGTTCTTCACTTTCTTAAACTCATCTAGAAATTATGCCCTATCACTCCTCCTATAAGGGTGATAATGGTGATGATCATAGTTCCCATTATTACCTAATCTAGAATAGTACTTGTGTCCATCACCTCTCCTATTCGAATTATCCAAGAATCTACCGTCTGTCATCATGTCATCTCTATCTGACTTGTGACCACCATGAGACCTGTTGCCATATACCCCATGAGTTCTTTCCTCCTATCCATGGCTAATATGAAGTGGCCCCTATCTCTACAATTGCGAAAAATCTATGAAGGATTACCACATTGACTTCTACTTATTTATATTGTGCCTACATGATTCTACCATTACCTTATTTACAACTCCTTATTTTTTCCTTCACGCTTCACAATGTGTCTGCTAATCATAAAAGGTTTCAACACCACGATGCTCATCTCATCCATAAGGAGAATATTGGGAAACTGTATTATACCATCTTTCTATTCATTTTTATCTCTTTCCCACAAGGCATACTATGTTTCCAACACCATGTTGCTCATCTGATCCATAAAGATAATCTCGGGAACTGTAGTCTACCATCTTGATATTCATCTTGATCTCCTTCCCACGAGGCATACTATGTCAGCCAAACCAAATCATAAACAAACTAATGTACCTTAGTATAATTTGGGGAGGATATCGTGTTGGCAAAAATACTGAGAGGGGGGGGGGGGGAGTGAATCAATATTTTAAACATACATAAAATTTTACTTTTCTTAATTTAATTTATGTACACGACTTTATTGAAGAAAACTAGCATATGTACATGATTGTTATTTTGGAAACTAGTGTATATCTAGTAGACTTATATATTAGTTAAGTCTTCAACAATTTATCTTAAACCAGTTTATCAGTGATTCATCAGATATTAAATAATTAGTAAACATGTGTAGTAGGAAAAAAATAAATCATCACACATAAGCAACACACATGACCACTAGGATTTAAGGTGGAAACCCAATGTGGGATAAAACCATTGTTTTTGTCATCTATTTTTTCAATATTTATTATATAGAAAACTGGTTATAATATTGTACTAGCACAGACTCATACCATCATGCAAGCACCCACCTGCAGAAGGCTACAACCTTCACCCATTCTCCAGCTCCTACTGGAAGGTAGCTCCAACCCCATGATCTCATATACCAACACCCACTAGAAGGGAGCTATGACCCCCTGATCTTGTTTACTAGCACCTACTAGAAAGGAGCTACGACACCCTGATCTCGTTTACCAACACCCAGTATAATGGAGCTAAAACCCCCTGATCTGGTCACTAGCTACCATTGGAAGGAAGCTTCGAATTCCTCATTGAAGGCTCTTACACTCACCACCATCGTTGACCACGTTTCATAAATTTTCATAGAAAATCCACCTACTTCAACACTTCACAATTGGTAGGCCACTTTTCATAAAAAATTTAGACTCGACCAACTACGCTTGTTTAAGCCCAACTATATACATAAAAAATGAACCATATCATTTTACCTCTTCATTCAAGAAACCATTGAATCACCAATCAACCAACCAATCACTGATATTCAATTCAATATGAATGACAACATCATCAATACTCAAACAACCCAAATCTATATGAGGACTTCATTAACGGACAACACAAACAAAACAATACTATATAAACTAATCAGACATATTCTTCATAAAAAAACCCTAGTTTTCATATGCACTTTCCATAAAACATTTCCACATGTATACATGCTTATCCTAAGCCAATCTCGCGTACAAATCTCAACATATTTCATAAAACATAAACTAATATGCAGAACAGAACCCACGTGTGTATGTGCTTTACCTATGTCAAACTCGAGTACAAATATGCAGCTAATTCATGACTTCAAAACACTTCAAAACTTCAGACATAACCATATCATGCAGTTCATTGTAATAAACATGTGCCAAAACATAGATCCAAAAAACCTATAAGAATATCATAAAATGTGTATTCATTTCATTTATAATGATCCTGTCCAGAATTATATTTAGGTGCATAATTATTTCATATCAACCAATCAAATACAACTCATAACATGAAAATATACGTTAGATTAAAGTAATCATTAATCACTTTCATTCATGCACACATTAAAACTTTGATCTTCACCTCCTTACATAACTTGAGCCTTAGCCAATACCATGAGCCAAAACGACACTAGTCCCTATGGTAATTCGTGAAGGAATCAAATAACCATTACTATGTTAAATATTGTGGGATAATACCATGGTAAAGACCCTTGGTATTTAAATAATCATAGTGCATCAAATGTACGTGCCTTTTCTTCTTCATATCCATGTCTGTAAGTGACTTTTCACCATATAACCCGTGTATATTTGTTCAAATATTTAACTTCATAAGTATTCTATCTCTACCCTAAAAAAAATTGTCACATCGTTCTGTCACTCTATTCCATCAATATGTCACCTATGAACTAACCTTTGAACTCATTTTTTTTATCACATACTTATCCTGTTACAAGTGGGTTTCCATTAAGGAAAACACATACATCATAATGCCAAAAATCTCCCCCTTTGGACTTGATGGAAACCATGTTGGTATTTGATTACCACAACCTCTAGGTACCTGAAAAATACATCAATATTTGAAATTAAAGCCACAAGTTAATCTCCCCCTTTGACATCAACCGAAAAGGGTGGACCAATCCTGAAACAAGGTTTCTCTGTCCTTGTACAGACATGAGCACTGTAGATTTGATATGCACTATATACTGACTATGCTCCTCCCGAGCACATGCTGAATATTTTTAAATATTTTCAATGAAGTACATGACTCTATGATTCAACTAATTGTTACCTTTCCCATCACCAAGGAATCACATTTACATCCATCACCCAACCAAGTGGGGTTACATATTTGAATCAATCACCTAAGAAAGTGGGATTACATATTTGACATGACCCCAGAAGTCCATACATGAATGAGTATGACATTTATTACGTCATAGGTCTCTACATGACCTTTACATTAAATGATAGATATGAAATTTATAACCAAGAAAAAAAGACCTCACTAGTGAGAAATCATAGCATCATGACATAATATAAGGCAATGAAGTATCATCCATGGCGACATCATCATCATCAAGAATCATGGAAAGGTATGTATGCATAATCAATGAAGCACATGAGAATATTTAGCAACATCTTAAACATAATGCCAAAAATGCATTATAACCAATAAGCATAATGCTCTCCCTGAACCAGTGCTACATGTTCAATGTCATGTCTAACAACATCAACTCATATATTAGATCATCTTCATTAATCAGACCATCATTACTCAATACCACGTCATCAGACTGTAACCATCAATAAGAAATCCAAACAATAACTATCTGAAGCATATCAAAGTCTATTCTTGAGTTTATCCCATTGTTTCTCTATCGTAGGAAACTATACGTGATTCAATGAAGCACATGAGAATCTTCAGCAACATCTTAAACATAATGCCAAAAATGCATTATAACCAATAAGCATAATACTCTCCCTGAACCTGTGCTACCTGTTCAATGTCATGTATAACAACATCAACTCATATATTAGATCATGTTCATTAATCAGACCATCATTACTCAATACCACATCATCAGACTGTAACCATCAATAAGAAATCCAAACAATAACTATTTGAAGCATATTAGAGTCTGTTCTTGAGTTTATCCCATTGTTTCTCTATCGTATGAAACTATACATGATTGTCTGTAGAGGAACTGATGTACATACATGACCATTTTTCATAAAATATTTGTACATAAAGTTAAATTATGAAATTTCATAGCTTTAGCTCCCCCTGAGCTTGTACAGTCTATACATGTCTTGTGTTATCACATCAAATGCACTATTAGAAATATAAACAACTAGAATTAACAAAGTAACCATGGGAATCATCATATATTTCTCCCCTTGTGATGATAAATTACTGATCCCGATAATGTATCTCACATCAATCCTACAGTCACTAAGAGAAGTAAGCTTTAGAAACAGATGATTGTAGTAGGGTTAATATTCCCTAAATTTTTTACTGGTGCTCCTTCTTTCTCCATATTTTCTTGAAATTTCTCAATATGCGTTGGAACATATCCAATCTCCTAGTTCTGCTCATCATACTTGTCTTGCAACCAGTGACCTTATGCCCAAAAATATTGCAAGAGAAACAACATCCATGAAACCATATTTTCTTCCATGATCTAGGAGATTCTTTAACAAAAGGATCCTTCTCTTCTAGGGCATCTACGAAATTGTCATAAGATTCATTAATACTAAGTGTCAGAAGTACTTGAAGATACTGATCAGACTCTCCCTCTTCTAAAATTGATAAACTATCACTATATTCATTTGTGTAATAGCTTCTCCTATTTTCAAAGTGCTTCCCTTTTTCATATTTTCTTTATAAGGACACTTAGTAGCATAATGACCAAATTTGGCAAAAGAAAAACACTTGAATGGAAGATTCCCAATGAAATTTCTGGTACTTGGTCAGAGTTTCCTCATAAGATTTTCATCATCTTCTTCTGATATATAACTTGATTCCTTGAGACCTTCCTTTTATTTGTCCTTTTGCGGTTTCTTTAAATGTGACTTCTCTGATATCTGAAGGACCTCATTTTCTCATTTCAATGGTTTTTAGAATCCTATGGAGTTTTACAATAGTAAGATTTTGCAGATCCTTCTTTTCTTCAATGACATACACTTTTGACTTGAATTTTGGAGTTAGAGATCTCAATATTTTCTCTACTAAGGTTGAATATTTTATATCTTCACCCATATTTCTCATACAATTCATAATATCATATATTCTGAGGAAGAAAATTGCAATAGTTTCATCATTATGCACTCTGAGAGTTTCATATTTAATTCTAAGAGTTTGAAGTTTAGCACTTTTTACCATGTCATCACCCTCAAAGCTTTGGATGATCTTGTCCCATATCTCCTTTGTTGAATTTAGTTGCATGAATTTGAAAATTTCTGATTCCGTCAGGCTTCCCAACAAGGGATTGACAACTTTTGCATTCGTTTCATATCTCTTCTTTCCCACTGCATTTATAGGAATGGTTGCTAGATATTGATAACCTCCTTACACGATTCCCCATACATCTACTCCAATAATTTCTGTATAAGCTCTTGGTCATATATTCTAGAAGATTAGATTAATTCCATTGAAAAATGGTGACGATCAAGCTTCTTCTAAAGGACATGCTCTCATACCAATTGTTCGGAAAAAATAATGGGAGGGGGGGGGTGGTGGTGAATGAATATTTTAAACATACATAAACTTTTAGTTTTCTTACTCTTATTTTTGTACGCAACTTTACTGAAGCAAACTAGAATATGTACGCAAATTATATTCATGAAAATAGAGTATATCCATTGGGCTTATATATCAGTTAACTATTAAAAAATTTATCTTAAACTTGTGTATCAGTGATTCTTCAGACATTTAATAAGTAGTAAACATGTGCAGTAGGAATAGAATAAATCGTCACACACAAGTAGCAAACATGAACACCAATATCTAAGGTGGAAATAGCATGTCGGAGAAAGACATCATTGTTTTTGTCTCTATCTTCAATATATATTATATAGAAAAATGCTTACAATATTGAACTCGTGCATACTCAGACCAGCAGGCATGCACCCACCTATAGAAGAATACAAACTTAACTCATTATCTAGATCCTACTAAAAGGGAGCTCCAACCCCCTAATCTCATTTACCAACAACCACTAGAAGGGAGATACGACCCCTTGATCTGGTTTACTAGCATCTAATGCAAGGGATCTATGACCCCATGATTTTGTTTACCAACACCCACTAGAAGGGAGATACAACCCCCTGATATGATCACCAGCTACCATTGGTAGGAACCTTTGACTTCCTCACTGAAGGCTCCAGCCCTTAGCACCATCATGGACCACGTTTCATAAATTTTCACATTGGATCCACATGCTTCAATACTTCATAGCTTGTAGGCCACTTTTCATCAAATTTTCAGACTGGACCCACTACACTCATTTAAGCCCAATACATACATCAAAACTGAAAAGTATCATTGTACAACTTCATTCAACCAATTTCTGAATCACCAATCAACCAACCAATCAATGATCTTCAATTACATACAACTCGCGGCATCATCAATACTCAAACAACCAAGATCTGTATGTAGACTTCATTGATAGACAACCAAAACAAAACAATACTCTATAAACTGATCAGACATATTCTTCAGTAGAAACCCTAGTTTTTATATGTGCTCTCTATAAAACATTTCTGCATGTATATGTGCTTATCCATAACTAAACCCGTGTATAGATCTAAACATACTTTAGAAAACATATGCTACTATGCAGAACATAAGCCACGTGTGTACATGCTTTACGAGTGTCAAACTCATGTACAAATATGCAACTAATTTATGACTTCACAAAAATTCAGAACTTCATACATAACCAGATCATGACGTTCACTATAGTAAATATGCACCAAACCACAAATCTAAACAACCCGTAAGAAAATTGTACCATGTGTATTCATTTCAGGTCTAATGATCCTAATCCATCATTGTATTCATGGGTGCATAATTATTTTAGATCAAGCAATCAACTATAGCCCATACCATGCAAATATACCTCAAATTGACGTTTTTATTAATCACCCTAACTCATGCACACATTAACACTTTGATATTTACCTCCTTATATAGCTTGAGCCTTAGTCAATACCATGAGCCAAAACCACACTAGTGTCGGTGGTAATTCTTGACAGGATCAAATAGTCATTACTACGTTCAATATTGTGGGTTAATACCATGGTAAAGACCCTTGGTATTTAATGAATCATAGTGCGGCAAATGTACATGCCTTTGCTTCTTCATATCTGCATGTGTACGCGACTTTTCCTCATATAAACTGCATATATTTTTTCAAATATTTACCTTCATAATTTTTTCATCTCTGCCCTACAAACATTTGTCCAATAATTCTATCACTTTGTCACCTTTGAACAGACCTTTGAACTCATCTAGTTACCACATACTTATCCTGTTACAAGTGGGCTTCCATCAAGGAAAACACATACATCATAAGTCCAACATATCACATTTGAAAGACAGACCAAATTATCAAAATACACATACATATAAACATAATCAAGTCAACATAAAATCACCATTTCAACCATTATATAGTTACCATGCATTATACCACAACCATAACACCAAATATACACAATGCATGCATAACAACATATGTATGACATGCATGTAGGAAAAATAAGTACAAAAACTAACATGCATAACCAGTGCATAACCGACATAAAATCATGATAAACAACTCCAAAAACAACACCATTAACATTCACATAGCGACAAAACTGCAACCATAACCAACAACATGAATACACAACCAGTACATGGACCACAAACGTAAGAAAACATATGCGACTGAAATGAATGCATCACTGAAACATTGACCATCTAGTCTAAGGTGTGAGCCATGATATGATACCACTCTGTAACACCCTCCTCCCACATTTACCCAAGTTAACTAGTCTAATAGTGTAAACATGCGATGAGAGGATAGTATGATCTTATTCAAACTCCTAGGTCACCTTAAGAAGGTGGAATTAGTGGAACAAAACCAATCTGACCATCCACACATATTATAGAACCTATAGGAGCTACCCCACCTTTCCAAGTGACCATCCCCTGAGGAAATTGACCAGTTCAAGGTCCTAGAGCACCAGTGGTTCCCTTGCTAAGTTCTCCCAATGACTCAAAGTCCCAGCCACTCCCATGAGCCTTCCTAAATGTGATTGTAGCCTTTTTTGGCCAATGATATGATAATTACTACGATATTTAAGGCTAAATTCCAAGGCTATTACCCAATCACTACCCATAACTTCATGGAGTTTATAGGAATGAAAAGTGACATAGAGACAATGATACCAATGCAAATCCTTGAATAGTGACTTGATTGGGCCCCTATTAGCCATGACAGGAATGTCATAAAACATGTCACAAATATGCATTCTACATGTCATAATAACATAACTGATTATAAGGGTATTATAATTGTCTGATAATCGCTAGGAAGCATTTATGATTTATAACATTAGCTGCATTATCATCTGTTAGGTCATATATTCATTTCTCATTCATTTACAAATCAAAACATCATTAGAAGAATAAATTTTTTATTTTCATAAAACATATTCATAACCATCATATTAAAAATAGAAATAATGAGGATACAAAAACCATAAATGACACATATGAGCCAATACATCTACACATACAATACCAAGGAAAGGAACTATTATTAATGAATGAAAAAGCCAACTAGGTTTGGGACTACTACATTCCACCTCACCATAGATCGGATAAGCCAAATCTCTCTTCATCCAATTACCCTTGTGCCGTATTCCAATTATAAATGTGGGAATGAAAACCAACAGAATCAACGAGGGTTTCACGAGGCTAAATCACCTCACCATCATCTGTAGAACCTAGATTTACCGCAATCCACCCCAGATCATTAGGCCATAAAATAGCATGGATTTCATTGGATTTATCCATTTACACCATGAGGAATTTCCTCTCTCCTAGTCTCTAGGATTTACTACAATCCACAGTTTGATTCAGGGATCACTAGGCCATAATAGAGACACCACCCTCGAGGATTTACCTTATATCCTTCCATTCACTGACCAAGGATTCCTATGTTTGATCAAGGGAAACCACCTCTACGATTTACCATATATCCCTTCATTCACTGGTCAAGGATTCCTAGACCCACTAAGGCACACAAAACCTGGATTTATCACAACCCACAGTATGGCTCAGGAGTCACTAGGCTAGTTGATTTACTGCAATACATAATCTAGTTTAGGGATCACTAGGCCACATTTTCTTTGATTCAGAGATCCACCTCAATTAGTTTTGAATCCATTTGAAAATCCAGCTCAACCAAAACATGAGAACGCCATCACATCATGGCTATCCAGAAATGGAAAGGTAAGGTTGAAGAACATTGTCAGACATGGAAAAACCCATGCCAATGAAAATAAGATAATGAATAACAAGAAAGCATAGCCATGCATGACGAATCTAGCAAGGAAATCACAAATGCAAATTGATACATGCAAGTAAAACTATTGTAGCTGCTTGATCCCACTCTTCCTTGCTTGATATTTGCTTCCTCTCTATCTTATTTTCTATTCTGGATCTAATGTTCAAGTGCTCTAAGTAAATTTTTTGTCCAAGAGTGTGTGAGAGAGAGAGAATATAGAGAGAGCTCCAAAACTGAATTGATGAATGGTGCCAACTGATCCTCATAATACTTTTTATTAATGTGGCCTCTATTTTCTTAATTATCCATTATTTTTCCTTCATTTTCCTCCTCAAATGAAACCTATGACCTTTCACCTTCCTTTTCCCTTATTTTACATTATTTTCATAGAAAAATGCCAATTAATGCCAGTTTTCCTTTCCAAAGAAATTTTCATTGTGTTTTCCAATTTCCTTAGCCATAATAAACCAAATGAATGCCCACACTAGGATGCTTTGCCCAACATTTAGCTTGGAATAAGGGTCCTGTAACCGTGGTTATTATTTTTACTTTATTAAATTTTATTACATGGAATTTTCACTAGGGTTGTTACAATGATGCGTCTAAAATCTATAGACACACTTGTGCTTTACTATCCACACAAGAATCGATGCTACATGGAACATGGTGCACTGTACAAAATTTATTTTTCTAAAATAAAAAAACATGGTGCACTAAATAACACAATGCACTGATGTTTGAATAATCGATATCATTGGAAAAAGGTTAACTTTTACAAGTTGTTGGTGCTATATACACTTGAAGAAATGATGCTCTTTATGTAGTAGAATGCCCTGGTGCATACCAAGAAGGAGAATCATTATGGTTTCCAAATTTCAAAAAAATAAGGTGTTATTTTCGAATGATGCACCAGTGTTGTAAACGTGTTAAAATTCCACGAGGAATATTCTAAAGAGAACCCTGGGTATTTTTAATTTGAAAAAAGAAAGAAAGAGTGGTTCTATAGTCAAACAAAGCACCGATGTGGTTATAGAAACACATCCAAGGGGGGTTAAATAAAAACACATCTCTCACATGTAAATTTCATTTCTACCATCTACAGTGTTGGAGAGCTTTGAAGCACCTCTGTCATTCTTGCCTCATGAAACCGCCCCGAAGTCAGGGATTCTCTTACTCACCATCCTTTCGTACCATGCTCACTTCTTGAATTTACAATATTTCCAAGCCATGGTAAAAATAAAAATTCTCCATTATGTGTCAACAACGCCTCCTAGACGATGGAATGTCTAGCTAATTTCTACCTTTCCCTCTAATTTATTTTTTTAGTAGATTAGAATTGAAAATTATGTTAAAATTTTGATTTTTTAACAAAAAAAAACCCTTACGTGGCGTGCTCGATATATTCAGCTCACATTGATAGAGGCGCACTCTATAAACACTAGTACATATGGTCAATTTTCTGACACTTTAGTTCCAACAATTTTGACGTATTTTTGAAAAGTTACGCAATTTTTTTCAAATTTTTTAATCCTGCCACATGGTGTAGCTCTTGCGACACTACGAAAATGCGTCTCTATTCCAATCTACCCGACTAGGGTGTCACAATAGTGACAGTAATAGAAAACGACATCGCTATAGCGATGTCCATGTTTTGTGCGTTGGTATACTGATGGATATGAAAAGACTGTTGTGGAACGGTCCTTTCCCTTTGACAAAGTCAAATTTGACTCAGTTAACTAGTGTCACAATAGTGACAATCTATTTTAAATATATAGGGTGCATTGTAAATATTTTTTCCGATAACTTTTCTGTAATAGAGACAAATTTTACTATAGTATTGGAGGTTCAGAAAGGGTATACAGTATTTTGTCTAGTAAAAAAACATAATTTTTTTTTTCTTTATAGGATAATTTGCATCAATGGCAGAAAACATTAGAGGTGGAAAACAAATTCAAGAGGGTGAAAGGGGTGATGGTAAAGTTTATTTCCCTTGCAAAAAATTTTGTTTGAGATGTAATGTTAGAGTTTTAATAGCAACAACAACAAAACATTGTAAGAAATATGGGCACATTGATGGTGGATCGAATCACTATGGCCCCATGGTAATTAATTAGAAATATATATATATATATATATATATATATATATATATATATATATATCTATATATATCTATATATATATATATATATATATATATATATATATATATCTATATATATATATATATATATATATATATATATATATATATATATATATATATATATTCATTATCTATATTAATTTTGATTATATATTAAAATTGAATATTATTTTAATATTTGTTATATGCACACTAATGTTTAATGATTATTTGTAAATTTTATAAAGGCACAGTTGCTTGGGTGGCCACCAATATCCACATGGATCAACATGTGTTCTCTTTTTGCCACTCGTGCCCTTTGTGATATGTATATCCTCTTTCTGATTCTTTGGTACTTTGATTGCTGCTAGTTTGGTGCCTTTCTCAAAGGGACTTGCAGTTGTGTGTTGATTCTTGACTCCCCCATCCTCTTGTGCACCTTGTTGATTTTATACATCCATGTTTAGAGGGTTATCGATCACTTCTTCTTATTCTTCTTCTTCTAAAATATGAGGGTCTGAAACATTCCATCTCATTAGATTTTTGGGATGTCTCTTTTTCCTCTTTGGGGATTTTTATCCAGTGAACATGTCTTCTACATGTGTCCTATTTGAAAACAAATCCGACACCTGAATGTCACTTTCATAATCTAATGTTTGGGTCCATTGAAAACTTTAATAGTCAGGTGAATACAGTCAAGTAGACCTTTGCTAAGATCTATCTCTCAAAAAATTATAGCAAAGGTAACAAACACACACACACACACACACGCAGATATATATATATATATATATTATATTTTATTTTACTTATTTATCTATTTATATTTTATATTTTATTTTATTTTATTTTTATTTATTTATTTATTTTAGTTCTTTCTAGATACTTCTTCTTGAACGTTCCTAGTGTAATTTTCTCTAAGAAATGATGGTCGCAGAAAGGAAGATGGAGATTACGTAGTTCTCACCCATATCGACATTGTTGTGACCACCATTGTTGTAGTGCAAATTCCATAAACCATGGAGTTATGAAGAGTCTCGCTCTGGCCCAAAACATTGCCCCTCGCTTAGAGTGAATTTTAGATCTTTTTGTGTATCAAATTGAACAACAAAGAACCCCTTGGAGCATAATTAAATATCACAGTTGGGGGTCCAGGTGGTGAATACTAACTAATTTAGATTCTCTGATGTGGGCCATAACCCATCGAATATGTAAATAAAAACTCTAGATTGTAGAACGATAAAGAGACCATTTACTTTTGGTAGATTAACTACCATAGTTGGTGCTTGTTCCATATCTTCAATGATGCAAGGTCATGGGTTATTTTGAATTTTATTTGATGAATTGTGTGTCTTCCCTTGCACTATGGCCTTTAATGAGCCTGATTCTCAAGGGGATTTTGTATTGAATGACTTCCTTATATGAGGTTGATCCACTGGGGTTTTTGGATCTCTAAGCTCCACCTCACATCCTAAAATTTAGGATAATGGTGGAATCCCACACAATGCGATATTCCTTCATCTTTATAGAATCCTCTAGCAGTTTCCTCCCAAATAACAAACTTTAAGAAGGTGAAACTATACCAAGTATTTTCTTGATGCTCGTTTTAGGCTTCCAAACAGATCAGAACTCCTCGTCTAGAGAATGGTTGATTTCCCCTAATTTTCCTTATGAAAATATGAAATGTTCCCTCTTCCATATTCACCGTCCTCTTGAACATATCTGAGGGAGGAAACTGATGGAATTCCATATCATTTCCTTCATTTTATGATCAATATTTTCAATCAAATATATTTAGATATGGGGTATAAGGAGTAAATAAGCACAATGATCCAGACATGCAGAACTGATGCCACACTAACGAGATTGATGAGAGAAGATATGAACTTCTCGCCACCCCTATTTCCCAACATAGGTGGAAATAAAGTGGAAAAGCTAGTGAACCCAATGGGTGAGATGATGTAAAATCCCTAAAAAAACCTTGATCCCAATTCAACCCCCCTTCACTCCACCAAATACAGTACATAAGAGGAAACAAGGATTTAAAAGGATCACATACAATCCCTCTGAGCATATGTCATTCAGTCAACTACTATCATAATGAAGTGTGGTTAGTGAGAATATCATGCACTCAGATGTCTGCTTCGTCATGAGCTTTGATACTATCCTTCGATTCTGCGGCCATTAGAGAAGTCTAACTATGCAAGAGCATCATCCACATCTCCAAAAACTTTATTATCCTCTTCATCCAACACCAAACTTATGTGGATGGATGCACACTTCTCCACAAGGAAAATATTGCTCTATTCTCGCCTCATGCCATGAATGAATACGAGACTTGCAACCTTGATGTAAAAATTTTCTTTAGTGGTAGATATGGTCTACTCTCTTCTCGCCTCATGCCATGAATTAATATGTCACTCGCAACCTTGGTGCACAAATTTTCTTTACTGCTAGAGATGGTCTCCTATTCTGCGACGACAAATTGTCCATACTTGCAAAGAGATGAAATCCTAGCACTTCTCTCCATCACTTGAATTTTATCCCTAATAAGAATATATTTCCATTAAATTTAAAAATAAAAGTCAAATTATTGATAAAATTAAGATTGATTTTTTATTATAAACAATAACTAGCTAATAAAAAAAAGTTCAAGTTTTTAAGGCCATATAACAACAAATTCATTAAAAATTATGTATTTAATATGAACTTAATATATCACTAAAAAAATATAATAAAAGAATTACTATCCTTCTTCTCATCCACTTAAAATCAATCCAATTAACTTTTTATAAATATTTCTACTTCTTTTAAAAATATTCTTTTTTTTTAGGAAGTCTAACTAGGCTAGGGCATCATCCATGCGTCTAAACACTTGCTTATCCTCTTTATCCACCCCCATAATTTTGTGGATGGGTGCACATCTGGCCAAAACCGAAATACTGCTCTATTCTCGTCTCGTGCCATGAATAAATACAAGACTTGCAACCCTACTGCACAACTTTTCTTTAGTGCTAGAGATGGTCTCCTATTCTATGGTGACAAATTTTCCTTACTTGCAAAGAGATGAAATCCTAGCACTTTGCTTTGTCACTCGAATTTTATCCCTAATAAGAATATATTTCCATTAAATTTAAAAATACAAGTCAACTTAATCAAAAAATTAAGATTGATTTTTTATTATAAACAATAACTAGCTAATAAAACAATTTTCAAGGTTTTAAGGCCATTTAACAAAAATTTAATTAACAGTTATGTACTTAATACGAACTTAATATATCATTAAAATATATATATATATATATATAATAAAAAAATCATTATCCTCATTCTCATCCACTTAAAATAAATCCAACTAACTTTTTATAAATATTTCTACTTACTTTAAAAATATTAGTTTTATTTGGAAAGAAATTAGCCTCCCTTTACAATGAGGTTAAATTTGACAAGACTTGAAGCCAATACAACAATATTCATGAGCATGAAGCCATTACAACCATATTTATCAAACCATTACAACTCATCATGTCACTAGCAAAAATTTGAATCTAGATAGGGAAAATAATAACTATTCCCCCTACTCCTAAAATAATCCTAATTAACATTTTAAAAACCTTACTTAGGATAAAGTTATAACTTTTAAAAATACAAACCAAGTTAAACACACATATATATAATCTTTAAAAAATACAAACCAGGTTAAACACACATAATTAATTTATGGAAAATAAAGCCATTAAAAATAATGTTGTAAACTATCATAAAAAATCACACACACATTAAAAATATCATATATAATTTATGGAAAATATACCCATTAAAAGTGGAAATGAAAATAATCCTTGAACCCTAATTTTTCTTCTTATAAATTGAATAATTAAAAAAATAGAATAGAATGATCTAAAAATCCACGCAGTGTTTAGGGTTGGGTCATACAGAGAGTTATTGTCATCGTCATAACTGCTAGAACAAACCGCCACACCACCATGAAAATTGTTAGGTGTCACCCTAAGTCCCAAGCTTCTATTTTATTGTCAAAGTATTGGCACCGATAAATACTCACAGTTGAAACTCTAATCGATATAAAGAAGATATCAATTTTGAATCCACCTCACTCAGTTTTGAATCCATCCCGGAATCCATCTCAACCAAAACATGAGAATGCCATCACACGTTGGCTATCCATAAACGGAAAGGAAAGGATGAAGAACACTGTCACACCTGGAAAAACCCATGCCAATGATAACAAGAGATCCAAGAATAGGCATTCATAACCATGCATGACAAATCAAACATGAAAATCAAGGAAATCAAACATGCAAATCGATCCCTTCAATGAAACTTGTTGTAGCTGCTTTATTTTTCTCATCGATGCTTGATCTTTGTTTCCTCTATGCCTTCTTTTCATTTTTTCATCCAATGCTAAAGTGATCCAAGAAAAATCTAATTTTACAAGGGTGAGTTAGAGAGATATAATAGAGAGAGAGGTAAACAACATACAAAAGGTACCAACTGATCCTTAGAATCCTTTTTATTAATGTGGCCTCTATTTTCTTCATTTTCCATTATTTCTGCTTAATTTTCCTCATCACTTGCAACCTATGACCTTTCAACTTCATTTCTCTTAATTTCCATTATTTTAATAAATAAAACATGAATTAATGCGAGTTTTCCTTTCCAAAACCTTTTCCATTACATTTTCCAATTTCCTTAGCCATTAAAAGCCAAATGAACACCCACAATAGGATGTTTTTTGCAACATTCAACTTTTAATAAGTGTCCCATAACCGTGGTTATTATTTTTCCTTTATTAACTTTTATTACATGGAATTTTGACTAGGTATTTTACAGAACCCTCCCCCTTGGGGGAACGCCATCCTTAGTGTTCAATAACACCTATAGCCAAAAATATTGTTAAAATCAAAAATCACTGTCCATGGAGCTTTATAACTTAGCTTGTTGAAATATTTACAATTATTAACCTATTGGGAATCAATCAACATGACAACTTAACAAAATAACAATCATAATGACATGATACACATACAAATTATTGGAGCTTTATAAAACAACTCATGGTAGTATTTACATCCACATACGCATGTACATATACCAAAAAATCACATCAAAACATATACCAAAACATATAAATTTTCTCAAGTTGCGAATAGAGAAGGATACAGAGAACACATCTGATCTTCCATCTCCCATGTAGCTTCATCGACCCCAAACTACTTCCACTCCACTTTAACTTGCTTAATTTCTATGTTTCATAGCGGGAGCACATTTTTTTTCAATATGCACTAATATTCTCTCTGGAATTATCGATATAGATCCACCTACAATAAAAACCACTCAATGAAATGATCAACATATTTAGCATACTTCTTAAGCAATGATATATGGAAAACATCATGGAATTTCATTGTCAGAGTCAGTGAAAGTTGATAGGCTACTAGACTAATCCTTTACATAATATTAAAAGGTCCAAAAAACTAAGGTACCATCTTGGTACATGATCCAATCCAGAAGGAGCTCCTCTTGGGATTGGCATGCAAGTACACTTGTTCCCGAACCTAAAAAATCCTTAAAAAATATGTTTCGATCTTCATAGATTTTATGCCTGTCGTGTTTTGCCTCTAGATTGTCCTTGATTTAGTGCATTTACTATTCCTTTTTTGTTAACATGTCTGGTCCAATCAATACCTTTTTCATCACATCACTCCAACTGATGTTCGTATTACAACTATGCTCGTTCAATGCCTCAAATAGACTCATATTCAATGATCCCAGGTAACCTTTTTTGTAAGAAAACTCAACCAATAGAAGGCAATCCTCCCATCTCCTCTAGTGATGCATCACATAAATCCTCAACATGTCCTCTAATATCTTTGTTACCCTCTCATTTTCTCCATTTTCTTGCGGATGATAAGCTGTACTGAAGGCCTAATCTATACCTAAACCTGCAAACAACTCCTTCCAAAACTTGAAATTGAAATTTTCATCCATGTCTGACAAAATATTCTTTAGAAAATCATGCAATATAACCACATCTGTTATGAACACTTGTGCCACATCACTAGATGAATATGTTGTATTCATTGGAATAAAGTGTGCTACCTTAATCAACCTGTCCACCACAACCGTGATAAAATCTTCTTCTCTATATGTCTTCGAAAAACTTGTAATGAAATCCATGGAAATGACCTCCCATTTCCATTTTGGAATCAGAATTTGTTTTATTAGTGCACCTGGATTCTTACACTCTTCCTTTACCTCTTGAAATTTCAAACATCGAGCCACAAAGTCTGCCACATCCTTTTCAAATTCAGAAAATAGTATAACTTATTCACTGTTGTAAATGTACTTTGATATAATGGCTGGCCTGAATATGGTTTCACATGAATCTATCTCAATATAATGTTCTTTAGCTCACTACTGTATGGAACATATATCTTGTCCCTAAATTTTATGAAGAGATTTGCTGAGATATGATAGTCCACATCATGTGCACCAGTACTTGCACCTGTACCACTACGTGTACATGTAACTGCATCCATAATCTCTTGTAACATATGCCTAACCACTCTATACCTTCCATCCCGCTGACCTTCCTATAATATCCTATCATATAATTATGTCCCATAAGAACACATAGACGCTATATGATTCACCTATGTTTTCCTGCTGAGAGCATTTTTCAACCTGATTCTCTTTTCCCTTGATGTACCTCATCTCAAATTCAAACTCTTTGATCATGGCCAACCATCTAGATTTCCTTAAATTCATATTCGGTTGGTCACACAAGTAACTCAACCCATTGTGATCACTCATCAATACAAATATCCTACCAAGAAGATAGTGCCTCCACATCTTCAATGCATGAATTATAATTGCTAACTCAAGGTCATGTGGCAGATAGTTCTTCTCATTCTCATTTAGTTTCTATGACTTGTAGCATGCTACATGTTCATACTCCGTAAGGACTCCACAATGCACTCTCTTGCGATTATATTTACACACTACAAACTCTTTATTTAGATCTACAATCTTTAATACTGGAGCATTTGTCAACAATTGCTTCAAATGTTAAAAATTTGTTGCACATTCTTGTATCCATTCAAATTTATTACCTTTCCTATGTAATGATGTAACAATATATGTAGTGCGAGGGAAGCTCATAATGAACCTCCTATAATATCTTGCTATCCATATAAATGATCTTACCTCATCCACATTTCTAGGGGCTTCCCACTACATGATATCTCTTATCTTCTCTGGTTCCACTACTATGCCTTCCTTGGAGACCAAATGCCCCAAGTAATGTACCTTTGTATGAAAGAAACTACATTTACAAAACTGAGCATACAACTGATGCTCTATTAACAATATGAACATTGTTGCTAAATGCTAATAATTTTCTTACTCATTCTTAGAATATATCAAGATGTCATCAATGAATAAAATAACAAACTTGTACAGATACAAACGCAACACACTTTTCATCAATTCCATAAATGTAGTATGACTCAAACCAAATGGAACTACAACAAACTCATAATTCCAATACCTGGCCCGAAAATCTGTCTTGTAAATATCCTCTTCCTTGATGTGTATATGATGATTTTCATATCTCAAATTAATATTTGATAACATGGTTTCTGAACTTAGCTAATCAAATAAGTCATCCATCCCCAGCAACATATATTTTTTCTTGATAGTAACCATGATGAAATTCCTATAATCAATGCATAACGTGTGAGTACCATCATTCTTCATCACAAATAGTACTGGTGCACCCCACGGTGATACACTTGGCCTAATGTATCACTTGTCAAGAATTTCTTTCAACTGCAACTTCAGCTCTAATAACTCTGGAGTGCTCATTATGTATAATGAATTTGATGTTGGTGTAGCCCCCGGTACCAACCAGAGAAAATTCTACTTGTCTATGAGGTAGAAACTCTAAGATCTTTATTGAAAACATATCCTGAAGTTGTTGTAAGGTTGGGTACCTGCTCAATATATCTGCATCTCATCGTCCTTACCTTTATCGTTAGACATATGTACTACAAATAACACACATCCTTTTTTCCAACTATGATTTTCCTACATAGATTTCACCATCCTAAATGATGTTTATTTCCTATTACCCTATAAGGTTCCCTCCTCCCCATTGTCGTTGAAGAATTCAATGGCTTTGTCATAACAATCTAACTTGTTCCTATGAAGGTATAGCCAGTCCTTACCCAAAGTCATATTATATGATCCCAACAACAATAAATTCAAATATGCTGAAGTAGGCATACCATTCAACTAAAATTCACAACCTCTTACCCAATGATGAACTCTCTTCCTGGTACATGTATCCAACTACACTAACTAATATTTTGCATGCACTGATTTATTCAAACCACACTTATCCACCAATTCAACGTTAACATAATAATAATTAGATCAAGGGTAAAAAAAATATATAAAACTTGATCACAAACCTTACCATCCATCTCAATGATAGATTCCTGATGATATGCATGCATATTATTCAAGGTTCCATAGATACAATGAATTCTCTACCCAACATCCCCAATAGTTTGTTCCTCATATGCACTATATATATGAGGCTTACCATCCTCATTCTGCTGAAAATCCCTCTTAATATTCTCTTTACCACATGTCCAACACTCCAATTGTCCTATACCAACACCTCTATTATGTTGTTGTGACCCAGGTCCCTCTATAACTGCATTGAACTTATTATTCAGTTCATCATTCTCTTTCTCTTATGTATTCTAAGGTCTTGTTCTTTCTGATTTCCATTTACCTTTACCTTTATCTTTCCCTTTACATGCTTGCTGAGATTCATTCTTACTATTTGACTGCTCATAACAATGCTTTAGTTTACCAATAAATTCCTCAAGTGACCAAGGCTCATCATACTCAATCTGTTCTCTAAATGTTAATGGAAATCCAGTGAAAAATCTCTAAACTTTAGCCTTTTCATATTTAAGATATGGTACATACCACAATAATTCCCAGAACTTGGTTGTATATTCCTCATCTGTCATCGATCCCATTTTAAGCTCATGTAATTCCTTTGCTTTGTTATTGTAGTACCTTTCTGAGAAGTATTTATTTATAAAAAATATTTTGAATGTATGCCAACTCAAGTCTTCTCTATTGATGTCTTTGAACCGTCTTACATATTCCCACCAGATATACGCTTTGCCTTTCAGGCTAAGGATAGTTATTATGGCCCTCATATTCTCTATGTACTCATGAAATTCAAAGAAATTCTTCATGTCAAGTAACCAAGCCTCTAGATCCTTAGGTTTCTTCAAATTTCCATTAAAATTGTGTGGCTTTTCTTTCTTAAACTCATCTAGAAAGTATCCCCCGTCACTCCTCTTATAAGGGTGATAACGGTGATGATCATAGTGCCCGTCAAAACCTGAACTAGAATAGTACTTGTGTCCATCACCTCTCCTATTCGAAGTATCCAAGAATATACCATCTCTAATCATGTCATCTCTATCTGACTTGTGACCACCATGAGACTTGTTGCCATATACCCCATTATTTTTTTCCTCCTTTCCATGGCTAATACAAAGTGGCCCCTATCTCTACAATTTCTCCAAATCTATGAAGGATTACCACATTGACTTCCACATATTTATATTGTGCCTGCATGATTCTAACATTACCTGCTTTGAAACTCCTTATTTTTTCCTTCAAGATTTGCAATGTGTCTGCTAATCATAAAAGATTCCAACACCACAATGCTCATCTCATCCATAAGGAGAATCTTGGGAACTGTAGTAGACCATCTTTCTATTCATCTTGATCTCTTTCCCACAAGGCATACTATGTTTCCAACACCATGTTTCTCATCTGGTCCATAAGGATAATCTCAGTGATTGTAATAAACCATGTTGCTATTCATCTTGATTTCTTTACCATAAGGCATATTGTGTCAGCCAAACCAAATCATAAAAAAACCGATGTACCTCAATATATTTGGGGAGGATATCGTGTTGGGAAAAATACTAAGAGGGGGGGGGGTGAATCACTATTTTAAACATACATAAAATTTTACTTTTCTTACTTTGGTTTATGTACATGACTTTATTGAAGAAGACTAGCATATCTATGTGATTGTTATTCTTGAAACTAACATATATCTAGTAGACTTGTATATCAGTTAATTCCTCAACAATTTCACTTAAACCAGTGTATATGTGATTCATCGGATATTAAATAAGCAGTAAACATGTGCAGTAGGAACAAAATAAATCATCACACATAAGCAACACACATGACCACTAGTATTTAAGGTAGAAACCCAATGTGGGATAAAACCATTGTTGTTATCGTGTATGTATTCAATTTTTATTATATAGAAAATTGGTTATAATCTTGTACTAGCATAGACCCATACCAGCACAAAAGTACCCACCTGCAGAATGCTACAACCTTCACTCGTTCTATAGCTCCTACTGGAAGGTAGCTCCAACCCCCTAATCTCATATACCGGCTGTTATCACTCTAGTAATTCTCTAACTTGTGAGATTTTGATTTAAAGTTCAAAGAACACTAGAGGTAAACACAGACCAACTTTTAAACTCTAGGATCTGGGCTTCCCAGGGTTCAGAGAGTGCTCTCTCTATAATATTTAACTTTGTTTTAATTATGATGTGAAAATTGGTTTGGTTTGGTTTGGTGAGAAAAATCACTTAATGAGATGGATAGTGATACATCTGTTTATCCATTGGGCTAAGGAGTCAAATGTCAAGAAAATAGGACTAGGATCAAGGTCAAAAAGTCAAATATTTTCAGGGCAAGATAGACAAGTGATTGAAGATCTTGGAAGGATATTTGGTGAAGTGGTTTGATAGCGATAAAGAGTAACTAAGAATTATTTGATCCGGATAGAGAAGGAGAAGACAGGGTTCATTCAAAAGAGGGAGCAATTAAGAGTTCCCTACTCTGGAAATCAGAAGAAAACATAGAAATGATAAATAGTTAAAGAAATGGTGCTTTTAACAAATCCTATAATAATATTCCTGATTTATCATTCAAATTTAGAACACATATATGGATGCATGTAAAACATAAGAAGATAAACAATGACAACATAAATTACTTCACTTCAATGGCTCACCACATTAATCCTGAAATATGATGCTAGATGATTTGATCTAATCTGTTACTTGAACTTGCTACAAAAGCTTTCAGGTACAGAAATATTGACTATAGAAATATTTAGCAATTTATTCCACAATAATACTTCAAAAGATGAAGTATATATACAAAAATGTTTACAAAATATCCTAGAATACTCCAAGGAATTTTCTAAGGAAAATAAAATATCTTTTACAACAAAATAGTGACAGCTGCTTAACAACTTAGCAAGCTGTCCTATTTATCCAAATAAAATAGCAGTGATGTTTTGGATTAGGTGCAGGTGGCTGCCTTGTTGTCTTTTTTGCTAGCAAAGATATTTCAAATCTATTTCGAAATATTATCTTCTTTATCTGATACTCTTTATCTCTGATACTCTTTAATCACTTATACTCTTTAATCACTTATACACTTTAACCACTATTTAACTACCTTTACTACTGTAAAATTCTGTTTTGACAGTGTAAAATCAGCAAGCTGTTTTTATCCTCTTCTCCGCAATTTGACTTTTACAACAAGTCAGTGAGTGATTCCCAAGATTCTTCATCAGGAATTTTGATCTTTTTCAGCTTCCTAAAGTTCTCATATGCCTCAGCGTACCTAGAAAATGTTGGTTTTATAACAAATAAGTATTTTATCTCATGTTGTAGATAAAACAAGTCTTCAAAATTTTTATGTAAAACCTTTCCTGTGGGAATTCCTTGTCCTTATGTTTTGTTCACTTGCTCTTTTGCATGATCTCTTATCTTCTTGTTGTAGTCTTCTTGTGGCATAAGTTTATCATTAAGAACAAGGATGTTTGGTAAACCTCTTTGCCTCAAGATCTCAAATTTAACCATAAACTTGGTTATGGCTATGTTCATCTTTCCATGCTTTTCTTCTAACCGCTTCATCAAATTTCTCTTTGAAATTACTTTCCTTATTTAAATGATTGTCTCTGTTCTGTCAGTATTTATGTTTCCTCCAATTCTTGCTTGTTCTTACTGTTGAGAAACTTGATTAGTTCTAGGGCTTGTTCAGGTTTGGCACCAAGTTCCTCCTTTGTTTTATGAATCTGCTCTTGAGATGCCTTTAGCAAATACTTTTGCTCATAAATTACCTGTATTGATGGCCACACATCATTGATGGATTCAATGATTTTTCTCCATAACTGATTCCTCACATAGGACATTGGCTCTTTCAAGGTTAAATCTTTTTGAACGTTATTAAACTCAACATTTAACATGTTAGCCCTTTGTTTCTGAGTTTTAAAATTAATTTGAGCTAGCTTCATAGTGTCTTCCAGATTTTCAATCACATTTTTCAATCTATTGATTTCATTGGTTTGAAGTCTCATTTCCTCCATGGCCTTAACAAGTTTACTAGCTTCATCAGACTGTTGAGCTGTTGTGGTAGAGGATTTTGTAGCTGAAGTAGTAGAGGAAGTCACTGGCACTGCAGTAGCCATTGGTACTTTTGGTGCCAACTCTTCTGCCACAGTTGAAGGCACAATTGTAGTTACCATGGGAATTACTGTAGGAACTTCTTGAGCTTTTTTATTTTCTCTTTCATGGACAAGCTTGTCCATTTGGATTTCCATTTCTTTTATCTGTCCTGTCAATTGTAAAATTAATTTCATCATATCATCTTTTTGGCTTTCCTCTTGTACAATTTCCTTGGCTTGTGGATGTTCTGTTGGTGGAAGCTTGAGTTGTTTCATGAGTGCTGCAATATCAACATTCTTTTTCTTCACCAATTCTTCTGAAACTTTCACATTGGCAGGATCATATCCTACTTGGATAACCAATTCTTCTAAATACTTAATCCTAAGGTATTTAGCATATGAGGAAGCCTTTTCAACCTTCATTTGATCTCTTATATTTATTATTGTGTTCTGGAGCTTTTGGGAACTCATTGCCTTTGTAGTTATGGTTGAATTAAGCATCTCAGAAGTTTGCCTGTGAAACTCAATCTGATCTAATGCATGGATACTTTCTGTAGGCACTTCAAGATCAACTTTTTTGTAATCTTCCATTGTTTTGGGAGTCTTGACTGTTGATTGAAGCACTGACAAATTAAATTCTTGTTTGAATAATCAAAAGCAGATAGAATTCTATTTTGGATACCTGGTGTTTGTTTTAAATACTGAGAATAGATATCATTCTTAATTTCTTCATTCTTGGCCTTTATCTGCTTATATTTCTCCCTGATGTCAATATCTGTATCTTCTACTTGCTGTGAGGAGGATGCCTCCATACTTTGATGCTTTCCAATTACCTGTGTGTTTGAAGTAGCAAGATGCTATTCATTTATAATCTCTATTGTTCGCTCATTGTTTTTCTCTGGAACATCTATATCTTCTACTTCTATGGTCTCTTTTTCTTTATCAACTGGATTGAGCTTAGGGTTTTTTCTATATCTGAGTTTAAACCTAGTCTTTGTTGTTGTTTCAGCAGTGTAGGTACCTTCTTCCCTGATTATACTAGTATCTTTGTCTCCTTGATTTACAATTTGTAAGGTGTGACTAGTATCACCTCGTTTAACTGCTTCTATCAAGGTATTTTCTAGCCACTCTGTTTGATTTACAAATTGTTCAATTTAAGACCCTTTATCATGAATATAAGGTGTCAATTTTCACTTCACCCTCATTTTGCTAAGTATTCCCTGTGGATCATAATTGCATGAGAAGATTTCTTCAAATTTTTATTCCAAAAATTGTTTGGCTGCCTCTATTCCTGCATCTCTGTGATTACAAATAAAATGTCCCACCTGATTCTTCAACTTAAATGGGGTCTTCTTTTTGGCAGCTAAGTAGTTGATAGAATCTGAATTTAGGATTTTCCTGATGTACTCCAAGGCAAAAACTCTCATTGTTACATACTTAGGTAGTTTATAGGGTAAAATATTTGACCCAAAATTCTGATTTCTATATGGTTCTGATATAAGTACCAATCTCCAATTCTAGTTTGTTTTGAAAGATGTAGAAATTTCTTTATTTCATCATTGATTCTTGTTTGTACTTTGTTTTTCAGCATGTTTATCAATGGATGTATAAAAGAATCTGTAAAATCTGCATAACTAAATTCATTGGACTCTTTTCTAATCAAAGAAGTCCAAAAGATGACTGAGAGTGGGTTCCCTTCTACATCAAGCTTCTGAAGTGTTATTCGAAATTTTTCTGCTTGGAAATATAGGAAAATGTGGTGAAGCAAGGAAGTATACCTAAATACTCCTTCAGTTGGAAATTTTACAAGTTGATCATGGATGATATCAGCTATGTATTCAGCATAATTGAAAATGACAGAAGGAGGCTGTCCTTGTAAAAAGGTAGATAGAAAACCTAGGATTGACTAATCTGTATGCTCATCTGTAAATTACCCTAGGATAAAGGAAAACATGGATATGACATCCCTAGACCCTTTAGGAAATTTTGAAGTAGAATAAGGAGTGTTGATTTGTGGAATTTCAACATGTAAAGGCATGAACAATTGGAAAATTCGAAACCTTTTAGGAAATTCTAGACCAATGTAAAGCTTTGTGAGGGCTCCTATGGATAAAGGAACTGCATTGGGATCTAGTTTGAGCTATAGCATTAGGTTTATAGATTCAGTAGTAACTGCGAACAAAACTTCTTTATTTGCATTTTCCATTGCTCTTTGTTCAGGTGAATAATAGGTTTGACACAACCTAATAACCTCTGGACACTGATGAGTGAGTAGAACAACATACTTGGGTACGTTTGACTCCCAAATATGAACTTCATCAACTTGATTTAATGGCTTTTCAAGACTCCAACAGTGGAAGTATAACAGATTAAATTCTATCATTGGAATAGCTATTTTGTAATCCACATCTGCTAAGGGTGTATGTTCAATGTCTACAACATGAGGTTGTAGAGGATTTACAACAATTGTGGTCTTGGAAGTCATTTTTGGGTTTGATTTTGACATTTTAGACTGAGTCAGGATACTTGAAACTCTATATTTTGAATTTTTGTACTCTTCTGTAAGATTGAATTGTTTACAAAAGTATTTTTGACTTTAACAGAGGTTATTTAAACAGAAATAGGCACAAACTGGCTTTTTCTTGGATTTAACTCTTCAATTTTGGCTTTAAAATTGATCTTCGGACTCTTATAGGTACAAGAAATGATAAAACAAGGCTTTCAATGTTTTTTGCGGGTAATTCTAGAATAAAAATGGTTTAAATTGGGCAAAAAAGGATTGGGGTTACTTTCAAAGGTTTTCTAGATAGACTAGGATTCTTTTTCAATGTCTGCAAATGCTAAATATATTTAATTTTTCTTTAAAAACCGTATGTAGTATCAGAACTAGGGTTTATCAAATTTTTACTGTTAATTTGTTCTTTACAGACAACCACAAGGGACTCTCTATGGATAAATGGGCTTTACAAAGCTTAATTTCACAGAATTACTCCTTTTCAAATGATAAACAGGTTGTTTTTCTATGAATAATACCTGTTTGTGTAGGTATTTGGTCTTTTAAACTGATTCTGAGGTGTCGGATAGGTTTCTGATAGCTTTGGAGGTTTTTGGAAACGAACTGAAGCTTCCAGTGATCTTGACACTAGCTGTAATGGCTTTTCTGGTTTCTTTTGAGCATGAAAACAATGTACGGGTAGCTTTGTTTCTTCAATCTGGATGAATTAACGCACATATAATGAAGAAAAGGGTTTAATGGGCGCATATGGAGTTTTTATAAGGTTTTTGGTTTAAAGAGGATTAACATTAAATGGCGGTCATATTAGAGTGGAGGGTGGTTTTGGCGCTTGAGGGAAAAAACTAGAAGTGTTTATCGCATTGGCTTTGGGTGGTAAGATGTTTCCTGAGATTGAATGCGATCCAGTCATATGTTGCCATGTGGAGGAGAGGTAAGGGCACAAAACTGTCCATTTCACAAATCTTGAAATGGTTAATGTTCATGCTTTTAGATTTGCGATATTGCGCTTGGGATGTTGGATTTGAGGATAGGTATGCGAATGGCTAAGATTTACTAGAAGAGTTACTAGGCGAATGGGGCGTGGGGCCCGGATATTTTGTTATACAGTGGGGTTTATTTAACGTTTAAAACATATTTTTAAACATAAAACTAATGTTTTATTTTGGTTGACGGGTTTATTTACATATCATATGAAACCTTTACATATCTTTAGCAACCATTGGGGCGAGATTATGATGCTTTTAACCTATGGGGAAAGGGTGGGGAAATATTTAGCACATGGATAATCTAAACCATAGTTTAATGTTTAAATAATGGGTTTTTCGGGATATTTAAATAAAATGAATTAATAAATATATACAGGAAGGGGTATTATAAGGGCTTTAATACATTATGTTAAAAATTAATATGAAATGAAATGTAATGAATGAAAATGAATAAATAATACAAAAAATAAACTAAGTAAAGTGTAAAATAAACCTTTTTAAGCACAAATGATTGTACCATTAAAAATTTACACTTAGACTTAGTATAAATTGTATTTTATGGGTTTTTGAGTGTTTTTGAATGAAATGAAATTAATTAAGAGGGGATTTTACTTTTACAAAACAAAAAGGGGTTTTACTTAGGAAAAGGGATTATATTTTTGGAAAAGGGTGAATATGCTGAGTAAATGGGCTTTCATGAAGGGAATTCAATATTTTCAACCAATCAGTTATCAAGCCTTGGGTCTAGTCCCAACAAAAGTCAGAGAAATGCTCTGAGCCTCTTTAACTGAAGGTTTTAAATACTAGATCATTATGGGGGAGGGGAAATTAGTAATTTTCCATATGATGCTTTATTACATGCCTTGCACAACTGATTTCTACCTACCCATCATTATTCTAACATTTTTTACTTCATTTCCATGGGTGCATTTAGGCTTGCAACCCTAAATCCATTTTTCTTTTAAAGCATAAAACTATCTAATTCTAACCTTATTTCATCTGAGGGCTCAGATTAAACTGTTGAGCTCCTCATTTCTTCTCTAACTATCTATTTATTTTTCAAGTTTAAATAGTTTGACATATCTTTATTCTCTATCTAAAACATGAAATTCAAAACATGAAAAGTTAAGATTAAACTATTTAACTGATCATGGATTATGGAATTTTGAACAATCTTCACATAATCATTATTTTTGCAATAAAATTAAATAGTAGTGGCATTTTGACTTACTTTAATGTCTTATTTTATCTCTTTTTTCATTTGGGGTCCGTTTTTTATACTTTTTTAATTTTTAATTTTCTAATTCCTTTGATATTTCTTTTAGGACCTTTTCCCTCTTTTCATTTTTTTTTATTTTCAAATATGGGAAAACAACTTGCATAAAGCAAGGTATGTACATATTTACAAGACTATCAAAGTCAATTCAAAAATTATGAACCCTATTATTATAGAACCCTAACAACAACACCCACTAGAAGGGAAATATGACCTCCTGATCATGTTTACCAAAGCCTACTAGAAGGGAGCTACAACACCCTCATCTCGTTTACCAGCACCCATTATAAGGGAGATAAAACCCCCTGATATGATCACCAGCTACCACTAGCAGGAAGCTTTGAATTCCTCACTGAAGGCTCCAACCCTCACCACCATTGTGGACCATGTTTCATTAATTTCACAATAGACCCGCCTACTTCAACACTTCACAAGCTGTAGGCCACTTTTCATAAAAAATTTAGAATCGACCAACTACACTCATTTAAGCCCAATACCATACATCAAAACTAAAACATATCATTTTACCTCTTCATTCAAACAATCATTGAATCACCAATCAACCAAAAAATAACTGATCTTCAAATAAATATGAATGGAAACATCATCAATACTCAAACAACACAAATCTATATGAGGACTTCATTAATAAGCAACACAAACAAAACAATACTGTATAAACTAATTAGACATATTCTTCATAAAAAACCCTAATTTTCATATGCGCTTTCCATAAAACATTTCCACATGTATACGGGCTTAACCTAAACCAAACCCACATACAAATCTCAACACATTTCATAAAAAATAAACTACTATGCAGAACAGAACCCATGTGTTTATGTTCTTTACCTATGTCAAACTCGAGTACAAATATGTAGCTAATTCATGACTTCATGACACTTCAAAAATTCAGACATAACCGTATCATGACGGTCATTGTAATAAACATGTGCCAAACCATAGTTCTAAACAAACTCTAAGCATATCATACAATGTGTATTCATTTCATGTATAATGATTCTGATCCATAATTAGATTCAAGTGCATAATTATTTCATATCAACCAATCAATTATAGCCCATAACATGCAAATATACTTCAGATTGAAGTACTCATTAATCACTCGCACTTATGGACACATTAACACTTTGCTTTTCACCTCCTTATATAGATTGAGCCTTAGCTATTACCATGAGCCAAAATGACACTAGTCCATATGGTAATTTGTGAAGGAATTAAATAGTCATTACTACATTTAATATTGTGGGATAATACCATGGTAAAGACCCTTGGTATTTAAATAATCATAGTGCACCAAATGTACGTGACCTTGCTTCTTCATATCCCTGTGTGTACGCAAGTTTTCCCCATATAACCCGTGTATATTTGTTCAATTATTTAACTTCATAATTATTCTATCTCTTCCCTGCAAACCTGTATCCAATCATTATGTCCTTCTATTCCATCAATCTCCAACCTCTAAACTAACCTTTGAAATCTAAACTAACCTTTGAAATCATTTTTTTATCACATACTTATCCTGTTACAAGTGGGTTTCCATTAAGGACAACACATACATCATAATGCCAACAATATCACCCTTTGGACTTGATGGAAACTATTTTGGTGTTTGATTACCACAACCTCTAGTTACCTGAAAAATACATCAATATTTGAATTTCAAGCCACAAGTTACTCTCCCCCTTTGACATCAACCGAAAAGGGTGGACCAATATTGAAAAAAGGTTTCTCTGTCCTTGTAGAGACATGAGCACTGTAGATTTGATCTGCACTATATACTAACTATGCTCCCCTTGAGCACATGCTGAATATTTTTAAATATTTTCAATGAAGTACATGACTCTATGATTCAACTAATTGTTACCTTTCCCATCACCAAGAAATCACATTTACATCCATCACCCAACCAAGTGGGGTTACATATTTGAATCAATCACCTAAGCAAGTGGGATTACATATTTTACATGACCCCAAAAGTCGATACATGAATGAATATGACAATTATTACATCATAGGTCTCTACATGACCTTTACATTAAATGATCGATATGGTATTTATAACCAAGACAAAAATACCTCACTAGTGAGAAACCAAAGCATCATGACATAATATAAGGCAATGAAGTATCATCCATGGAAGCATCATCATCATCAGGAAATCATAGAAAGGTATGTATGCATTATCAATGAAACACATGAGAATCTTCAGGAGCATCTTAAACATAATGGAAAAAATGCATTATAACCAACAAGGCTAATGCTCCCCCTGAACCTCTGCTACCTATTCATTGTCAAGTCTAACAACATCAGCTCATATATCAGATCATCTTCATTAATCAGATCATCATTACTCAATACCACATCAGCAGACTGTAACCATCAATAAGAAATCCAAATAAATACTATCTGAAGCATATTAGAGTATGTTTTTTATTCTAAACCGTTGTTTCTCTATCAGAGAAAACTATACCTGATTATCTATACAGTAACTCACGTACATATACGACCGTTTTTCATAAAATATTTGTACCTAAAGTGAAATTATGAAATTTCATAGCTTTAGCTCCCCCTGAGCTTTTAGAGTCTGTACCTGTCTTATGTTATCACATCAGATGCACTGTTAGAAATATAAACGACTAGAATTAACAAGCTAACCATGGGAATCAACATATATTTCTCCCCTTATGATGATACATTACTGATCACGATAATGTATCTCACATCAATCCAACAGTTCCTAAGATAAGTAAGCTTTAGAAACAGATGATTGTAGTAGGGTCAATATGCCCTACGTTTTTTACTGGTGTGCTTGATTTCTCCATATTTTCTTGAAATTTCTCAATATGTGCTAGAACTTATCCAATATCCTAGTTCTTCTCATCATACTTGTCCTCCAATTAGTGACCTTATGCCCAAAAGAGTTACAAGAGAAACAAAATCCATGAAACCATATTTTCTGCATTGATCTAGGAGATTCTTTAACAAAAGGATCCTTCTCCTCTAAAGAATCTATACAATTGTCATAAGATTCATTATTACTGAGTGTCATAAGTACTTGAAGATATTTATTAGACTCTCCCTCTTCTCAAATTGATAAACTATCACTATCTTGATTTGTATAATATCTTCTCCTATTTTCAAATTTCTTCCCTTTTTCATGAGTTTCTTTATAAGGACACTTAGTAGCATAATGACCAACTCTTCCAAAAGAAAAACACTTGAAGGGAAGCTTCGTAATGAACCTTCCAGTACCTGGTCAAAGTTTCCTCACACAATTTTCCTCGTCTTCTTCTGATGTATAACTTGATTCCTTGAGAACTTCCTTTTCTTTTCCTTTTACATTTTCTTTAAATGCGACTTCTCTGATATCTAAAGGACCTAATTTTCTCATTTCAAAGGTTTTTAGAATCCAGTGAATTTTCACAACAGTAAGGCTATGTAGATCCTTCTTTTCTTCAATGACAAACACTTTTGACTCAAATTTTGGAGTTAGAGATCTCAGGATTTTCTCTACTAAGGTTGAATATTTTATATCTTCACCCATATTTCTCATAGAATTCACAATCTCATATATTCTCAGGAAGAAACTTTCAATAGTTTCATCATTATGCAATCTAAGAGTTTCATATTTAATTCTAAGAGTTTGAAGTTTATCACTTTTTACCTTGTCATTGCCCTCATAGCTCTGGATGATCTTGTCCCATATCTCCTTTGTTGAATTTAGCTACATGAATTTGAAAAATTGTGATTCTGTCAGGCTTCCCATCAAGGCATTGACAACTTTTACATTGGTTTCATGTCTCTTCTTTCCTACTACATTTGTAGGAACAATTGCTAGATATTGATAACCGACTTATACTATTCCCCGTGCATCTACTCCAAGACATTGGAGATAATCTGTTGGTCGTATCTTCCAGAAGATTAGATTACTTCCATTGAGAAATGGTGGCAATCAAGCTTATTCTAAAGGGCATTCTCTGATACCAATTGTTCAGAAAAAATACTGAGAGGGGGGCGGGGTGAATAAATATTCTAAACATACATAAAATTTTACTTTTCTTACTATGATATTTGTACGTGACTTTACTGAAGAAAGCTAGCGTATGTACGTGAATGATATTCAGGAAACTAGCGTATATTCATTGGGCTTATATATCAGTTAACTATTAAACAATTTATCCTAAACCAGTGTATTAGTGATTCATCAAACATTTAATAAGCAGTAAACATGTGCAGTAGTAACAAAATAAATCATCACACATAAGTAACACACATGAAAACAAGTATTTAAGGTGGAAACACAATGTGGGAAAAACCAATCATTGTTTTTGTATCTATCTTCAATATATATTATATAGAAAATTGCTTACAATATTGTACTCGTGCATACTCAGACCAGTAGGCATGCACCCACCTACAGAAGGATACAACCTTCCCACATTCTCTATCTCCTACTAGGAGGAAGTTCCAACCCCCTAATCTCATTTACCAACAACCACTAGAAGGGAGATACAACCCCATGATCTGGTTTACTAACACCTAATGCAAGGGCTACGACCCCATGATCGTGTTTACCAACACCCACTGGAAATGATATACAACCCCTTGTTTTTATCACCAACTACAACTCGTGGGAACCTTCGACTTCCTCACTGAAGGCTCCACCCCATAGCACCATCGTGGACCAAGTTTCATAAATTTTCACACTGGATCCACCTGCCTCAATACTTCACAACTTGTAGGCCACTTTTCATCAAATTTTCAGACTAGACGCACTACACTCATTTAAGCCCAATACCATACATCATAACTAAAACATATCGTTGTGCCCCTTCATTCAACCAATCAAGCAATGAATCAATGATCTTCAATTACATACAACTAGCAGCATCATCAAAACTCAAAGAACCAAGATCTATATGAAGACTTCAATGATAGACAAACAAAACAAAACAATATTCTATAAACTGATCAAACATATTCTTTAGTAGAAACCCTAGTTTTTATACGTGCTTTACATAAAACATTTCTGAATGTATATGCGCTTATCCATAACTAAACCCGCGTACAGATATAAAAATACTTTAGAAAACATATGCTATTATGCAGAACAGAACCCACGTGTGTACACACTTTACAAGTTTCAAACTCATGTACAAATATGAAACTAATTCGTCACTGTGAAAACCTTCAGAACTTAAGACATAACCAGATCATGACATTCATTATATTATAGATTCACCAAACCACAAATCTAAACAACCCATAAGAAGATCATACAATGTGTATTCATTTTAGGTCTAATGATCCTGATCCATCTTTATATTCATGGGTGCATAATTGTTTTAGATCAAGCAATCAACTATAGCCCATACCATGCAAATATACTTCAAATTGAAGTTTTTATTAATCAACCTAACTCATGCACACATTAACACTTTGATCTTCACCTCCTTATATAGCTTGAGAGTTAGTCAATACCATGAGCCAAAGCCACACTAGTGTCGGTGGTAATTCTTGACAGGATCAAATAGTCATTAATACGTCCAATATCGTGGGCTAATACCATGGTAAAGACCCTTGGTATTTAATGAATCATAGTGCACCAAATGTGCATGCCTTTTCTTCTTCATATCTGCGTGTGTATGTGGTCACTTTGCCTCATATAAATTGCGTATATTTATTCAAATATTTACCTTCATAATTGTTTCATCTCTGCCCTCCAAACCTTTTTCCAATAATTCTATCACTATGTCACCTCTGAACTGACTTTGGAACTCATCTGCTTAGCACATACTTATCCTATTACAAGTGGGTTTATATCTAGTACAACACATACATCATAATTCCAACATATCGCATTTGAAATATAGAAAAACTTAGCACAATACACATACATATAAGCATAACCAAGTCAACATAAAATCACCATTTCAACCATTATCTAGTTACTATGCGTGATACCACAACCATAACACCAACTATAAAAAATGCATGCATAACAAAATATGTATGACATGCATGCATACAGAATTCATACAAAAACTAACATGCATAACCAGTGCATAACCGACATAAACTCATGATAAATGATGCAGGAGCATCAAGCTTAAATTCTATTATTCATTTATGTAATTTAGGGGGTGATATGTTTTAATTATTTTATTAATTATTTTGCTCAAATTTAATAAATTAGGAGAGAAAATATAAATGTGAGGATTATTGTAAATATTCCTTAAATAATTAAAGATATGAGTGGAATGGAATTAGGTAGATAATCTAGGGATTAGGAATTCCATAAACGGGACTTAGTTGAGTCCAAAATAAGATAAATCTAAATTGGATTTTAGTTGAGATTTGTGTGGAGGAATTTATGGAGCGGAATAAATTCATATATATGTATAATAGGAGGGTTGTGTGAGGAAGAGAGACAAGTGAGGAAGTGAGGAATACAGAGAGAGTGAGAAATGGGTTGAGAGCTTTTTGTAAAGGGCCGAGAGCCGAAAGGCCATTCATTGTAATATTCGGCCAGATGTCGGATTTTGTAAATTTCATTATGTTTATTATTATGCCAACAATTTTGTTTGGATGGCTCTCTCTCTTTTCCTATATGTATATGTTAGAAAGCTGCAAATTGTTTTCTTAATGAAGAATTAGATGAGTTTTTTCATGTTGAAGGCAACACATTGGTTTTTATGCTAGGATCTTATTTAACCCAGTATCCTGAAATCATTTAGTATCAGAGCCTTACAAGTGTGCGTTAATTAAATTGTGATTAATTCCCAAGCTGTATGAATGCATTGAGTTATCTATAAAGTATAAGAAATGTGTTGTAATAGACGAATTGAAAGAGTGTGGAGACGTACTGTGAGAAAAATTCGTCGTGTGAGAAGCTGTGAATAAAACTTCTAGGTGAGCTCTGAAGGTTGGCACATCCTCAATTTAATTTCTGTTGAAGATTTGAAAATCAGGGATCTATTGTGTACATATGCCACCGATAGTTTTATCTTCGGGTAATAGTGTCATAAGAGTTCACTAAGTCCTAAAGTATTCAGTTTGAATCAGCAAGAGAAATGTCCAAAATGAATCAAAGATATGGCAACCCTTTTTGTTTTATTTACTAAGTAGCAGATGGGGAGAACAATATGAATTCTAAAGAGAAGGCGATTGCAACACTCGAAATCATAATTATCGAAGCCACAAGAACATTGAAGTGACATAAAGCTAGTGTGAGGAAGAACCCACGTGTTTCATCGTGGTGAAGTTGCGATATTCTGCTCAGTGAGTTTGGAGAAACATCTTTTGAGCTGCACAGTGGAAGCATGGCAGTGTAAGGTTTGGGAATTGTAAAATTAAAATGATATATGTAATTCTGGAAGTGTTGTTTTCAAAATGCTGAAAGAGAGGACATCATGAATGGTTGAATTCGATGAGAGGACATCATGCAATCACTGTTTTGTCTTGGAACGTTTGAAAGCCCTGCGTGGAATAGTGCGAAGATTTGTGTAGATAAAATTCCATGTAGAGAATAAGATCGCAGGCTTTCAGGAACTAATTCATTTAAATGGAATATAATAGAAATGAGACTTCATCAGATGGGTTTTCTTTGCATCAATTTGTGGACATTGGAATTTCGAAAAAGTTATATTTCCATGGAGCAAGACTATTCAACGTGTGGGAAGCAACCTGTGTTGGGCATGAAGAAATTGCGTGAAGCAGCATGGAAGTGTGGAATATCAATAGTGTGAAGGTTTTCTCAAGGACCAAATTATAGTCATAATTATAACTACTTGTGCGCTGATGGATACACCACAAAGGTTCCAAAGGTTGGGGCGTTGGAACAATATTGTAGATAGCTTCTCAATGATGGATGATGTGAAGCAGACGACAGGACAATGTGGAGAGAAAATATATTTTGCGTGGGGTACCTGCACATGCGTGGATGCTACAAGCCTTGGAAGTGTGTGTAAGCCAAAATTGTATATCATTCACTGTATTTCATTTATCACATGTTTTCTCCACTTATAACTTTTAAATAAGGTTCACGTGGATAAAAAGAAAAAAAGAAAAAAGGATATTTTTTTGTAAGAAGTGGATTGTATGGTATAAGAAGTGGGATAAGTAATGTACTAGTGTCAAAGTTGAAGTCAAGGTCTGTATATCATGAAGTAAAAGGATTCTAGTACATTATGTTAAGGTCAACTTCAATTTCTTTTTTAAGAAGATATTTTTTTCAAAATTGAAGAAAAAATCGAGAGATTGAGATGAGGGAAATTGGCTTAAGTTAAGAGGGGAGATTGTGCGTAATTTGAAGGTTTCTAACATTATTTGCTGGGAAAATATTTATGTTAGAAATTTGTTGAGAAGAATTTTATTTGCTGGGGAGAAAATGGATCTTGTGCATTCAAAGTAAGTTTATAGAGGCTTGAATGTATTCCTAAAAAAATACATGAGAGAAGGGTTGGATCATTTCAACAACGAGAATATTCAAGGTAAGTTATCATTGAATGAATCAATATTCATTCAGTAGAGGTATTTTAAAATCTGGATGATTAAATTTCCTTGCCATACTCGAGAAGATGATATTTTATAAATGTTATGAAAGAGTGGAAATGTTACAAATGCAGAGGTATAAACGAATGGAAAATGAATGGAAAATGCGCTAATCCTAGGTGATATAAAGGGAAACATGCATTTTTATGTGAGAGGGTTTATTATGCATAATGTGAATTCTTCACATTTTTGGTTAAGTCATTTTGGACCAAAGCTTGTAGTTGGAATGGGAGAATTCTTTTGATTTTTGTTAAGGTTGAAAACACAATTACTTGATGTTGAAAAATCTTTTTTTTACCATCATGTGGCAGCATCTAAGAGGTGTTATTCAAAATGAATATGATGTATGAGTTGTACATTATTCATCGAAGAAGATAAAAATATGTTCTCTATACACAGGCAAAGAGATGTGAATTGATGTTATATGGTGCAGGGAAATGTTTCCATTAAAATGACGAGCTTATGGGCATGCGAGTATTCATAGTGACAAAGACGGCACTTAAGAGTGGAAACCAGAGAATTGAGATTGTAGAGAGAAAGGTTTATTAATAACCTTAACAGGAGCATGAGGTATGATAATTCAGGAAGGTATTTTTGAACATTGAAGATTGAATGGTTTATTTATTTTACCTTAAAATAAATCTTGGAAAACCTGAATTGGATTTAAACTAAAGACTTCAGTATCATGTGAAATGATAAGGGAAAACTGACTATTTTTCATAAGAATGAAGTATGAAAGAGAGTGAATATTTTACATCCTAAAAATGTATTAAGGGTGTATGTTGTCGGAGAATTGTAACTTGAATTAAATCAAAATATCCACTATCATAATTATTGGGCAATCCATGAAGTCAAAACAAATGTTAGAGTCAAATGAAGGTTTGGATAGTTTGATTTAAGATTGAGTATTTTTCATCCAAGATGAAGAATCGGTGTATGTCTGAAGTCAAAGAGCCATAAGCTAAGTAAAAAGTTTGAATGTAATTGGGTGCACAATCGGCAGAGCCTGACACCCAAAATAATTGGTAATTGTAACACCTGAATTACTAAAGTTTTGTTTGCAACAAAGTGAAGCAAGAGAATTGTCCAGAGATTGGTTCCAAGATAGAGAACCAAGAGAAGCCAAGCGGAGGAGGAAAGCTTGCATTGATGAATGGAAAGTGTGAAGGATTGCTGAAAATGGGATTGAATGAAATCCACATGTGAACAAATAAAGTTCATAAAGGAAGAGAAGATGATTGTTGATAGTCATTTCCAAAGATCTGATGAAGACCATAGCAGAGGGAAGAAGAAGGAAAATTCCAAGGTAAGTGGCATATTTGAACTGTTGACGGATGAAGTTTATGAGCGGGTGAAGGCTGAGATAACAGTTCACCTTGAATTGTTAATGGAATTGTTGTAGGAAAATGTGAAAGACTAGACACATGGTTGGACCATGAGAAAGAAGGTAAAGTGGCAGAGGCTACATGCAAAGAGGGAAAAGCAGGTAAACATACAGTTTATGGAAGAGTTGAGGAAGCTCGAGCAGATGTTGAGGTCTGAAGAACTCAGAGAGGATGAGTTAAAAATGGATGTTTCCATATGCGGCCCAGAACAGGGTGAAATTATGGGTGAAGAGATCAATGAGGAAGATCTCATGAACTATTGGGATAGTTCGGAAGAATCTGAAGATGTGTTGGTGAAAGAAGCATATGAGGCTATGAAGCCTTGCATTTTTAAATCTCACATTTTATGTATGTTTGAAATATGTGCGAAGGATATTGAACAAGCCTTAGATTTTGTTAAGGAGAAGGAGCTGAATCTGAAATCTATTCAGATTGATGCTGAGATAGCAAGATCTCGGAAAGAAAAGGAGACAAAGGGGTCTCATGGGAATACGTAACAGAGTATTGAAGCAAAGGAAGAAGGGCCATATGATGATTGGTCAAAAACAAGTGAAGGTATGGAAATTCATGTAAAGTTTCCAAATTCTACTCACATTGAAATTGTTGAGTTATATAGAAAGTTAGATATTCAAAGAAGACAATTGGAAAAGCAACTGATCTATGTCAAGAATCTGGTTAGCACATACAAAGTTCTACTGACCTTGGAACTCATCTGGTTAGCACATACTTATCCTATTACAAGTGGGGTTATATCAAGTACAACACACACATCATAATGCCAACATATCGCATTTGAAAGATAGACCTACTTAGCACAATACACATACATATAATCATTAGCAAGTCAACATAAAATCACCATTTCAACCATTATCTAGTTACTATGCATGATACCACAACCATAACACCAACTATACAAAATGCATCCATAACAACATATGTATGACATGCATGCATACAAAATACATACAAAAACTAACACGTATAACCAGTGCATAACCGACACAAACTCATGATAAACACCACCAAAAACAACACCATTAACTTTCACATAGCGACAACACTGCAACCATAACCAACAACATGCATACATAACTAGTACATAGACCAAAAGCGTAAGAAAACATATGCGACTGACATGAATGCATCACCGAAGCATTTCCCATCCATTCCAAGGTGTGAACCATGCTATGATACCACTCTGTAACATCCTCCTCCAACATTTACCCAACTTAACTAGTCCGCTAGGGTAAACATGTGATGAGACGATACTATGATATGGTTCTAACTACCAGGCCAGCTTCAGAAAGTTGAATCAATGTAACACAACCAATATGACCATCCATGCATAATATAGAACCTATAGGAGCTACCCCACCTTTCCAGGTGACCAATCCCTGAGGAAACTGACCACTTCAAGGTCCTAGAGCCCTAGTCGTTCCCATGCTAAGACGTCACGGTGACTAAAATTCCCAGTCACTCCTACGATCCCTCTTGAGTGCGATTGTAGCCTTTTTCAGCCAATGATATGATAATGACTATGATATTTAAGGTTAAATTACAAGGCTATGACCCAATCACTACCCAAAACTTCATGGAGTTTACAGGAATGAAAAGTGACATAGAGACAATGATACCAATGCAAATTCTTGAACAAAGGCTTGATTGGACCCCTACTAGCCATGACAGGAATGTCATAAAACATGTCACAAATATTAATTCTACAGTTCATAATAAAATAATTGAGTATAAGGGTATTATAATCATCTGATAATTTCTAGGAAGCATCGATTCTTTATAAAATTAACTTCTTTATCATCTATTAGGTCATATAATCATTTCTCATTCATTTAAAAACCAAAACATCATTCGAACAATACATTTTCATTGTCATAAAACATATTCATAACCATCATATAAAAAATATAAATAATGAGGATACAACAACCATAAATGACACATATGAAACAATACATCTAAACATAAAATACCAAGGAAAGGGACTATTATTAATGAATGAAAAATCCAACTAGGTTTGGGACTACTACATTCCACCTCACCATAGAATGGCTAAGCCAACTCTATCTTCATCCAACTACCCCTGTGTCATATTCCAATTATAAATGTGGGAATCAAAACCAAAATAATTAACTAGGTTTTCTCGACGCTAAACCACCTCATCGTCATCAGTAGAACCCGGATTTACCACAATCCACACCAAATCATTAGGCCATAAACCAACATGGATGTCATTGGATTTCTCCATTTACACCATGAGGAATTTCCTGTCTCCTAGTCTCTAGGATTTACTACATCCACAGTTTGATCTAGGGATCAGTAGGCCGTAATTGAGACCCCACCCACGAGGATTTATCATATATCCTTCCATTCATTGGCCAAGTATCCCTATGCCTGATCAAGGGAAACCACCTATAGTATTTACCATATATCCCTTCATTCACTGGTCAAGGATTCCTAGGCCCACCGAGGCACATAATACCTAGCCTTATTGCAACCCACAGTATGGTCCAGGGGCTACAAGGCTAGTGGATTTTGTGGAATTCATAATCTAGTTTAGGGATCACTAGGCCACATTTTCTTTGATTCAGAGATCTACCTCACTTAGCTTTGAATCCATTTGATAATCCAGCTCAACCAAAACATGAGAATTCCATCACATCATGGCTATCTGAAAATGGAAAGGTAAGGCTAAAGAACACTATCAGACATGGAAAAACCCATGCCAATGAAAATAAGAGAATGTATAACAAGCAAGCATAACTATGCATGAAAAAACTAGCAAGGAAATCACAAATACAAATCGATACCTACAAGTAAAACTATTGTATATTCTTGATCCCACTCTTCCTTGCTTGGTATTTTCTTCCTCTCTACCTTATTTTCCATTCTAGATCCAATGTTGAAGTGCTCTACGTAATTTTTTTGTCCAAGAGTGTGTGAGAGAGAGAGAATATAGAGAGAGCTCCAAAACCGAATTGACAAATGGTACCAACTGATCCTCAAAATCATTTTTATTAATGCAGTCACTATTTTCTTCATTTTCTATTATTTTTACTTCATTTTCCTCCTCACATGAAACCTATGACCTTTCACTTTCCTTTTCTCTTATTTTCTAGAATTTTCATAAATGAAATGCCAATTAATGCCACTTTTCCTTTCCAAAGAAATTTTCATTATGTTTTCTAATTTCCTTAGCCATAATAAACCAAATGAACACCCGCACTAGGATGATTTGCCTAACATTAAACTTCGAATAAGTGTCCCATAAACGTGGTTATTATTTTTCCTTTATTAAATTTTATTACATGGAATTTTCACTAGGGCTGTTACAACAATGCGTCTAAAACATACAAATGCACTTGTGCTTTAATATCGATACAAACATCGGTGCTACATAGAAAATGGTGCACTGTACAGAATTTATTTTTCTAAAACAAAAAAATATGGTGCACTAAATAACACAATGCACTGGTGTTTGAATAATCGATAACATTGGAAAAATGTTAACTTTTACAAATTTTTGGTGCTATGTACACTTGAAGCAATGATGCCCTTCATGTAGTAAAATTCCCTGATGCATACCAAGAAGGAGAACCGCTATGGTTTTCAAATTAAAAAAAAAAGCGGTGTTATTTTCGAATAACGCACCAGTGTTGTAAACGTGTTAAAATTCCATGGGGAATATTCTAAACAGAAACCCTATGTTCTTTTAATTTAAAAAAAAAGAGTGGTTCTATAGTTAAACAAAGCACTGGTGTGGTTATAGAAACAAATCCAAGGGGGGTTAAACAAAAACAAATATGTCACATGTAAATTTCATTTCTACCATCTACAGTGTTGGAGAGCTCTGAAGCACCGGTGTCATTCTTGCCTCATGCAACCCCCTCGATGTCATGGATTCTCTTACTCACCATCCTTTCATACAGTGCTCACTACTTGAATTTCCAATATTTCCAAGTCGTGGTAAAAAAATAAATTCCCCATTATGTGTCAACAATTCCTCCTAGACGAGAAAATGTCTAGGTAATTTCAATCTTTCCCTATAATTTATTTTTTTGGCAGATCAGAATTGCTAATTACATTAAAATTTCCATTGTTAAAAAAAAACACTGGCGTGGTGTGCTCAATATATTCGGCTCACATTGATAGAGGTCCACCCTATAAAAAATATTACATATGGTCAATTTTCTGACACTTTAGTTCCGATAGTTTTGACGAATTTTCAAAAAGTTACCCATTTTTTCTCAATTTTTTTAATCCCACCATGTAGTGTCGCTCTTGTGACCCTGATGGTGACGCTGTTGCTCTTGCAACACTATGAAAATGAGTCGCTATTGCAACCCACTTGGATAGGGTCTCAGAATAGCGACAGTAATATAAGACAATGTCGCTATAGCGACGTCCATGTTATGTGCATCGGTATAGCGACGGATATGAAAAGACCGTTGTGGAACGAACCTTTCACATTGACAAAGTCAAAGTTGACTTGGTCAACTAGTGTCGCAATAGTGACAGTTTATTTTAAATATATAGGGCATGTTGTAACGATGTTTTCCGACAAAGTTTCTGTAATAGCCACAAATTTTACTGTAGTAGTGGCGATTCAGAAAGGGTATACGGTATTTTGTCTAGTAAAAAAACATATTTTTTCTTTTTTTCTTTATAGGATAATTTTCATCAATGGCAGAAAACATTAGAGGTGGAAAAAAAATTCAAGAGGGTGAAAGGGGTGATGGTAAAGTTTATTGCCCTTGCAACAAATGTTCTTTGATATGTAATGTTATAGTTTTAATAGCAACAACAACAAAACATTGTAGTAAATATGGACACATTGATGGTGGATCGAATGAATATGGTCCCATGGTAATTAATTAGAAATATATATATATATATATATATATATATATATATATATATATATATATATATATTCATTATCTAGATTCATTTTGATTATATATTAAAATTTTATATTATTTTAATGTTTGTTATATGCACACTAATGTTTAACGATTGTTTGTAAATTTTATAAAGGCACAGTTGCTGGGGTGGCCACCAATATCCACCTGGATCAGCATGTGTTCTCTTCGTGCCACTCATGCCCTGTGTGATATGTATATCCTCTTTCTGATCCTTTGGTTATAATATTCCCAATTACCCATGAGCTAGTTGGAATATTAAATTTTGTTTTTGCTTTCCTGTTTGATGAATAAGAGGATATAGAGATCCATAAATCTCCTTAATATGAATAAAGTAAATGCCAATGTGAAAGGAGGACATCTTGGCAGCTTAATTGAGTACCCTTAAGTGTGAAAAGAGGCAGGAACACCTAGACTGGGTCAACTTTGACCAAATCAACAATGTTGTCATGGAGGAGTGGACATTTATGGAGGGACGACACAGTTTTGGAGGGAGATCTCATGCATGGAAGTAGTTCCTTTAATGAATGGGGCCTAGGGTGAGGAAGCTCATCACTTATATAAGGAAGAGGATGGTGGCCATAGAAATAATTTTATGATATCATATTTTGATTATATGGTTTGTTTAGACATATAGCTTTCTTCAGTTGTTTAGCTAAGATTGCAGTGATGTTTAGCACAGGGTGTTCCCAAGTGGGAATCCCACCCCTTTCCTTGAGTTATCTCTAGGAAGATAATTTCACTACATTCCATATTCAGGCATCAGTCCAAGGCTTCAGTATTAATGTACAACGCAGTTTCTGTTGAGAGGTTGTGTTGTGTTGCAGGGCAGAAGTTGTGGAGGGTTGATTTGGGTGATTTATGAGCTATATCTCATTGGAGGAAGATTACTTTCTCTTAGGAGGCTAGTGAAGAAGGCCTTGGAGCATCATTGATACATTTTCCACCAGGCCATAATGTTTTTATCCCCTACATCATAGTATCAGTCTGGATCTTCGTTATTCTAGGGAGGAGTTGCAGGGGTATTTGCAGTAGGTGATTTGGGGAGTGATTTCTTCAGTGAAGGGGCTAGCCTTTAATATAGAGGATCCATTGGAGGAGAGTATTATTTTTTTTATATATCAGCTTCAACCATAACTCTTCAGTTGCTTTGCTGCAGCATACTTTTAGCCCTAGGGTTGCAGCTCATATTTTATTTTTGGGTGTTTCTCCCGGAGACCCTTTTGGGTTCTTTTATGGAGGTTGTATAGAGCCTTGATCTTAATTGTACATTATCTTTGAGGAATATATCAGCCCTTATATTTTTTTTACTCATTTACTATAGTAGTGCTTCTATGACTGCACTATACTAGTATCTCCGGAATTTTGATATAGTAGAAACACCTCATTATTGAGGGTTTTATCTATTGGAGGCTTGTGATATCTTGTTTTATGGTTTGTGGCCTATTATCTTACACATATTTGCTGATGTTACAATGTATAAAGAAGCTCCATATTGGTCTCACAATTTTATGTACGTTTTACACTACTATTCCATGATTTTGCACTATATTCCTCCTTTTCCCATTTTGGAATATTAGAGTGGTATCAGGGCATAATCTTGGCTCATCTTTTGCATCTTAAACCAATATGTCATCAAAAGAAAGATATCCTCTCACAGATAGAGAGAAGATGTATCTCAGAAGAAGAAACCGGAATTTTGATTATACAGATGATAAAGAAGACAAGGGTAAAACCCTTTTATTGGAGAAGATGATGAGAAGGAGTACCCAAAGATTCTTCTTCGAACTATGCAAGAAATTGCTAGAGAAATAAAGGAGATGAGGATGGATAGATACAAGGAATCCCATAAAGGATTTCTACATGGTGAAGGATCCGACATTTCTCGTCACTGGAGTGATCAACCAGTGAAGTAGCAATAAGTTTCCCAATGCTCTATAATGCCTACATTCTTAGCAGTGGGAAATGAAGGGTTTCAAGAACAAGAAACTCTTGAAGACTATTTCATGGAGTATGAGTCTCAATCTCATAGATTCAAGGATCACTTGAGTTTTCAAGAATTTTGTTAGATTAAGGACAATAGGAGACCCAAGAATCACAATAGAGGTGGAGGATTCATTCAGAATCATGATCTACACCGAACTATGGGCAGATTTTTCTTACCCAACTTTGATGGGTCATCTAAATGGAATTGCAAATAATGGGTGGAGAAGCTTGACATCTACTTCCAACTGAACAAAGTACCAGATATGTAGGCCATCAGGATAGCAGTGCTGCACCTTGAGGGTGAGGCACATGATTGGTGGTTTCATGGCTTGTCTACATTGGGTCATGCCAATGTGACTGCATATTCAGACTTCACAAGGAGGTTGGTGGAGACGTTTGATTGAAGAGATCTAGAGGAACCATTCATGGAGCTAGCAAAGATCAAACAATCAGGTAATCCAAAAAATTATATTTTTGAATTTCTAAAACTTTCTGTTATGGTTCCTGATTTATCTGCAGCAAGAAGGGCCTATATGTTCATTTATGGGTTAGAAGAACCTCTTCATGGGTTGGTTAAGTATACAAAGCCCACTACCCTTCAAGATTCCATTGAAAGGGCTAGAGATCTACAATATGCCTTTCCAAAAGAAAAGGAAACATTTCAGCAAAAACCCACTTTTCCATCAAAGGGAAAAGAAGATGAGGCTCCTTTCTCAAAAGAGAGCCAAAGTAAAATACCTCTTAGTGATGATGTTCGAAGATATTTGAGGAGAAGGAAGCTTTGCTTCACATGCCCAGAATCATGGGCACCTGGAGATAGATGTGCACCAGGAAAACCACACTATATAGAGGTCTTCTCAGATGATGAGGAGGAAGAAGAAGAGAAACCAGAAAGAGGACACAATGCTGGCATAGTGGGAGATGATCCACCACCATTAGGAAGTGGGGATGGGGCATTTTCTCCAATTAGAAAGGCTCTTGCATCATTGAGAGGAGTACCCAAGTAATTGGCCTTGAGGGTTCGAGGTTCCATCTTAGATCATAGGGTTTCAGTTTTGATTGACAGTGGGGCTACCCAAAACTTTATCAATCCCCAAATAGTGTAGAGGAGGGAAATACCCACTGATGATGTTGAGGGATTTTATGTTTTGGTCCTAGGAGCTAGAACTATGCAGTGCATACATTATGTTCCATCTTTATCTGTCATAATGGGGGCATATACATTGACTGATCACTTCTTTGTGGTTGACATACCTAACACCAATGTGATATTAGGTGTGCAGTGGTTGATTACATTGGGGAAGGTCACCACTGATTGGGAGAATTTGCAGATGGAATGGGTGGATATAAAGAGTGGAAAAAATCAGATGATTAAGGGCATGCACACATATCCCTCACATGAAACTTCCACACAGAAAACAGAGATGGATTTGCGGAGTGGAAGCAAGGACCTAACATTCCCATCTATTATGCACATGACTTTGGCCCATGGGGCATTATTGTTTTCTGGAAAACCACCTGAGAGACCACCTGATCAGAATTTGTTGAGGAATGTCTCACATCATGATACACCACTCATAGATCCAGGAGGAGTGGGAGCATTGGGAGGTCATGGTACAACGCTGAGAGTCTTGGTTAGACTCAAGGAGGAGGGATACATTCTCCCAACATCATCATTACCCACTCTCATTTCAGATTTTGTGGTAATAAAGGAGCAGTAGAGGGAGGATAGCAGCCTTCCATTATGTGACTTTGGCATGACAGATGTCAAAGAAAAGGACAACCATATGATAGATCATTAGCGCTGTCACTTTCCAAGATAGATCCATATTGGAAATCCCAGCTGTTGGTGGATTATTCCAAGGATCTTTTCACATGCATGATACTTGATGACCAACTACATGAGGAGGGATATTTAGTTAAAGATGAGGTCATCTATTATCATGGTAGGATCTTCTTATCTAGAGCTTCCAAGCTCAAGGAGGAGTTTCTATAGGCAACACATGAAGATTTTCTCTTCAACCACACTTATTCCATGAGAGCCTACAACACCATCATGGAGGGATACACTTGGGAAGGCTTTGAAAAGGAGCTATATCAACATTTTAAGAGATGCATGGATCATTTGGAGATGGAGGAGATACATAACTCTATGAAGGAGTTATTAGATCCACCTCTTTCCTCTTTCGGAATGAGAGGGGATCTATCTATGGACCACTCCATTTGTATGAGCAAAGATTATGGTAAGGAACATGTTTATGTCCATAATGTTTTATTGGATGATTATTTTCACTCCTTTACCATATATGTGCAGGCTATTGCTCCAAGTAGGAGCATTCTTCCATAGAAACTTCATGGCCAACTTTGGGCCATAAAAATTGTTGAGCATGGCCACTCCCTAGGAGGGTATAGGGAGATGATGTATCATTCAAGGTGCACTCCAAAGGCACCAAACATTTCTCACCTTTTCAAAACTTGTGAGAAAACTATGGAAGCAAGTAAGTGGTGGGGAAACCACTTACCATATCATTATCTAATGCAATCAGGAGATATATTGCACTGGTTCCACATGTGGGTCTATGACCCACCTCCATTTTTTCATATTGATGTTTATATGTACTTCGTTTTTCTCCCATACATTGATGATGTACCTATTCTTATTATGGGAATGAATGGAGGAAGGATGGGAGGATTGGATGTGCCCTTTGGGAGAGAGACACTCCATGTTTCTTATGCTACATGTTTCAGGGAGAACCTTGGGAAAACCATGATTGCTACATTGGATATTTTGCTTCCTTGTTGCTGAGATTCAACAAGATGATGATCCTAGTGAAAATTAAGCACCTACACTAGGTGGGGCCTGTAGGATATTTTTAGAATGGCGAGAAAATTCTATTTATAGTGGGAGTCTATTTATAGATGGTTTAGAAAATTATATGTATGGATGGGCATATATTTTTGGAATGCATGTGTGAAGTCAGTTCGTGGATTGCATGTCTAAAAATAGAATGCATGTTGATTATTATTATCTCTTAACAATAATTAGACATTAAATAATAATCTATTCTCTTCAAGCACTTGATTTCAATTAACTAATGTGGAAAACTAGTTGACTGAAGGAATTTTGAGTTTAAGGTTGGTGGGTGGGACATGCAAGTGGAATTCGTTGTAACTAAGTGATACAAGAGTTGGATGTGTAGTTATGTGAGTTGTAAAGTAGTTTAACTCAGTTAAGTGAGTTAAAATCAGTTGTGCCAGTGTTGAGTCTCAAAAATGTTTTCCATATTCATACATATTTTCATTATGTCATAACCATTTAGCTCTTATTTCATAGCCATCTGACCTAAATCCCTACATCAAGTAACCATTTTCATAAATATATCGGTTAGGATCCTTGTCTTCCAAAGTTATTTATTTTATGTATTTAAAGTGAATTTATGATTAGAAACTAAAAAATTAACATAGTTTCATATATCTATATATGTGTTGTGAGTTTTGTGACATGTGTAGGTCAAAAGGAGACTTCTAGAAGACCCTTATGTGGCACTCTAAGGCCAAATTCGAATTTGGTTGGAGAAGATCATGGGATCATGAGAACATGTGTCTCATTTCCTTGTTGTATTGAAACTCTAAGAGGATATGCGTCTCATTTCTTAGTTGTGTTGAAACTCTATAAGAGGATATGCGTCTCATTTCTTAGTTGTGTTGAAACTCTAGAAAGACATGTGTCTTATCATTTCCTATTTTGATTGTAACTCTAGAGATGGAGGGAGAGATTCATGGACTCCCATTAATGAGATAACTCCTCATATTTTGTATAAATAGGAGAAGCTTTCTCCTATCATAGTTAATGAAAAAGTAGTGAAAAATAGGAGAAGAAGAGAAAGGAATAGAGAGTCTTTTGTAACAAAGTTTAAGATGGAATGGGATGTAGATTTGTGTGTTTTTCAATAGAGAAATTTAGTTCTTTGATGATGTTTTGATTACAACTTTAAGGAGCTGAAGAACTTCACCAAATTGGTAGTAGAGGGCCCCTGCTATCCAAGGAGGCTTCTACATGCTTTCTAGATAAGTAGCTTTTAATTATGTGTTGTTAGCTTTTAAATCATGTCTTACAATATTTGTTTAATTAAAAGATCCTCATTATCTTACAACCATTATTTTTGTTAAAAAGCTCTTCCAACATATCATTATTAGATGAAAAAGATTTGGTTGTATTATGTTGAGTTAATTAGCATTTTTAGTTGCAATTCCTTTCGTTAATTATCATAGTTAGACTTACTCTAATAAACTCTTACAAAATATCATTATGATGAATAAGACATAATTGTGGTATTGTAGGTTTTAGTTGCTTGTTTACACTAAGTGGCATAGCCATTCTTACTCTTACAAAGCTCTTCCAAAATATCATAACAATGAGTAAGAAATAGCTGTGGTGTCTTAGATTTTAATTGTATTTTTTTCGTTAATTATCACAGTTAGACTAACTCTAATAAACTCTTCCAAAATATCATTATGATGAATAAGGCATAACTGTGGTATTGTAGGTTTTAGTTGCTTGTTTACACTAAGTGGCATAGCCATTCTTACTCTTACAAAGCTCTTCCAAAATATCATAACAATGAGTAAGAAATAGCTTTTGTGTCTTAGATTTTAATTGTATTTGCTTTCAGTTTTACATTTATGTTCAATTGCATTGGATAATACAGCCAGGACTGTTTTACAAACTCTTCCAAAATATCATTCATCATGAACAAAATGGGCTATAGAATTCCATAGACTAGTTGCATGTTAATTTAGTTAGAGCACTCCAAAGGTAGATTACATTTAGTTCAGCTTTGTCATTTCATTTCATTTTTAAGTTTCATAGAAGATCCTCATTGTATTAAAATTAATCTTTTTCACAAGCTCTTCCAACAAATCTCAAACTAAATGAATCAGATTAAGTTGTAATGTCTTGAGTTACATTTCATGTTCATTTGCAAGCTAGGATATCCATAAATTAGACTGTTCTGTTCCCAAAAACAATAAGAAAAACACATACAATGAAGTAAGGAAGAGGTCACTTAAGCACATATAGTGCACCACACTTCATCAGTTTACTAGCCCTGGTTGATAATTTATGTTAGCAATTTAGGACGCTAAATTGACTACACATTTTGGCGTCGTTGCCGGGGAAGTGTAATTAGGAGACATTATTTCTTACATCTAAAAAATAAAATTAATAATTCTTGAGTATGCTCTCCTCCTGCACTTTGTGTGATCTGGAGGATCAGAAAAAGGATTGTTATGTAAAAAAAAAAAATTAATAATTCTTGAGTATGCTCTCCTCCTGCACTTTGTGTGATCTGGAGGATCAGAAAAAGAATTGTTATGTAAAAAAAAAAGAAAAAAAAAAGAGGGAGACAAAATAAACTTCATCATTTCAATTGATTCAAATATATATATATCATTTCATTTGATTTAAAAAATAAAAATAAATAAATAAAATGATGAAAAAAATTCCAATACATTGTTTTGTTTAATGAAATATATATGTGTATTTTTAAATTTTTGAAAATATAACATACATAATTTTATTAAACAAATCAATTATAAAAAAATGAAAAAATAAATAGAAAATAAAAATTTTAAATTGTTTTGTTTAATAGAATATATATGTATATTTTTAAATTTTTGAAAATATATATATAATTTTAATAACAAATCATTTAAAAAAATAAAAAATAAAAAAAAATTGACATAGATTATTTTGTTTAGTAAAATACATATGTATATTTTTAATTTTTGAAAATAAACATATGTAATTTTATTAACAAAAACAAAACATAAAAAATAAAAATAAAAAATAAAAAAAGATATATTTTTGTTCAAAATAAATCCAAAACAAAACATCCAAGCTAGCCGTGCTGATCATGACTAATTGAAACTGTCAAACATTTTGATTAATCCGCTCCAAAAGTCATCCTACGAAAACTGTAGCAATTTCCTTTGTTCTCTCTCAACACCAGCAATTGCAACCTCACGAACGTCACTTCCATTCTTATATATGTTTTCTCCAATGCTGAGACTGTATAGAAGATACAACAACACTGCAATATACCCTTGCTTGGCTTTGAAATTTTTTTTCTTCCCCGCTGCTCTGCCACCATCTTCAGATCATCTACCCGAAAACCAAGGTTTTGAGGTCTTCCACGCTGAGCCAGACAGCAAATCTGAAGCTGAAAAGGAAGTGGTTCCAAAAATACGGCCTCGTGTTTATTTATAAAGGGAAGAAAGTAGTTGCGAGAAGCACACTGATGGGCCTCACAATTCTCATTAGTCCTCTCTTTTATCTGGCCAAAGCGATCGATCTTCTGGAAGCAAAGAGCACTCAGTTTCTCCGCTTGCACTTGGTAAGAAGAAAGGCAATAAGTGTGAGAATTCCATTGGCATTAACAGGAATCGAAACTTCAAAGCCACATTGACATGCAAACTATAATAGAGGAGGAAAAAGAAATTGTGAGAAAAGAAAAAGTGAGAACAGGAAGGCAACGAGAGAAATGGAGTCATAGGTCACGCATAAATTTTAGAACGGGTCAAATGAAGCATGATATGGAACAATTGAACAGATTAATTCTCAGAAATCTTACGGAACTAACCAGAAAACGATTTTTGCCAGAGCATCTCCAGAAACGCAATTTTATTTTACATGTCAATTTGAAACGAATTTTCTGATCGATTGAGGATGAATTTAAAAAATCCACGACATGGGTGTTTTCGCCAACAGGTTCAATTAGATAACCCAAAAATCATTTTACGAAATTCGTGGCGGTCTGGGAGAATTTCTCGGTTCTTTGAAGCCCATTCTTGCTTGCCGCGTGAGGAAAAACGATTTTTTTGCACAGTGGAGAGTTTGAAAATGACACTGCATTGATAATCCGGTTTCCTGATCTCCAAGAAGAAGAATCTAAGTTGAACACAAATTCTATTGAAGCCAATCAACAACAGACCTCCACTGAAAATTTTCCAATTGGCGTCATTCCATCTAAAGAACCCTCTTCGTCGAATATTTTTCATACCCAATCTTCAGATAGAATAATCTCAGAAGGAAGAAATCATGGTGAGCAGGTGGTGGTTCACATTGGAGTTTGCTTGTATACAATAGGAGAATGGCATTCATGTTTTTAGTTTTTTTTTTTTTTTAATTTTCTTATTTAATAAATTGTTTGTTTAATAAAATTATATATGTATATATTTTTTTTTAAATGTAACATATATAATATTAAAAAATAAATAAATAAATAAATAAATTAAAAAAAAATTGTATTTTTCAATTTTGTTATTTAAAAAAAAATAAAAAAAAATTGCATTTCTCTTTTTCAATTTTGTTATTAAAAAAAAAAAAAAAAATTGCATTTCTCTTTTTCAATTTTGTTTTGATTAAAAAATAATAATAATAATAATAATAATAAATTTGAATCAATGAAATGAATAAGTTATTTGCTCACTTTTCTGAAGGTATTGATTAATTTTGGACTGATGATGAAAGATGAATGGCTAACTTTTTATTCAAGATTTTTAGCTACAGAAACCGTCGACATTCTGTAGCTAAAGTCCAATTCCGCAACTGTTCTCCAATTCCGCAGCAGAAAAAAACCTTATTGTTCAAATCAGCCTAACTTTCTCATACAAAATCAGATTTTGATGATTCAAGTATCGTTGGAAAGGTCTCAACAAGATCTACACAACGAGAAATCCATCATTAAAGTTTGAAATGGTAAATAATGAAATAAATTGCTGAAAAGAAGCAACATTCAACTTGAGGCACTAATTCCAAAACATGTATAAATTCTTTTGATTTTTGCTTTGAAAACTTGTTTCATTAATACAAATTCTTAGTTTTGTGTGTAAATATCATAACTAGAGAGATTGATCACCTCTCTCCTTTGATAATCTTACATTCCATTGCAGAAGAAGTATTAGTTTTTTTTGCAGGTTCCAGGAGGAAGGACAAATGACTACAAGAGAATGGTGTCTCTCTAAGAGACCAATTTGTTTCATAAGAGGATGATCAACAACAAAGAGGAAATATGCTGATACAAAATCAGATCCAAACACTTGAAAAACTTTCAAATACTATTGTCTCCATTACATCCATACCTCATAATAAACCATTCACCTCATTTCACTTCATATTTTCCATTTACATTCACATCCACTTTCCATTTTCTTTTGTCCATTCATAACCCACAAATAAAAGCAAGAGGCTCATTCACATGCTTATTGCCCATTGCCATTTCTACTCTCCATTTCCATCTTCCATTTCTTGTCATTTTCATTCCACAAATAAGCCCTGCTTCAATGCAAATTATTGAGTCCATAGTCCTTTGAGTCTAAGTTCTTTGTAAAAACACCTTGAGGCTTGCATGCCTTAATGGCAAGTTCTCATGCTAACAAACAATATGAATACATTAATGTCTCTTGTTCGTCAGATCTTCTAGGTGACTCGACATCAGCAAAATCATTCGTACCTAGCAAGATGTGTTTGGGCATCTTGACTCTCATTGTCATCAATGGTGAGAGTTCTCGTGTTGACTAGTGGCATCTATTAATGGCCACTAAGTCAATAATTTCCTACTATGTTCGACATCAGAACATCTTTTCACATAGTAGTAATTGTGCCAATAAGTTTTGAAGACATGAAGACTATTATTTTCAGCATTTTGGAGCAGATTCAGCAAGTTTTAGTAGAAGCAATAAAAGTCATCTTATCTCTTTATACATGACTCCTCTTGTTCAGCCACTTGAAGAAGAATATGATCAGAATTTTGCAGCCACCACACATGCACAACTCATCCACATTTAAGGTAAGTGAAGGTATGTTGTTTTCTAATTTTTAGTCATGTAATTCATTAGAATGCTAAAATTGTAACTTTGGAAAAATTCCTCACTCACTTTTTCACATTGTTATATCTTTAGTTGGGAGGGAAGGGACATCATTTCATATCCACATGGCATACACTATCACACATTTTCATTTCATTTCCACCCACATATACTTCCCAACCAACTATTGTTGCAACATGATCCAAAAGATTATATGCCTTGCAAATGATCAATTCATTGATGAAGTAATTGATTCTAAATGTTTTCATGAACTTTGATGCAACAAAGAAAATAAAACATTGTTACACAAGAACCATTGCTCAAAAAATTGGTTGTCACACAAGAACCAACCATTAAAAAATGTTGCAATCAAATGTATTATACTTTGCCAAAAAGAAAATATCAAGAAGCAAAGTTTGGAACGAATCTATATGAGTCAAAGATCAACTCATGGACAAATGAATCATTGCAATACTTGCATGAGGACATGCAACAACTTTAGTTGGGGGGTATGTTGAGTCTTAAAAGTGTTTTCCATATTTATACATATTTCCATTATGTCATAACCATTTAGCTCTTATTTCATAGCCATCTAACCTAAAACCCTACATCAAGTACCCATTTTCATAAATATATGGGTTAGGATCCTTGTCTTCCAAAGTTATTTATTTTATGTATTTAAAGTGAATTTATGATTAGAAACTAGAAAATTAACATAGTTTCATATATCTATATATGTGTCATGAGTTTTGTGACATGTGTAGGTCAAAATGAGACTTCTAGAAGACCCTTATGTGGCACTCTAAGGCCAAATTCGAATTTGGTTGGAGAAGATCATGGGATCATGAGAACATGTGTCTCATTTCCTTGTTGTATTGAAACTCCAAGAGGATATGTGTCTCATTTCTTAGTTGTGTTGAAACTCTAGAAAGACATGTGTCTTATCATTTCCTATTTTGATTGTAACTCTAGAGATGGATGGAGAGATTCATGGACTCCCATTAATGAGATAACTCCTCATATTTTGTATAAATAGGAGAAGCTTTCTCCTATCATAGTTAATGAAAAAGTAGTGAAAAATAGGAGAAGGAGAGAAAGGAATAGAGAGTCTTTTGTAACAAAGTTTAAGATGGAATGGGATGTATATTTGTGAGTTTTTCAATAGAGAAATTCAGTTCTTTGATGTTGTTTTGATTACAACTTCAAGGAGCTGAAGAACTTCACCAAATTGGTAGCAAAGGGCCCCTGCTATCCAAAGAGGCTTCTACATGCTTTCTAGATAAGTAGCTTTTAATTATGTGTTGTTAGCTTTTAAATCATGTTTTGCAATATTTGTTTAATTAAAAGATCCTCATTATCTTACAACCATTATTTTTGTTAAAAAGCTCTTCCAACATATCATTATTAGATGAAAAAGATTTGGTTGTATTATGTTGAGTTAATTAGCATTTTTAGTTGCAATTCCTTTAGTTAATTATCACAGTTAGACTTACTCTAATAAACTCTTCCAAAATATCACTATGATGAATAAGGCATAATTGTGGTATTGTAGGTTTTAGTTACTTGTTTACACTAAGTGGCATAGCCATTCTTACTCTTACAAAGCTCTTCCAAAATATCATAACAATGAGTAAGAAATAGCTGTGGTGTCTTAGATTTTAATTGTATTTCTTTCGTTAATTATCACAGTTAGACTTACTCTAATAAACTCTTCCAAAATATCATTATGATGAATAAGGCATAACTGTGGTATTGTAGGTTTTAGTTGCTTGTTTACACTAAGTGGCATAGCCATTCTTACTCTTACAAAGCTCTTCCAAAATATCATAACAATGAGTAATAAATAGTTGTGGTGTCTTAGATTTTAATTGTATTTGCTTTCAGTTTTACGTTTATGTTCAATTGCATTGGATAATACAGCCATGACTATTTTACAAACTCTTCCAAAATATCATTCATCATGAACAAGATGGGCTGTAGAATTCCATAGACTAGTTGCATGTTAATTTAGTTAGAGCACTCCAGAGGTAGATTACATTTAGTTCAGCTCTGTCATTTCATTTCATTTTTAAGTTTGATAGAATATCCTCATTGCATTAAAATTAATCTTTTTCACAAGCTCTTCCAACAAATCTCGAACTAAATGAATCAGATTAAGTTGTAATGTCTTGAGTTACATTTCATGTTCATTTTCAAGCTAGGATATCCATAGATTAGAATGTTCTGTTCCCAAAAACAATAAGAAAAACACATACAATGAAGTAAGGAAGAGGTCACCTAAGCACATATAGTGCACCACACTTCATCAGTTTACTAGCCCTGGTTGATAATTTATGTTAGCAATTTAGGAAGCTAAATTGACTACACAGCTAGTTGTAACTAGGTGTAACTAAAGATACACTAGTGAGAGATCCGTGAATTAAATATTAAATTAATTCACATGGAGTGATCTCACATGAAACTAAATATTTACTACCGTTAACTACATGCATGTCAGATCCAGTGGAGACCCAGTTGAGAGATAGGTGAAAGGGACAATTTGATTATCAGTTGTAACAATAGTGGGTGAACCCTTGCAACCAAACACACATTGGAGATGCCAATGATGATTGGGCAGTCAAGGTAAGGCAAGATCGAATTCATTCAGGGATTGTGATCAGCAGGTATCGCGTAGTGGAGGCAGGCTGTTAGGAGGCAGTAAATTGGTGCATGAATATGCCAATTTTTGTATGATAGTGTGAGACAATTGTATATTGTACTAAGAGCTCTTTGATTAGTTTTTTTAATGAGATTGTTTCATAATCCATGATTTATACATAATATATGATAGTGGTTTTTTTAGCTTTATTCTTTCCTTGTAAAACCATCAGTGTTATGTGTGATTGATATTTCTTCATGTGTTTTCAATTGGCGATTAAATTTCTACAAAGATTTAAGTAGAAGGATTCTGTATTTAATAGTGTCATAAAATTGTTAAATCAGGAGAATCCAGGAAATACATAATTGTATTAAAATTTCTACATGGTATCAAAGCAAAGAAGATTGCAATATTGAAGCAGTAGCTAAGTTTGTTGGTGGAAACAATTTGAATTTGCTACAAGAATTTCTTGTTGCGATAGTTGTGCAAACATCAAAATGGATTTCAATGGTTTGTGGTTAGAGAATGCACTCGAGGGAAGCTTGAACTACATTGCATGGAAGGATAGGATGGAGGTGGTGCTTGAAGATAATGGCTTGAAGGAATTCATCGACAGTGATGTTCTTAAGCCCACTTCGACGGATGCTGCATTACTTGACGCATGGCAAAAGAAAGTAGCGAAGACGAGAAGGATTCTATTGGAAGGTGTGCAAGACCATATTGTCTCAAGCCTTCATGGGAAAGCCACTCCATTTGCAATGTGGATGGCTTTGACCAACCTTTTCCAAAGCAACAGTGACCATAGGAAATTTTTTCTGAAGGATAAACTAAGAAAGATCAAGATGGAGAAGGGCAACAATATTCCTATGTATCTCACAAAGTTTGTCCAATGTCAGGATGAATTGGGGAGTGTGGGAATCACACTTGCTTATGATGATTTGGTGATTTTAGCTCTCTTGGGACTTCCTAAGAGTTGGCACAGTTATCAACACTCTATCAATGGACATGAAAAACTGCCATATTGGGAATGACTATGGTCAGATCTAGTGCAGGAGGAGTTCAGGTGGAACACCAGAGATGGATCTTGATGAAAGATTGATGATGAAGATGATTTTTCTTTGGCTTCCAATGCAAGGAAAGGGAAGGGGAATAAATCCCATTAAAAATCCGAGTCTAAAGGAAACACGCTAGATTTTTCCAAGGTGAAGTGTTTTCACTTTCACGAACATGGGAATCTCGCCACTAACTGCCCATAGAAAAATAATAACAAGAAGGATGTTGGAGCTACAACTGGTGAGGCCCTTGCCTCGAAATTTGAACTTGATTTTTCTTTGATCTCATGCTTGGTTTCAAGCACAATGGGATCGGTGTGGTATCTTGATAGTGGTTCTTCCTTCCACATGACGGGAGATAAGGAGATTTTAAGTGACTTGGAGGAGAAAGATCTCCAAGTGCATATAGAGATGGGAAATGATGGACGATACAGTGCAACCGAAATTGGTAACATTACCTTTGAGAGGGAGTCAGGCAAACCATTTCTGTTAAAATATGTTATGCATGTTCCAGATCTAAAGAAAAACTTGGTCTCAGTGGTGATGTTGGAGGACAGAGGTTATGACGTTGTTTTTAGCAATGGAAAAGATTTCTTGCGACATAAAACAACGGGTCAAACCAAGAGGATATGGATTCAAGTCAAGAATATCTACAGGCGAGAGGTAGATGGCTACGCTGCAATTTTTGGGAAAGAGGAAGAAGTGGTGAGCTGGGATGAGGGTGAATTAGGGCACAGGAAATTGGGCCATCTTCACCATGGTGCCCTGAAAATTTTGCAGCAGATTTCTACTGGACTTCCCAAGGGTACACTTACGCAGTTAGATCAGTGCAAGGGATGTACTATGGGTAATTTTGTGAAGACCACCTTTCATGAAAAGGAGAACTGTGCTTCGGTGATCCTGTAGAGAGTTCACATAGACGTGTGTGGACCATTATCGGTTGCTTAAACAACAAAGAACAGGCATTATGTTATTTTTGTTGATACATTTTATTGTATATGTTGGATATTCTTCATGCAGAAGAAGGATTAAACAATCTCAAAGTTATGCGAGTTTAAATCATTGGTGGGAAATAATCAGGGAAGTAAGTGAAGGATTTGCGGAGCAATAATGGTGGTGAATACATCTCGAACGAATAAAAATACTTCTATAGCAAAGAAGGAATTTGAAGAGAACTCATAGTGCCTCATAACCCACAGCAAAATGGGGTCGTGGAGAGGAATAATAGAACGATCATGGGTGCTGCACGAGCTATGCTACATGATCATGTCCTACCAATGCACTTGTGGGCGGAAGCATGCAACAGTGTGGTTTATGTGCAAAATCAGTGTCCTCATAGGGTACTTGGCATGAGTACACCTGAAGAAGCTTTTACTGGTAAGAAACCAGATGTTTCTCACTTTAAGATTTTTGGTTCATCTGTTTATGCGCATGTGACCAAGAAGACCAGGAAGAAGCTGGAGCTGACTGCTGAAGTTGAGATATTTGTGGGGTACACAGAAACACCCCATAATTATCATGTGTATTTTCCAAATAGTCGAATGACTGTGGTGCGACAGGATATAAAATTCAATGAGGAGAAGGCCATGAAATTGTCTCTTGAGAGGGAGCTAGAGTTGCATGCAGAGGAGGAACTGCTTGTTACCAAAAATGAGTCTCTAGATGTTGATCAGCCATAAGAGGAGGTTCATGGAGTGGAGGAGTCCACTCACCCAGACCCAAACATCAGAACTGGCAGAAGGCATATCACAAAAACTAAGAGGCTGAAGCTTGATGTGGCACAAAATATAGGAGTCCCTACTTCACAGTGCAAACAGAGACACTCTCCTGACCGATTCACTAGATACATGGATCTCATGAGAAAATCTATTGTTACTGAGCCATCTTCCTTTCGGGAAGTACTGCAGGAGCCCTCGTGGGTAGATGCAATGGTGGAGGAGTATGACTCCATTGTCAGAAACAATGCTTGGGAAATTGTTCCAAGGTCAGTTGATAAATTAGTGGTAGCTTCAAGTTGGATCTACAAGGTAAAGCAAGCTGCTCATGGGAGTGTTGAGAAATACAAGGCCAGATTTGTGGCCTGGGGCTTCTCACAGATCAACGGGATAGATTATGAAGAGACCTTTTCACCTATCACACGGTATTCTTCCATAAGGACCATCCTTGCTCTCTCAGGGAAGATGGGTTGGCACATTCATCGGATGGATGTGAAGATTGCGTTCCTTAATGGGATGATTGAGGAATAAGTGTACATTGAGAATCCTGAAGAATTTGATATCTTCAGCAGCGATTCACATGTGTGCAGACTCAAAATAGCGTTGTATCGGTTGAAGCAAGCACCCCATGCTTGGTACACTCAGATCGACAGCTATTTCACCAGACTTGGCTTCAGCAAGAGTGAGGTGGATGCAAACCTATACCAGATTGTGGTGGAGGGTAAGCTTTTAATCATTGTTATTTATGTTGAGGATTTAATATTGGTTCGTGATGAGCAGTTGATACACTCATGCAAGGAGGACCTTGCAAAGGAGTTTGAGATGAAGGATATGGGCCTCCTTCACTATTTCCTTGGATTGGAAATATGGTAGCTAGAAGGTGAAATTTTTGTGTCTCAAGGCAAGTATGCACGGGAGATACTCGGTAAGTTTCACATGAATGACTGCAAACCCATGGATACTCATCTTCCAAAAAAATATAGGAAATAGGACGCTACATTTGGAGACGTAATGGATGCTATTGTCTATCGACAATTGGTGGGTTCGATCATGTATATATTTAATACAAGACCGAACATATGCTATGCGGTGAACCAACTTAGTCAAGTGATGGTTAAGCCTACCAAGCTCTTTTGGAATGCAGGCAAGCATGTCCTTTGATATCTCAGGGGCACATCTGAGTATGTCTTATGGTACATACAGATGGATGAGGTGAAGTTGCATGGCTTCACGGATGCAGATTGGGCAGGCAGCCCAACGGACAGAAAGAGCACATCAGGAGGGGTTTTCTTGGTACAATAGGAAACAAAGATCCATGGCACTCAGTTCAGCGGAAGCAGAATACATGGCAGCAAGTCAAGCTGCATGTGAGGCTATCTAGATGAGGAAGATCCTGGTCGGTTTGTTTAGTTCTCATTTAGATCCTATAGTGATTCATTGTGATAATCAAATTTTCATTAAAATATCGATTAATCATGTGTTTCATGATAGATCTAAGCATATAGATATCTAAGATCACCATATCAGATATTATGTGCAGCGTAAGATCACGTTGCTTCAGTACATTCCTACAGAAGATTAGGATGCAGATATTCTGACGAAGGCGCTCACCAGGAGAAAATTTGAATACCATAAAGACAAGATCGAGGTGAAGGATAATCCCTTTCTTGTTGAGAGGGAGTGTTGAGATTCAACAAGATGATGATCCTAGTGAAAATTAAGCACCTACACTAGGTGGGGCCCGCAGGCTATTTTTAGGTGTATGTCTGTTTTTAGAATGGTGAGCAAATTCTATTTATAGCGGGAGTCTATTTATAGATGGTTGAGAAAATTCTATGTATGGATGGGCGTCTATTTTTGGAATGCATGTGCGAATTTGGTTCGTGGATTTCGTGTCTAAAAATAGAATGCGTGTTGATTATTATTCTCTCTTAATAATAATTAGATGATAAATAATAATCTATTCTCTTGAAGCACTTGATCCGATTTAACTGATGTGGAAAACCAGTTGACTGAAGGAATTTCAAGTTCTAAGGTTGGTTGTTGGGACATGAAAGTGGACTTCGTTGTAACTGAGTGACACAAATTTGTAATAAAGTTGGATGTGTAGTTATGTGAGTTGTAAAGTAGTTTAACTCATTTAAGTGAGTTAAACTCATTTGTGCTAGTTATAACTAGTTGTAACTAAAGATACACTAGTGAGAGATCAGTGAATTAAATATTAAATTAATTCACATGGAATGATCTCAAATGAAACTGAATAATTACCATTGTTAACTACATGCATGTCAAATCCAGTGGAGACCCAATTAAGAGATAGGTGAAAGGGACAATTTGAATATCAGTTGTGACATTAGTGGGTGCACTCTTGCAACCAAACACACATTGGAGATACCAATGAGGATTTCGCAGTCAATGCAAGGTAAGATCGAATTCATTCAGGGATTGTGATCAGCAGGGATTGCGCAGTGGATGCAGGCTATCAGGAGGTAGTAAATTGGTGCATGAATATGCTAATTTTTTTATGACAGTGTGAGACGATTGTATATTGTACTGAGAGCTCTTGGATTAGAGTTTTGTATGAGACTGATTCATGATCCATGATATATACATAGTATATGATAGTGGGGTTTTTATCTTTATGTTTTCCCAGTAAAAACATCTGTGTTATGTGTGATTGATATTTCTTCATGTGTTTGCAATTGGCGATTAAATTTCCACAAATATTTAAGTGGAAGGATTATGTATTTAACAGTGGCATACAATTTTTAGATCAGGAGAATCTAGGAAATACATAATTGTATTAAAATTTCTACACTTTTGGTATGAATCATTTGCCTCTCATGAGAACTTTGGAGGAGCATGTCATGGAGGCATGGATTAGGAGACACTTGGCTTATGGGGGAAGCTTATCACATCGAGGTGTCACCAATGTAGGAGGAGAAGAGTTGCCATACTCACCTTTTCAGTTTCTTGAGGACAAGCAACATTTGGGAGGGGAGGATTGTAATATTCCCAATTAGCCATGGGCTAGTTGGAATATTAAATTTTGTTTTTGCTTTCTTGTTTGATGAATAAGAGGATATTGAGATCCATAAATCTCCTTAATATGAATAAAATCAATGCCAATGTGAAAGTACGACATCTTGGCAGCTTAATTGAGCACCCTTAGGTGTGAAAAGGGGCTGGAACACCTATAATTAGTCAACTTTGACCAAATCAATAGCGCTATTATGGAGGAGTGGACATTTATGGAGGGACATCACAAATTTGGAGGGATATCTCATGCATAGAAGTAATGCCTTTAATGAGTGGGGCCTAGGGTGAGGAATCTCATCACTTATATAAGGAAGAGGATGGTAGCCATAGAAATCAGTTTATGATATGATATTTTTATTATATGGTCTGTTTAGACATATAGCTTTCTTTAGTTGTTTAGCTAAGATTGCAGTGCTATTCAGCACAGGGTGTTCCGGAGCGGGAATCCTGCCTCTTTCCTTGAGTGATCTTTAGGAAGAGAATTTCACTACATTCCACATTCAGGCATCAGACCAAGGCTTCGGTCTTAATGTACATCATAGTTTCTGTTGAGAGGTTATATTGTGTTGCAGGGAAGAAGTCTTAGAGGGTTAATTTGGGTGATTTCTGAGCTAGATTTCATTGGAGGAAGATTCCTTTCCCTTAGGACGCTAGTCAAGAATGCCCTGGAGAATCATTGATACATTTGGCATGAGGCCATAATGTTTTTATCCCCTACATCACAGTATGAGTTTGGATCTGCGTTATTCTAGGGAGGAGTTGCAGGGGTATTTGCAATAGCTGATTTTGGGAGTGATTTCTTCAGTTAAGGGGCCAACCTTTCATCTGGAGGATCCATTGGAGGAGAGCATTCTTTTTTCTATATCAACTTCAGCCATAACTCTTCAGTTTCTTTCTTGTAGCATACTTTCAACCCTAGGGTTGGAACTCATATTTTATTTCTGGGTTTTTTTCCCATTGACCCTTTTGGGTTCTTTTCTGGAGGTTGTATAGATCCTTGTTATTCATTGTACATTATATTTGAGGCATATATCAGCCCTTATATTTTGTGTACTAATTTTTTGTAGCAGTGCTTCTATGACTGCGCTGTAGCAGTGTCTCCGGCATTTTGATATAGTAGTAGCACCTCATTCTTGAGTGTTTTATCTATTGGAGGCTTGTCGTATCTTGTTTTATGGTTTATGGCCTATTTTCTTACAGATTTTTTCTGCTGTTATAATGTATAAAGAATCTCCATATTGGTCTCACACTTTTATGTAATTTTTTACACTTCTATTCCAACATTTTGCACTATATTCCTACTTTTCCCATTTGGGAATATTACATTGGTACTTTGATTGCTGCTAGTTTGATGCCTTTCTCAGAGGGACTTGTGGTTCTTTGTTGATTCTCGAATCCCCCATCCTCTTGTGCACCTTGTTGATTTTGTACATCCATGTTTAGAGGGTTCTCTATAACTTCTTCTTATTCTTCTTCTTCTAAAAGATGAGGGTCTGAAACATTCCATCTCGTTAGCTTTTGGGGATGTCTCTTTTTCATTTTTGGGGATTTTTATCCAGTGGATATGTCTTATACATGTGTCCTATTTGAAAACAAATCCGACACCTGAATGTCGTGTTTTCATAATTTGATATTTGGGTCCTTTGAAAACTTTAATAGTCACATGAATACAGTCAAGTAGACCTTTTCTAAGATCTATGTCTCCAAAAATTATAGCAAAAGTATATATATATATATATATATATATATATATATATATATATATATATATATATATATATATATATATATATATATATATATATATATATATTATTTATTTATTTTTATTTTATTTTAATTATTTATTTTATTTTAATTTATTTTTATTTTATTTTTTATTTATTTTTTAGTTGTTTCTAGATCCATGTTTTTAAACGTTCATAGTGTAATGCCCTCTAAGAATTGATTATGGCAGAAAGGAAGCGGGAGATTGTGTGGTTCTCACCCATATCAACATTGTTTTGACCACCATTGTTGTAGCGTCAAATTTGAGAAACGATGGAGTTATGAAGAGTCAAGGTCTGGCCCAAAACATGGCCCCTTGCTTAGAGTGAATTTTAGATCTTTCTGTGTATCAAATTGAACAAGAAATAATCCCTTGGAGCATAAGTAAATATCATATTTGGGGGTCCAAGTGGTGCATACCCACTAATTTAGATCCTCTGATGTGGGCCATAACCCATCGAATATGAAAATAAAAAATCTAGATTGGAGGATGATAAAAAGACCATTTACCTTTGGTAGATTAACTACCATAGTTGGTGCTTGTTCTATATCTTCAATGATGCAAGGTCATGGGTTATTTTGAATTTGATTTGACGAACTGTGTGTCTCCCCTTGCACTATGGCCTTGAATGAGCCTAATTCTCAAGGGAATTTTGTATTGAACGAATTCATTATATGAGATTGATCCACTGGTTTTTTTGGAACTCTAAGCTCCACCTCACATCCTAAAATTTAGGATAATGGTGGAATCCCACAAAATTCCATACTCCTTCATCTTGAGAGAATCCTCTAGTAGTTTCCTCTCTAATAACAGACTTTAAGAAGGTGAAAATATAACAATTATTTTCTTGATGCTTGTTTTAGGCTTCCAACCAGATCAAAACTCGTCATCTAGAGAATGGTAGATTTCCCCCTAAGTTTCCTTATGAAAATATGAAAGTTTCCCTCCTCCATATTCACCATCCTCTTGAAAATATCTGAGGGAGGAAAGTGGTGGAATTCTAGATCATGTCCCTCATTTTATGATCAATATTTTCAATCAAATATATTTAGATATGGGGTCTAAGGAGTAAAGAAGCACAATTATCTGGACATGTAGAACTCATGCCACATCAACGAGATTGATGAGAGAATAATGGAATATCGTTCTATTGAATTGGCCCTAATATGAGCATCATAAAGTGGAAAATATAGTGAACCCAATGGGTAAGACGATGTAAAATCCCTAAAAATAACCTTGATCCCACTTCAACAGCCCTTCACTCCACTGAATACAATACATAAGAGGAAACAAGGATTTGAAAGAATCACATACAATCCCTCTGTGCATATCTCATTCAGCCAACTAATATCATGACTAACTATGGTTAGCGAGAAGCTCATGTGCTCATATGTCTGCTTGGTCATGAGATTTGATACTATCATTTGATTCTGGTTGCCATTAGAGAAGTCTAACTAGGCAAGGAAATCATCCACATGTGCAAACACTTTCTTATCCTCTTGATCCAGCACCACACTTCTATGGATGGGTGCACATTTCGCCACAAGCCAAATACTACTCTATTCTCGCCTCATGCCATGAATGAATACGAGACTCGCAACCTTGTTGCACAAATTTTATTTAGTGCTAGATATGGTCTGATCTGTTCTCACCTCATGCCATGAATTAATAAAAGACTCGCAGCCTTGGTGCACAAATTTTCTTTAGTGCTAGAGATGGTCTCCTATTCTGTGACGAAAAATTGTCCATACTAGCAAAGAGATGAAATCCTAGCACTTCACTCCATCACTTGTATTTTATCCCTAATAAAAATGTATTTCCATTAAATTTAAAAATAAAAGTCATCTTAATAACAAAATTAAGATTGATTTTTTATTATAAACAATAACTAACTAATAAAATAATTTTCAAGGTTTTAAGGCCATATAACAAAAACTTCATTAACAATTATGTATTTAATATGAACTTAATATATCATTAAAAAAAATCTAAAAGAATTATTATCCTTCTTCTCATCTACTTAAAATAAATCCAATTAATCTTTTATAAATATTTCTACTTATTCTAAAAATATTAGTTTTGTTTAGCAAGTCTAACTAGGAAAGGGCATCATCCACGCATCCAAACACTTGCTTATCCTCTTTATCCAGTGCGACAATTCTATGAATGGGTGCACATCTCGCCAAAAGCAAAATACCGCTTCGCTCTCCCCTCATGCAATGAATGAATACAAGACTTGCAACCCTGCTGCACAACTTTTCTTTAGTGCTAGAGATGGTCTCCTATTCTACGATGACAAATTTTCCATACTTGCAAAGAGATGAAATCGTATCACTTTTCTCTGTCACTCGAATTTTATCCCTAATAAGAATATATTTCCATCAAATTTAAAAATACAAGTCAACTTAATAAAAAAAGTTAAGAATTGTTTTTTATTATAAACAATAACTAGCAAATAAATTAACTTTCAAGGTTTTAAGGCCATTTGAAAAAAAATTAATTAATAGCTATGTACTTAATACAAAATTAGTATATCATTTAAAAAAAAATCTAATAAATTTGTTTTTATCCTCATTTGCATCCTCTTAAAATAAATCCAATTAACGTTTTATAAATATTTCTAATTATTTTAAAAATATTAGTTTTATTTGGAAAGAAATTAGCCTCCCTTTAGAATGAGGTTAAATTTGACAAGACTTGAATCCAATACAACAATATTCATAAACATGAAGCCATTACAACCATATTTATCAAACCATTACAACTCATCATGTAACTAGAAATAATTTGAATCTAGATAGGGCACATAATAACTATTCCCCCTACCCCTAAAATAATCCTAATTAAAATTTTAAAAACCTTTCTTAGGATAAAGTTATAAACTTTTAAAAATACAAACCAGGTTAAACACACATATATAATTTAAAGAAAATACAAACCAGGTTAAATGCAAATATATAATTTATGGAAAATAGAGCCATTAAAAATATTGTTGTAAACTATGATAAAAAATCATAGACATATTAAAAATATCATATATAATTTACGGAAAATAGACCCATTAAGAGTGGAATTGAAAATAATCCTTGAACCCTAATTTTTCTTCTTGTAAATTAAATAATTAAAAAAAGAGAATAGGATGATATACAAATCCATGTTGCGTTTAGGGTTGTGTCAGACACAAAGTTGTTTTCATTGTCATCACTGCTAGAACAAACCACCACACCACCATGCACATTGCTGGGTGTCACCCTAACTCCCAAGCTTCTAGTTTATTTTCAAATAATTGGAGCCGATAAATACTCATAGCTGAAACCCTGGTCGAGATCACAAAGATATCAATGGTCTAGAACATGCCGATCTTATCAACAGTCTAGGCATCAACGCCTTAATGATCAAAAAATAGATTTGTATATGTATTCATTCCTCTCCCATTTGTTACTCAATTTATTCTTGGCAGAAGAGGCCTGAGGATAAATTTGTTGAAGACATGGTTTTATTCCTTTTTTTTGTCTCTGTGGCAACGTTTACGCATTTTTCTTCTGGTGCTCGCTTGATAATTGAACACCATAACTTTTCGAAGTTGTTGGGTACAAAATGGTACGTTTTAGATAAGATATCTTGTTTTTGTTTTTGATCTAGTCAAAAAAATTCACTTTTGATACTATATAGAATCCATAATATAATTTATAAGCACAAAGGGTTTCAGAAACTATCATAGATGAGATGGCTTTAAGAATCAAGGGTTTAAAAATACGAGTTTAGGGTTTTGTCTGAAAGGTTATGATTTTGAAAAAAATTGAGATATATTTAGGGGTTTTTCATCTAGAACATGAGCAATACAACTCAATCCAACTATCTTAGGGGAATTTTCAGTCTTAAGAAGGCGCTTATTGGGGCATCTTAACAAGATCTAGACCTTAACAAGAAAAGGATCTAGTCTGTCTTGTCCAAGAGCAGGAACATTGTGAATAACAGTGAGTAGTTAGCCTTAGGCTTTCATCTCATTGCTTTGCTATTTGGAGATAATCGACATAAAGAAAAGTAGGGGAAGAAGGTAAAGCAATCTATTGATATAACTTTTGTATATGAAGTATTAATAGTAGTGTTTGCGGTAGGGGTTGGCCTCCTCAACTTCATCTTTCCCAATTTTTTCTTGTATCTTTTGTGCTCACGATTGAAGGTCTCGTCTTCCTATCTTTGATGCTAATGATCAAAGTATAATCGACTCATTTTTGATACAATCATTAGTATAGCTAATCTTCAATTTGTCAAAGTATGCTAAAAGTAAGATTTCAAGGGTTTAAAAATAATGGTTTAGGGTTTTGTCTAAAAGGATAAGATTCATAAAAAAATTCAAGGGTTTAAAAATAAGGGCTTAGGGTTTTGTGTGAAAGGATAAGGTTTAGAAAAAAGCTATAATTAGGGTTTGGGGATGTAAGGACTTGTGGAGAATAGTAAAATGTCGAAAGTGATATTTGGGTTTTAGTTTTTGAGTCGAGGGTTGCGCGATATATATTTGTGTATCTTTAATTGTTCGAATTTTATCACATGGTATTCATTGTTGAAAGAAAACATGAGTGGTTGGCTTCTTATTTGACAAAGGGGATTACGTGCTTTATATTTCCTTTCTGAATTTTAGATTTGAGTTTCTCAAGGGTAACCAATAACTATCGGCCAGAGATTTTTTATCAATAAAATATACTCGGAAGTATGCCTTTAAATTTGAGTATTGATATTTATGCAAGTATAAAGTACTATTAATGGTTATCTGATCAGTGATTATTGTTTTCCCTTTTCAAAGGCTATGGTTATGGATTCCGATATTCCTGTTTAGTTTACTAGGGGGTTGAACTTATGTCTCTCAATTTGGGAGAGTTCTTTCTGCACATGTCAGTTATGCTAGTGTATCTACTTAGTTTCTCTCCCTATATATAGCATATATAAATATATACATAGTGTATATCGAGAGTATATATAGAGAGGAAAGTGTATACAGAGAGGGACATAAGAGTATATATACAGAGAGTATATGTGTATATATGGGGAGAGAGTCACAGATTTAATATATGTTATTGGTTTACATTATACATTATGCAAAGATCCAATAGGCTATACTAACCATTATACTTGCCTTTCGATTGGGAGGGCTGCAACCAATAAAGTAGGCAAAATTGGAACATCCATGCAACCACTATAATGCAATGCCCTGAAACGCACTACTCAATGTGGGAAGATGCTCGTTTCTGCCATATTAATTGACCAATCAGGTCTTGAATGTAACGCTACACTAATTAGTCACTCACTCCATTTTTATATCTTATGATACTCTGGTGACATGTATATTTGACTACATCCTAGCACCATGCAAATTCTTATCTTTAGTCCAATGTGTTAGAGTGCAAATTGTTAAGCATGTCTTGTTGACAAATTTTAATCTTCTAGTGGAGTTTCGATTAAATCTTGGAAATGATTGTTGTCTATGATAGTCATTACTGTTATAATCTAGGGGATTCATATGTTTTTAGAATGTTTTTTGTGGTGGTTCTGCTGTTTTTTATATAATTAAAAACATTTTAGCATATATTAAGGATTGGATTTGCATTGGACTCATTAACATACTGCCATGATTTTCATGTATAGTATTACCAGGTTCCTTCTAATGATATGGACTTCATTCATCCTCGAGCTAAGTTGGAAAAGCGAAAACACAAAATGAAAAGGCTTGTGCAATCTCCAAACACATTTTTCATGGTACCGAATGGCTTGAGTGTTAATTGTTGTTATCACATTATTTTTTAGATACCAGTTTTCCTGAACTCAAAATTTATTTTGCAGGATGTAAGGTGCCAAGGTTGCTTCAACATGAGAGTAGTATATGTTTATTTCTTTGTATATTGTAATTTCATTTAATGGTGCATTTGAATTTGTGTTATCTGAACTTGTAAAGTTGTGCTAGTATTTACTCTAAACATATTAATGATTTAACCATGCAACACTATTGTTTCCAATCAATCACAGACGACTATTGTATGTGGGAGTTGTCAAATTGTTCTATGTCAACCAAGTAGAGGAAAATCACGACTAACTGAAGACTGCTCTTTCAGAAAGAAGGGCGATTGATTGCTATACTATTTCACAAAGAGTTACTTGTGATGGGTACTTCTTAAATGTGGTTTTTTTTTACTGAAGGAATGAAATTATCGAGAGTGGAAAATGGAGATTTCAGAGTTTTGCAACGGGTTGTCATTTTAGACTGGTAGTAAATAGGTAGTTTTTTAATCATTGTTTCGTAGTCTTACCATATGTTACAAGGTAAATATGACTGTTATGTAGTATCAGTATCAGATATACATATAATTTTTAAGTTGCTTTAAATTCTCATTTGAATTCTTCAAATCATGTGTTCCCATTCTTGATGATATTTATTAAGAAAATATTTTCATGCATGATCAACTGATAAAGTTTGATTCTATGCATGCATTTGGGTCTCGTGTTGTATATATGGTAGTAGCTGATAGAGTACTTGTTTATTTGAGTTCTTGTTCATTTGGTATACTTCGCTTCTAGTATGGTTAGCATGAATCTTGTTCATATAGAGGGCCTTTTATATTTTAATGGCCCATATTATCCTATGGGATATTGAAAGGTAAACTAGAGGGAGAGGTAATTGACAACGTTGAATTAATCATTATGATAGTGTATGTTTACTTGGTGATTCTAATTTCTATTTCGAATTCAAAATGTTGTGTACTTGGGTCATTTCTATTTCTAATTCAAAATGTTGTGTACTTGGTCATCCTCTATTGTTAGTATTGTGGTGTACCCGAGCATTCCTTAATTTTATTTTAACATACTCGATACAAATTCTACTATACATTCATCATTTTATTTTTTTACTATCATTGATTATTTACTATGTTACTATCAATGATTGTTTCTTTAGTTACTGTAATTGTTTCTATATCGATTGTTTCTTTACGTTTTGTTGCATTCAACATTCTTAAAATTTTGTCAAGTTTTCCTTTGATCTCTTTTTATTGCAATCATCCATGGTATACCTAAAACATTTTATTACAATAAAACATGGTCTACCTAGTTTTTTGCCAATTTTTCTTATCAAAATTTCTTTCTTGATAGTTATAAATTTAAAATGAGATATTTGTCCATTTTCATTTTTTCTAATTCTATTCATTTTATGGTAATCAACCATGGTCTATCTAAACTTTTTCTAGTTTTTCATTGCAATATTATTATGTTCCTAAATTTTTGCCAAATTTTCTTTGCAAGATTTCATTTTTTATAGTTATACATTTATAATAAGATATCTGTCCATTTTCATTTTTTCTAATTCTGTTCGAGGCTTTTTTGTTTCTAATTGCGTTAGTAAACCTGATAGTTTTCTTTTGATATATTTTGGTTTCTAATGTTTCATAAACATGAAATATGGTTTTGTATTTATTCATTTTCTGTGTGTTAAATTACTAGTTTTCTTTTACAATTTGTTTTTTCTGAAATCGTGTACCTTCTAGCACACACGTTTTTTAATTTCTTGGTCTCCTTGCTCGAAACTTTTTCATCTTGTGAAAACCATAACATTCATCTGGTGTGTGGATGACATAGCATTCATATATAAACTTGGTATTTGAGCTTGTTTACATTATGAACACTTGAAAATTTGAGTTCTGTGAAGACCTCTAGATCATTCATGTATAAAATTAGACTTTGAATGCACTTACATTGTTGAAAATTATAAAATATACACTATTTTTCTATGAACTATCCCAAATTGAATTAAATTTTTATGGAGTTATCTTACCTTCCATTTTTTATGCCTATTTTTGACACTTGTATGTCTCTTTTGTTGGGAATATCCTAATTTTTTCCCATGCACGAGTCTCAATGTCTCAAAGTTGTTGTGATGCCCTAGAGATGGTTACTATATTGGAGCTCTTGGAAAATGATATTAGAATATGGTATAATTTTACCTTATGACCATATTATAAACTGGTAGAAGTTATCTTTAAGAACCTCTCTTGTAAAATGGAAAAAATCTTCAGTACCCCTCTTCGAAATTGGAAAATGTAGCGTGTATTGTTTACCAAACTTTAATTATTATATTTTACGTTGGTTTTCCACAAACTTCACTTTCAACTCTCTTTTTGTAGCTTCCATTTCTATTTTCTATACCATGATTTGACTTACATTTTCGTAAGGGAACATATTTTTCATTTCTATGGAATTCAGTGATGTCTAGATGATTCAACTTTGATTTTTTTCATTTCTATGGAATTCAATGATGTTTAGATGATTCAACTCTGATCTTGAATCTTGGAAGGAACTCTAATCTTTGAAGGAACTGAACC